>VZTH01001836.1:10291-52732 GCA_013397815.1 Aleadryas rufinucha
CGTGGTCCGGTGCCGGGGGGCGGTGCCATGTCCAGGTGTGTGGTGGCTGTGCCTTGTCCAGGTGTGTGGTGGCTGTGCTGTGTCCAGGTGTGCGGTGGCTGTGCCTGGATGAGCTGCAGCGTTGGCCCATCCTCCTCGGACCATGGGAACAGGAATTGCCTTTATTCCTGCCTGCACTGCCCATCCCTGTGCTGTGCACCCCTGCCCCCCAGGCAGTGCTGAGCTCTCTCCTCACACTGTGTGTGCTCCAGCCCTGCCCGCTTTGGTCCCCAGCGCTGGCTGTGCCCCAGTTTGTGAGTCTGTCCCGTACTGGGGAGCCCTGCAGTGGCCCAGTGTGGTGTCCTGAGTGCTGAGCAGGAGGAGGGATGGCTGTCCTTGTCCTGCTGCTGCAGCCTGGGACACACTGCTCTCTTTTGTGAAGGATGTGCTGTTGGCTCCTGTTCAATTTGTCCATGACACACTTCAAACATTTCGTTTTAGGGTATTAAGTGAGGTCAAAGTTCCCTCTTTATCCTCGTGTTTTTACAGTTTCTGTAGTCCTGAATATTATGAAGCAACTGAAGAACTGCTGAAGATTTTTGTGCTGCATGTCAGAGCTGATGTTAATGGAGTTGGATCTTATGTATGCAAGGAGAGGTGTTTAGGAACACAAGTGTTTGGGGTCAATGTTTGAATAAACTTCGAATTTATAAATACGAACTGCTGGAAAGACTCCCTACAATGTCCCAGTGATGGAAAGGATCCATTGGGTGCTGCTGAGGTGCAAAGTGATTTTTGGATCGTGTACATCATGTGCATGCTGTGCCCTCCCTTGTTCACATCCATCCTCTCATCAGATCCATGGGATCCTTATTCAGAACAATAACTCTCTTAATTATTCCATTGCTGCTTTTTGTTCTCTGTAAGGTTGCAGTGGGGTTGGGTTGGGCTGTGATATGTTTAAGTTGACTGAAGTCAGCTTGGACTTGAAGCCAACAACTGAATGTGGAGCCCTCATTGTGGAGTTTCTTATAAAAGTTCCTTGTTTTGCTTTAGCTGCTGTGGTGGTTTTAGCCAGTAGATGAGTTTCCATGCTCCTTGTGTGTTCCCCTTTCCTTCCAACCTCCCCCTTCTCTAACCCCAGGGCTGGAGGCTCCCAGGAGGCTTCTGTAAGTGTTTGTAAACAAAAACTAAAAACCAGATCAGAGGGTGGTTGTAGGTGGGTTTGGTGGGGGAACAGGTTGAGTCTTACTGGCTCAGGGAGCCTTGTTGTGCTAGAGCTGGTCTCTGAAACATCTGAGGGAATTCCAGAAGGAAATGTCCAGAAGGGTGGGTGGGGAGCAAAGAAGATTCAGAAAATTCCAGGTTTTTTCTTGTGCAGAAGCCATGGGTATGAGTTGAACACACACTGATTCCTGAATATCAGGCTGGAGTGGGGACAGTAGCCAAAGACTTGACATGAGCTTTCACTGGAGAGTATCTCTGTTTTGATCCTACAAGACTGGAAATACAGAGAATCAACCTTTCCCCTTCCATCTCTGTAGCCCTCCAGCATTCTTGAAATTTGGGAGTATTTGAGTATCGTTAGTATCAATATATCAGCCCGGAGAAAGCAATCCTGAGCAGGTTTTTAGTATTTCTCATACTGAAACTAGTTCAAGATGAAACCTGTTGAAAAAATCACCTGTTTAGAGATGCATTCAGAGGAACATAGTTGCCCTTGGGAAATTTTAAACTTAAACATATAAAAGGTATTCACAGAGTTCTGAGGTACAATTAAGAAAAATACTCGTGTTGCAGCTTTAGGTTCGAGTTGGGAGTGGTAGATTAAAAGCATCTTCCACTCGAAATCTGAAGGTTTTTGCAGTGTCCCATCGTGATTTGCTGCTGGATTATGATGCAGGGTTTTTAGCAGCCTTTCTGGTTTTAGGGAAACAAAATTAACTTTCCTCCTCAGTTTACTTCAGTTTCGTGTTTCTGACATGCTTTGATGTGTGTGGTCTAGTTCAGTGTGCTTTATCTACACCATAAGCAGTTAAAGGGATTACAGAGATGCTGCTCTCATTAGTGCTCTTAAAGTCTGTGACAAATCAGAGGGTCTGATGTGCGGTGTAAGGAGCTGTGCCTGCGTTGTGTAACTGGTGGTTCAACAAGTGTGGTAAATCTGTGTGCTGGCATCTCCCTGCTTGGACAGAGCCTTCTCCTGGGGTGTTCCCTGGGCTGCCTTGGTGGGAAGTGCAGCTCCTGGCCTCGGCAGAAGCTGCCAGGAGAGCTGGAGCCTCCAGGAAGGTTCTTGTTGAGTCCTTGGTTTCACCGTCATGTCCTCCCTTGCAGTGACCTGGGGCAGGAGAGCCCTTCCCAGGACAGGGATCATCCTTGGGATGTGGCCAACATTCCCATTTCCATCAGTGTGGGCTCTGCTCTGTCCCGGATCCCATCCATGTGCTGGGGAGAGCTGCTCCCAGGGCACGTTCCCGTGGTTCCTACGGATCCATCCCTGCCCACATTCCTGTGTTCCTGTCACTTCTTCCTGTTGGTCCTCAGCTCCTGCATGGCTCTGTCTGAGTCAGGAGACTCCATGGGAGTGTGGCACAAGGAATCTGGGAATCTCTTTCCTCCCTGAATCACAGGCTGGGAAGCTCTGGCAGGGAGGAATGGCTCAGGTGAGGAGATGAAACCTTTGAGCAGGGTTGGCAATGCCAGGCAGGCTTTTCCTACCTGCTGGATTGGAGACTTGCAGTCCAAACTTCCAGGTAGGAAACTATTCCTGCTTCTCCCTTCAGTCAGCCTTAGGCAGTGTGAAAGGAACAACAAAACTCCATTTAGGCTGTGTTGTGTGTAGCAGCAGATGGGGGACAGGAAATGTGTGTGATTGAAAATGTTTTTGCTGTTCTGCAGAAGTGTGGGACCAGAAGCAGAATCTGATCTGAACTGCATCATTAATTGGGAATAGGATGGAAGGGAAGGGGAAGTTTGGTGCGTGGAGCTGCGTCTGTTGAGTGCTGTGGGAGAGGGATAATGAATATTTGTGCTCATGGTTGTTGCAGGTCTTACACACTTAAGGTGTGTGATAGAAACAGCTGGAAAAATGGGTAATGTGGGTCTTCTAAAGTACAACAAAAGAACCTTGAAAGCCCACTCCTGTTATCTGCAGCTCTTGTAAAATAGTTCATCATTTCCTGTGGCCTTTTAGGTCCAAAGGATGATTTTTCCTGGGTTTCTTCATGGAAGAACTGATATCCACAGGAGCATCTGTGGGTGGCTGGTGAAGTTTGTAGGGTGCTCAGTTGTTCTTTTTTCGGGACCTGAAGCATACCTGTGTTCCTGTAGTTACTGCTGAGGGCAGGATTTTGGTGACAGTGTTCTGTAGGGCAGAAAGGAACTGCTGCACAAAGTGTTTCAGACCCTCAGTGCAGGGTTTCACGTGGTGTGGTCACAGCTTCCTGAGAGAAACTTCCCTTTTCTCAGCTCTTTGCTTCAGTGCTGCTCTTGACCTCTGCAGCACCGATTTATGGCTGCAGAATAATGTGGAGCCATCTCTGAGGACATAGGAAATCTCAATGGTAATAATTAGGATTGAGGGAGATCATAAACCAATCTGACCTTCATCATTTGTATGAATGTGTCTTGTTCTCATTCAGGTGTGATTTAAAAAACATGATTGATCTTTAAACAGTAGTTTTTACTGTGTGCTAATGCTTGTTGGAAAGCAGAGTTACAGTGGGAATGTTTGTACCAGGACTAATGTGTTTGATTTGTCTGATGCAGAAAAACAATGTAGTAACTTCTGCTGCAGTGTAAATAGGATGATACTTTTATATTTACTTTTGTTTTCTTATATAAGATTTTTTTTTGATTGAAACTGACAGTGAAATATTGTTTTTCTCAGAGGTTATATAAACATTTGAACCTTAGTTTGTCCTAACATACATTCTCACTAAATTTTTACAATAAACTTCGTTAGCTTACAAATTATCTCAAGTTTTGACAGGTAAGGATTTTTTTTTCCTATGTAAATGCTATTTCAGTGTGATTTTCTCTACTTTTCCCTCCTGCCTCACAAAATTAGCCACATCTGTATCTTTTCAGCACATTTGGTTTCTAGTCCAAATGGTGCTGCAGTAATTTGTTTTATATTAGATTAGAAGACCAGGATATGAGATGTTTAGTAGCTCATCTATTACTGGAAAGCTACTGTTGGAAATAAAGGGTCTTGAGATGTGAAAAAGGAGTGTAATGTGCTAAATGAGAACTGCAGGGCCTTGTCCTTGGGCTATGGTGTGTGCAGAACACTGGGGGCACTTTGTGTGCAGGTTTTATTTGAATGTGGAGGTGCAAAAATGGGGTGTGGGACTGTGAGAGCAGGACCTGGGACTGCCCATTCCCTGTGTCCTCTCTGACAGGGGCAGTGGCCAAGGTGGAATTACCCCTGGCCAGAATCCAGCCTGTGGGATTGATTTTATTCAGGCTTTCATTGGTTTGGCTCCTTTAAAACCAACCCAAAAGTTGCCTTACAGGAAGGGGTTTGCATCTGTAAAATTTGACTTGCTGTTGTCTGGAGGTTATAGATCTTGAGCTGCTTCTGTTTTGTTGTTTTCTTGGAATATTTTGTGTGTTTGGCCCAAGACCACTAAAAATCGAGTTTAGTTTTGGTTTGGTTTGGATGGAGTAGTTTTAATGGTGAATATCTGAAATGTTTGTTCTGTAAATATTTACACATCAGCTGCTGGATGACTTTCAGCTGGTATCCCCTAAAGAATTTTGTCTCTCAGCTGTAAGAAAACCTCCAAGTTCTGCATGTGGGGAAGGTTTCATGGTGTGTGAAAGCTCTTGTATGTGTAGCTGTGCAATAGTGGTTATTTCTCACTTCCTGCTCTTGAGATGTGTTTGCTTTGGTGAGACAGGGAGTTTTTAGTTGGATTATTGTTGCTCTGCGGTGAATCTCCTGTGTTCTGAAGCCATCATTAATTTTAGCACTTGAAAAAATTAATGCTACTCCACTACTAATGTAATTAATCTCCCTGAAAGAAGTCCTACTGTCCTAATTGAATATCCACAAAGGAGCTGAGCATCATTTAATTACACTTCTCAAAGTTGTTTCAGTGTGTAAAAATACTCAATGGCTTGGAAAGCTTCGTGAAGATGATATTCTCAATAAATTGTATAGGAATTTGATTTAAGATCAAATGACACTTCAGTGAAGTGTGAGCCACTACCTAGGTTATAAATAGGTTTTCAGACCTTTATGGGGGTTGTTCATAGACATCTTTAAATGTCAGTTTGGTTCATGTAGTAACTTCTTTGCAGCCCTGCTGAGGATTTAAAACTAATTTAGTGATTACAAAGGATAACAAAGCAGGATGCTGGTGTTTTATTGCTTCATCTGCCTCCCTGACCCCACAGAAATAGGTTATAGGAGAAATCTTCCTGTGGTGTAGCTGGGAGAACACTGGGACACGCTGCTGCCGTGGCATTTTCAGGAACATCACTGAAGTCACCCCAGATATCTGGGCACACCCCTCTTAATGCTTGTCTTGAGACAGGCTGGACCACAGGCTGTTCTAAAAATAATTAACGAGTGCCTTGAGTTTCGTAACCTAAAATGAGCAGGTCAAAAAATTAAATATTTGCTTGGGGACAACAAATGCCTTGGCTAAAAATACGTGTTGTTTGGTGAAGAAAGAAGTAGGAAAAACTGAGTATGATGTAGAAATTATCACAACTAGGTGAGGGATCCTTCTCTGTAGAGGCTTGTGGGGTTTTTTTGGGTTTGGTTGAGGGAGTGTATTTTGGGGTGAAACCTGTTCTACAGCCGTAGTGGCTGGATTTTAATGGTAATGTCAACCGTGGAACCCTTCACCCAGGTGGAACAAGGAGTGTGTTTTGTGTTTTGTGCTTCGGGGCACGTTGATTTGGGAGTTTTGTTGCCCTAAAAGCGTGTGGGACGCTGTGTTTTGCAGTGGGGGTGATCCGGTGCCCGATCTGCCGCCAGGAGTGCCGCCAGATCGACCTGGTGGACAACTACTTCGTGAAGGACACCTCAGAGACACCCAGCAGCTCTGATGAGAAGTCAGAACAGGTAGGGACCGTCCTGCCTGCCCCAGGCTCTGCTCTCTGGCTCTGCCACTGTTCCCCAGGGTGATGCTGGTGCCTTTTCCTCACCCCTCTCTGCTCTCTGGCCCTGTCAGTGCTCCCCAGGGTGATGCTGGTGCCTTTTCCCCAACTCTGCTCTGATTTCTGGCCCTGTCAGTGCTCCCCAGGGTGATTTTGATGCCTTTTCCCCAGCAGGTGTGCACCAGCTGCGAGGACAATGCCAGTGCCGTGGGTTTCTGTGTGGAGTGTGGGGAGTGGCTGTGTAAGACCTGCATAGAAGCTCACCAGCGAGTAAAGTTTACTAAAGACCACATGATCAGGAAAAAAGAGGATGTGTCCTCAGGTGGGTGTTGGGTATCACTTTGTCCTGCCTGTTCTAAGAGCCTTTCCTCTTTGTATGTTAAAAGAGAGGGGGAGGATGGTGGAGGTAACAACCAGCTGTGTTTTTCCCCCCAATATTTGGGAAAAGTTCAGTAAAATGTTACCAGGGCAAAATTAATAGCTGTAAAAATAGAGGAGAAACCAAATTTAAAACAGTTATACTTTGTGCAATGTCCAGTGCCTTTGGAAAGGATTTAGATCCATTCTTAATAATCTTTCTGTTTGGTAGAACGAGTAACTAAATGGAGGGGTTGGAATCTGGAGAGCAGTGGCATATTGATAATCTTATCCATTGTCCCAGGAAATTAAATTACACATTTTGCTGTATTTTGTTACAAGGAGCAATTATAGTTCTCCCTGTAGAAAAGTATGTGCATATAAGTTTATAGTTACCTTAAATATATGATGTTACTTTGTATTGATATTGCTGAGTAAATGTAGAATTTGAATCTGTTTTAGGTTTAATACCTCAAGTGAGCAAAGCTGAACACGTGAACTGTGTGTAGGGTTTGTTTAGATGTGCAGCCTTATTAGAAGTAAATTGTTAAACTGTTGTTTGATCATATATCATTTGTAGTCTGTTGAGGTAATGTGGAAAATCATCTCAGAACAGGTCCAGGGTATCTGGATTTTAGCTTAGAAAATTCAATTTGTAAATGAGTTAAAAGTTCTGATTTAAAGACCTGTAGGTTGCATCTGAAGGGTGATCAATAACAATCTGGTTGTATCTGAAGGATGATCATATTGAGAAGAGAGATCTCAAAACTTTGTTTTCTTCATCTAAGTTCATTTAAAATGAATTAAGATCTTCATAATTGTTTTGTTGTATCCTTTCAAAGGAACAAACACTACTTTTCTTTTTGAAAACTGTTTAATAGTTAAAAAGTTTGCTATTGATCTTAGCTCTTTTAGACAAGGATCTTATTTCATTTGTTCTATCATTAAACCTCATTTTGGAGAGGTTTCTCTTTATGTCTTAATGGGTATTTTTAATAAGAAATATTACCCATTTAAGATTAAATGTATTAAGCCTCATAGATGAGAAACCCTTAAATTCAATCAAATTATAGGGACTAAGAAAGATTCCTGATGTTTTTACAAGGAATGCTAAATTGTGACTCTCAGTGTGATATTTCAGCTCTGCTTCCCCTTTGATACCAGCTGGGAAGGGGCTGAGAAATGATGGTTCCAACAAAATAAACTTTCTATCAGAAATATCATTTATTGTGATTGTGGGGAAGGGCTGGTCATTGGTTTTTTTCTTCTTAGACTCCAAGATGTGCCCTGGAGACTTTAAATTTCTCTCAGTGAGTGGCAGCTGTAGGTTCATCAGCTCTTTCTTTACAATAACTTGCATGATATAACCAGCTTCAGAAACGTTGGAGAGCGAGGAAAACGTTCACGTTTTAAACCCTGCCTGCTGTACCTTCCAAAGGCTGCTTTCCTCTTTGCTGAGCTCAAAATATCTTCAGAACACTGTGCAGCACTTTTTTAGTAAACCCAGAACTATTTTTTGGCATTATTTGTTATCTGCTCAAGTGGAAAATCGAAGCAGTTCAGGAGGGGTTTAAGTAACTCTTAACACAGGCAACATTTGCTTTGCAGTTCCCACTTCTGTTGTGATTGACTAAATGAGGTGTGTAAGGGATAACCTAGAAAACCCATGGGGTAAAAAGTAAAAAGGTTTGAGAGGTTTGACCCATCCTTTGGTGTGTCAAGGTGAAATTGTATGGAATTAAATCTTTATAAACACACATACATCATGCTGGTGTTTGTGTGCAGTCTTACAGGGCCTTTTGGGTGCTTGTGAGGAAAGAGGAATTCCTCCTTCTCTTTGAATGAATAAAGTGAAAACAGCTGTTAAACCACTGGCACTGTAAATCACAGAATCATTGAGGTTGGGAAAGACCTCTGAGATCATCAAGTCCAACCCCTGATGTATTCACAGTAACTTTATCGTGAGAACAGATCTGGAGGTGCCTTTGCAAGTCCTTGGTTGTTACTGGAAGTTAGTTGTTTTGCTCTTCAGATTGTCTAAATTTTATTTTAAAATGCACAAATGGTTTATTTTTAAAAACAGAGGCCGTGGGAGCATCTGGTCAACGTCCTGTTTTCTGCCCTGTCCACAAACAAGAGCAGTTAAAACTTTTCTGTGAAACCTGTGACAGGCTGACATGCAGAGACTGTCAGTTACTGGAACACAAAGAACACAGGTACAAATATTCCCATGTCTTAACTCCTGTGCTGTGCTGTCTCAGAGGATGAAGTGGCATTGATGTGAACCAGTTGTGTTGGAAATTCTGCTGCCTTTACTCCTTGTTGGACTGAAACCATGCCTTGCAAAGGAGAGCCTGTGTGGAGTGACAGAATCCTCATCAGCTGGTTGAGCTTTGTCAAGTCTCTTAAGATGAGATTCAAAGCAGCATGGGCTGAGGAGGTCTGGTGTGATTCAGGTGTTAATTTGCCTGGCAGTTCCCAGTGCTGTCACTCTGTTCAGGACCTGAATGGAAATTCCTGCAGCCCTGAACACCTGGTGCTGTAAAAGAAGCAAAAGTGATAGAGTGAGTCATGGGTGAGGTAATTTTCTGAAAGGGCATATTTGGTTGTGCAACAGTCTTTAGGGGAATTTTGTATGGGAAAGTCTAAATTTTGCCTCTTGCATTAATATATTCTTATAGTGCAGAGGGGGAAAATGGTTTGGGTTTAGTTGGTTGGAAGTTGCCTCATTCCAGGTAAAAAGAAATGTTGGGTTTGTCTCTGCTAGAAAAAGAGTTGGAACCCCTTTAAGACACATTCCAACTTGCTGCTCTTTAGCAGCTCTGTCATGCAGTTGTTGAATGTCTGAACAAATATTTTTCAGTGTTGTAATAGAGAATCTGGGGATAATACATATTTATCAAGCACTGCACCACTGCTTTTCCTAGTCAGGCTGCAGGTAACTCTTCTCTGTAAAGGTGCAATATTGAATTTTGTGTTGTTTTTCTCACAATAGTGATTATTCTCAGGCTGCTACAGCAGCCTATGGAGAACTTTCACTTTTGAAATTAATATTATTAAAATATTAACAACCTCAAATATTCCTGCTCTGTTCTTTCATAGGCTTGATCATAAATTATCCTGGATAACTCCCTTGTCACAAAGGGTGCTCTCCTGGGATATGTTCACTAACTTGTTCTAGTTGGTTTCTTTGCATCTGTTTTGTGCATGTTGCTAATGGATTAACAGATGGATCTTGTCCTACTTACCTGTGCTCTTCCAGAAGGAGAATTCCTTGCTATTAACGTGCTTTTTTTTGCAGAATACTCTTTCCATATGGTTCTGTGTGCAGGTGTGAATTACAGATGATTTAAGGCACTGCTTTGTCTGCCTGAAGTACAGCTGAGATTTTGTGGAGAATCATGCCAAGTGGAAAAAGAATTGATTTTAATCCCCTGTTTTCTTCTTACCTGAAATCCTGACAGTTTACACCAAAGGAGGGTGATTCACCATTTCAGTAGCTCCATGGTCCAGAGTTTCAGTCATAGAATTCCAGAATGGTTTGGGGTTGGAAGGGACCTTAAAGATCATCCAGTTCCACCCCCTGCCCTGGGCAGGGATTGCTGGGGGTTCTGTAGAAAGCTGACAGTTCTTTTAGCAGGCTGATGCTGTGTGATTCCTCTAATTTGGGCAGTTTTCAGTCCACACACTTGGGAAGCTGGAAGTACAATATTGAAAAAAGAAAAGTATTTTGGCTGCAGCAGGAGCTGCAGCAAAATTTTAGCAGTACAAGCTGAATGTAGATTTTTCATTTCTCCTTCACATGGAAATTTGATTTTGAACTTAATGAAAATAATTTCAGCAAATCAGCAGCTCCCAAACATTTCAAATTTTGTTGTCTTTGAGTTTTAGGAATGCTACTTTTTTTTTGTATTACAGTATCTAAACCCTTGTGCTGCTGTCTGTCTGCAAGGACTTTAGACTCTTACAAAAAGCCAGATTTCAACACTGAGACTGAAGAATCTGAACTCTTGGGGTTCAGATTTGTCTGCTGCTGGTACAAACTGAATTAACAGGAGCAGAGTTTTGTTGTGAATGATGTTCTTTCTTTGTCTGAGTCTCTGTTACCATGATTGTGAGTCATTTAAATTAAAAAGCGGTGTTGCTGTAAGTTTGGTGACAATGCAGACAGCCTTTTCCTGCTGGATTGTAACGTTCCAGATTGTGACATTACAATCACTACTTCCTTTTTCATTTTCTTTGGGAGATGGTGTAAATTGCTTCTAATGCAGTTTATAGGATGCTTCATTAATTGCAGGAATTTTTTGCCTATTTGAATATTGGGAAAACATTGCCAATGTGTCCTGGGCCCTTAAGTTTTCCCTGTTGTTCACAAATTCTGTTTCAGAAGCTTGAAGTTTATTTTTTGCAAGGACAAGAGTTAGCAAGTGACTGTCAGGAATCCTGGGTTTTGAGCAGTTGATCAGAAAAGATGGGAACTTGTGCAGCTGCTTAATTCAGAGGCATTTTGCTTCTGTTGCATTGATAATTCCAATATGTTAGGAAAAGGCACCTAATCCTGTTATTTTCCCTCAGTGTTGGTACTTACCCTCTTTTCAGATGAAGTAATGGAAGGTACCTTTGGTACAGTTTAGTTTAGCAGCTGTTTAGTTGAAGAGCTTGGAAGGGAATCTTCTTCACTTGGAAGTACCAGAGGTGGAAAAAACTTAAAGTTTTTTAATAGGAACATTTGCTCCAGATTAAATTAGTGCAGTCAAGTATGAGCAGTATAATCTTAGCTGAAAAACTGGGGAATATGGGATAGTTTAGGGGGTTTTTGGTATCCTTTAATGTGTGTTTAAGCTATTGGTGCATTTTCCTCATCAAGCTCTGAGGTTCCTGGTTTCTCCTGGAGCTGTTCCATAGCCTGCTATCCTGGGAAATGAGGCAGTGCATCCCTGTTTGGTTGGAATCCATAATTTCCCACAGGGGTTCAGTCTCCTGGACAGCAGCAGAGGACTTTATCAGCACTTAAACATTTTGCACACTGGTCAGAATATGCAGAGTCTGATTTTTCTCAGTGTTTTGTCACGTTTTTTCGGTATTTCATGGCTTTCCACCTGACCTGGGACCCCTGAGTTCCAGCCCACTGCTCCTTGGTAATCGGTGCCTTCTCTTGCGTGTTGAAAAGGTACCAGTTCCTGGAAGAAGCTTTCCAGAACCAGAAGGGTGCAATTGAGAACCTGTTGGCCAAACTTCTTGAGAAGAAGAATTATGTAAATTTTGCAGCTGCCCAAGTTCAAAATAGGTGAGTTCCCCAAAATGATCAGCTATTACACTGCCTTTTTAATGAATCACAGGGAGATGAGTGATGGGACTGGAATAACACATTGGAGTTAATTCTGTGTATGAATTACTTTTCATAATGTTTATTTTCCCCTACAAGACCGTGCATCTCTTGGAAGTTGTTACAAGAAACAAACATTAAAGGTTATGTCTTTTGTGGCAACTTTGAATAGAACCAAAGATGTGACACATTTATTACACTTTGGGGATGGGGGAGAAAAAAATGGATAAAAAAGGCAAGGAAACCCATATATGGTTTCTTCTAAGTTAGCTCTAGGCAACAGAAGGGTTGAAATATTAAAATATTTTTATGTTTCATATGAAGGCCTTTGATAACTGTGTAACAAAAACTTGGTGTGCATTTGAATAGGAAATTGTGGTTGGTTGTGGGGTTTTGATTGGGTTTTTTTTTTAGGTAGCTTCACTTAAGATTTCCGGGGTTATCTGGAATTCAACGTCACCTTAAATACTGAATTTAGAGGCAGAGGCAGCACGTTAAATATTGAATTTAGAGGCAGAGGGAGCACGTGGTCTCTGCTGGCTTTTCACCCACTGGGGTGACGTGGTGCTGCTGCAGCTCAGGGAATTCCACCCTGATTCTCGGTGGTTTTGTGAGCCTCCTGCAGCTTTTAGGTCATTTGCAAAATGACACATCAGCTGGGGGTGGAAAGTACGAGGGCAGGAGGATGTGCCCCGAAGATAGAAAGAGAAGTTCTGATGCAAATTTTTAACTCCTTGTGGTGCCATCTACATTAAAAAAAGAAAAAAAAGCAGTGTAAGGGAAGAAGAACATACAACATGACAGAGGCAAATGTGTGAAGAGGGAAGCAATGAAAATTGATATTTTTATGTGCTGGTTTTCCATGGAAGTCTTTGAAAGGTCCCAAAACACAACAGCATTGCAGAGCTGAGAATTTTTACATGCTTGAAGAGACAGAAGCGCAGTCACATAGGGAATAATTAAACTGAAAACTCAAGAAATGTCACAAAACATTCTCTGATAAGAATTCCAGGCCAGGAATGGGTGATGCAGGTATGAATAACACATTGTAATGGTGGGGGTTTTTCACCCGAGAGTTCCTGGCTTCAGCGAATTCAGTGGATTTCTGCAGTGTGGGATTGAATTGTGTCAAGATCTCAATTTTCTGCTGAGCCAAATGGCTGGTGCAGCTGAGACAATTCCTTCCACTGCTTTGCTGGCGTGTAGGACACAAAATCCATCATCCTAAAAACTTCAGGGAATGGAAAAACAGAAAGGTATTACAATGTTGTTGTCAGCGTTGGCAGATGGTGCAGAATCGCCATCGCCTGTGATCGCGGCGCATAGAAGTGTTGGAGGAACAGCTCTGCTGGAATAATTGTTGGGTGCTAAAGCCAAGGGTGGATTCCAGGAAATTAATGAAGGGTTGGTTGGGTGTTTTTTTGGAGCAGGAGACCAGGTTGTGCTGCCCTGAAAAACCACGTGTGTGCAGGGTGCCTCCAGGGGCTTTGACCCCAGCGGTGTTCATCGTCAGACAGTGTTGGTCCTGTGGCTGAGTGACATCAGATCCTTCATCCAGCAGCAAAAAAGCTCTTTAAAAAAGGGCAGCTTAAGTCTTTACATTGGCTCATGGCAAAGAATTCTGCTGCAATGGGATCTTGTTAGATTAAGGCAGTATAGGATCAAATAAACCCAGAATTTCCATGAGTTTAGGAAATGCTGTATTTCAGATTCTGTGGACAGAGCTCAAGATGATTTGCTTGAGTCTGGAGAAGCTGAAAATGCATGAAAACTGAGGAAAAATGGCAGTGATGAGGGGAGTATAAAAATCTGACAGGCAATAGTAGTAAAGCTCAAGAGAATAATCTAGATTAATATCAGGAAAATCATTAATGAAAATTTTGCATCTTTATTGTGTATTAATTACAGGCCTGTAATAACTTTTTTGTTACAAGGGAGGAATTAATTTGAAATTCAGGGTTGATTTCTGGTTAATATAAATTACATTAAAAATTTGAAGCATCAGATATGATTTTTTCTTAGTAAGAGACACAATATGGATATAAATATATAAATTTATATACAGACACACGTGGTTGTGGCTGGTTATTTCTCTATATAAAGTGTGTAAACTACAAGGGCTTTCATATTGTTTGAAGTAAAACAAGTTGTGAATTTGTATTTGGCAATGAAGTGTAAAGTGACTAACAATCCATTGTTTTTGGGTTTTCTTTTTAGGATAAAAGAAGTAAATGAAACCAACAAACGAGTAGAACAGGAAATCAAAGTGGCTATATTCACCCTCATCAATGAAATCAATAAAAAGGGAAAATCTCTCCTACAGCACCTTGAGGTACACTGAAAATAAAAAGTAGTGGTGGTGTTGAGTTTCCAGGCCCCTGTTGAGGACCCACATGTTTGAGGATGGTTTGTTTGGTGTGGCTGCAGGTGGTGTAGTGCTGATACTGCCTCTGAGTGGTGTGCTGGAGTTCAGTCTCGTTTCTCCTCTCGTTAGAGCCCGTGGCTCCTTCAGTTTTATGTCTATGCCTCGTATTCAGAATTGGGCTCATTGTAAAGGAGTGTTTGAAAATCTCCTTTTCATGTTCTGTTTGCCTTATTTCTGTATAACACAATTCTCAGGTGTGTGTAATTTAGTAATTTCCTCAAATAGCTTTTTAAGGCTCATGTGAGAACAGGGCAGTCTGTATTTGTACATGAAGGTGTAGTGCTGGTGTTTAAAGTTGGATAGTACAGCATAATAAAGGAGACCTTGAGTTCAAGCATCCTTTCCACACTGCACATTCTGAATAATTGCATTCTGACTTTTATTAAAATCCATGAAAATTTCACTTATTATTACCTGTTTTACCTGAAGAGAGGAAATCCATTGTAAGAAGTTAGTTCAGTGCATGTGGCCAGCTTGCCATGATATGAAAAATTTCAGATCACATGAATCACAATAGATTTTTCCTGGTTAAGGAACAATTATTTGGCAAGGAAATCGAATGTTCCTGGAAGAAAAGAGTAACTTGATCATGAGTAAAGGAAGTAATTTAAAATTACATGAATTTTGGCTTTTCTTGTTTACCTAGCATTTGTTAAAATTTTCTTGGGACGTTTTCCTTTTGTTCCAAAGCCTGACAGCAGTTTGCATTTTCCTCCTAAATCTGAAAGCCCCATTGTAATAAAAGTTTGTGTTTCTTTGCAGAATGTAACAAAGGAGAGACAGATGAAGTTAATACAGCAGCAGAATGACATCACTGGTCTGTCACGACAAGTGAAGCACGTGATGAACTTCACTAATTGGGCGATCGCGAGTGGCAGCAGCACTGCCCTGCTCTACAGCAAGCGGCTGGTGAGGGGCATCCTGGGGCTGGGAATCAGGGAATATCCTGGGCTGGAAGGGATTCACCCCCAGGGATCATCCAGTCCAACCCCAGCCCTGCACAGACACCCCAACAATCCCACCCTGGGCATCCCTGGCAGCGCTGTCCAAACGCTCCTGGAGCTCTGGCAGCCTCGGGGCCGTGCCCATTCCCTGGGGAGCCTGGGCAGTGCCCAGCACCCTCTGGGGGAAGAACCTTTCCTGATATCCAACCTAAACTCCCGTGACACAGCTCCAGCCCCTCCCTTGGGTCCTGTCCCTGCTCCCAGAGATCAGAGCTGCCCCTCTGCTGCTGCTGAGGAAGAAGCTGCAGCCCTCAGTGAGGTCTGACCTCAGGCCCTTCTCCAGCTGAACAAAGTGCCCTCAGCCACTCCTCGTGTGGCTGCACAGACTTGGCTGTGCTATTCTGTCCCAATCCTGTGTCCAGAGCAGGGAAAAGTTCCAACACACCCAGAGCAAGATAAGCCACAAACAAGTGAAGGGTTGGTAACCAAAATGATGATTCACTTTTATTGACAGAAGTTCACCCAGTTCTGCATTTGCAGGTCATTCACCTGCAGGGCCAGGGCTGTGCTCACCTCCATTATCCTAGGCCATCATTCTGACACCAAATTTCTGTCCCAGTCTGGGAATGTGTCCTGAGCCACAAACACAGAGGGGCAGGGGAATGAACTATACCCAGAGTGAGATTAAGGCACAAATGAGGTCAGATGTTGGTAATCAAAAGGATACACCCAGTTCTGCCATGAGGGTCCTTCATCACCACCATCATGGCCTATCATGGCACCATGTCTTCAACTTCTGATCTTAGAACAGAGCCAAGCAATTGTGCAACAATTCACCCTTCACCATAAGGGTGTAGGAGTGTTAGTGTAGAAGGAATGGGGTCAGGCTCTGTGAAGGCACCTTCGTGTTCCACTGGAGTCATTGCAGCAGTGTTGTGGTGTAACAGGGCTGCTCTAATCCTCAGAGTGCAGAAATTGTACCATGTGGGATTTTCCTGGTGAATTGAGACATTCCCAGGCTATGAACCAAACTTGCTGTTGCCAGTTCTTGTTGGTGTTCCATGGCCTGGACTCTCTGGGCAAATGCACACTTCTCATTTCTCATTCTTTATTTATTTGTCACCAACAGAGTGTTTTTGTTTCCTCTCAGATAACATTCCAGCTGCGGCACATCCTGAAGGCACGGTGTGATCCTGTCCCAGCTGCCAACGGAGCGATCCGCTTCCATTGTGACCCCACCTTCTGGGCCAAGAACGTCGTCAATTTGGGTGAGAAAACTGGTTTTTTATTCTGTGTTACTGGAAAAACTCTGTTCAATTGGGGGTGTTCGTCCAGCAGGAGTGAGTGCAGTGCAGTACATCTCTTAATGCAGGAGACCAAAACTCTTGACATAACCCATCCAGTCCTGATTCTCCTCCTTCTCTGCTCTGTTCTTTCTATTAGCAAAGCTTTCTCTCAATGGATATTGTTTTCCTGGGGAATGGTTCTAGGAATGTCCCTAATCACAGAATTGGAGTGGTTTGGGTTGAAAGGGTTCTTAAAGCTCATTCTGCTCCACCCCCTGCCATGAGCAGGGACACCTCCCCCTATCCCAGGGTTCTCCAAGCCCATCCAACCTGGCCTTGGACACTTCCAGGGATCCAGGGGCAGCCACAGCTTCTCTGGGCACTCTGTGCCATTTCCAGTATATTAAATATAATCCCTCAGAGTTTGCAAAGTACAGGTTTTGAATGAGAGAAGAGGGGAGAGCACAGTGAGACAGAGGTACCTGGTAGCACCTGCTTGTGAACCAGGTGCAGGATAAAAATCTGATAGAAAATCTGATAAAAATACCAACCTTTGTGTGTACTTGCTTCTTGCTCTGAGTCCACCATCCAGGTTTGGGTGTTCCCATCTTCAGCCAAGGATGCTTACTCTCTGGGGCAGACAGGACACAGAAGGGAAACTGTCAACCTTAATAAAAAGGGACGTGCAGATTCCAACCAGTACACATCCACAGACAAAAATCAACATTTTGCCTTTCCCATACAAAAATAGGACAGGAGTTATCTGGAGAGGCAACATGCTCCATCACATTGGAGCAAGACAGGGCTTGCTTGTAGCAGTGTTTTGTGTCTTGTTTGTATAACCTGTTCTGTCACTCAGTGGTGGGACACTCTGCTCTGTCCCCTAGATCTCTCTTCCCAGGCTTGGCTTCTTTAGGCATAGAAACTTTATGCTCAACATGTTTGTTTACTGTTTTATTTCTCATCTTGTCCATTTCTTGTGAACACAGAGAAGTCATTTCTGTCTGTTGTGGCTTTTAGGCTGTGCAGTTCCAGTTCTTTCACTCTTCCCTCACAGATCATGTTTTTAATTTTGCACTTAGTTCTTGTAGTCTGAGTTCTCTTTTTGCTTTTCTTGTGTACGGTTATTGAAGACTTAAAGAGGAAATTTCAAGCTTAAGTTGCTCTGAGGAAGCTGCATTAGAAACATCTGAATATTCCACATACACCAACCTGTGGAGGATGATGAGACCTAACTGTTGATTGGTTCTTTTGGGTTTTTTTAGGTAACCTGGTCATTGAAAACAAACCAACCCCTAGTTACACTCCCAATGTAGTGGTTGGGCAAACTCCTCCAGGAACAAACCACGTCAGCAAAGCTCCAGGACAAATCAATCTGGCCCAGCTTCGACTCCAGCACATGCAGCAGCAAGTGTATGCCCAAAAACACCAGCAGCTGCAGCAGATGAGGATGGCCCAGCCATCTGCATCCGTGCCCAGGCAGAGCAGCCCCCAAGTCATGCAGCAGCAGGTGAGTCCCTTACGTGTTCTTATTTCACCTTCTGCCATAACACTGAGATTTAAAATTGCCCTGTCAAATCTAAACTTACAAAGCAATTTATAAACTAAAGTCTTTTGAGATTTGAGATGCTTTAATGTGACGGCTATTGGCTTTGCTTGATGTTATGTTACTACTGCTGTGGAAAAAGATGGGCTTCTTTTCTCCATGTTGAAAGCACAAATTTTAAAAAACACAAACCCTTGCAGCCTCCCAGGTTGATCAGCATGCAGACCATGCAGAGGGGTAACATGAACTGTGGGGCTTTCCAAGCACATCAGATGAGAATGGCTCAGAATGCTGCTCGTATACCAGGAATCCCACGCCACAATGGACCTCAATACTCCATGATGCAACCTCACCTTCAAAGACAAGTATATCCTGTGTACACGCTTCATTTGTGCCATTGTGCCAGACTTTCATTCCAGTAGATGGTACCTCCAGCTGTAAATGTGTTTATCTGTTCCCCTGTAGCTCACAGCTACACACATTTATATGCTTCTATTCCATGTTGCATTACTGTGCTGTGACAGTTTTGCTGAACGTAAGGAAATTCAAACCTTAGGGGTGAAAATGAAATCTGATGTTTGTGTTGCAGTTTAGTTCTGGGAAGCAAAACGTCTCCTTTTGCACTTTTCAGTGGCATTCAGCTGAAAAGACCATTCAGAGGTTTATTAGGGAATAGTGAGGAGTAGTGAAATTCAAAGTGATGTAGTTGAGGGGTTTTGATTAAATCAACTGCTGAAGTGTTTTTAAATTCACACCTGAAGCATTGATGCAGAGCTCTGCATGCCATTAAGAACAAAAATCCTTGACAATGAATGTTAACGTGACTGAAATACCAAAAGTGACTTTATATTACTTGAAACAGTTACTTTTATCTTAAAAAAGGATTAGACAGACACATTAACTCTAAAGCTATCTTTGGAGGAAGGAATTGCTTTAAGAAAATACAACTCTATACGAAATAATTTGGTGGAAGAAGTGCTGTCTGTTTAATACCTAGCCACATCAAGTATTTTCTCCTTTCCAAGTGAAGAAGAGTAGCAGTTGCTCTGCCCTCAGTGCTGGCAGGTGCTGTGCTAGCTGTGAGAGTGCTGTGCCCCGGTTGGGTTGAGGTCTCTCCCCGGGGCAGCGTTGCAGTGCGGGCTGCAGTGGCCTGGTGACCCAGCCCGGTGTCTCTCTGTCTCCCCAGCACTCCAACCCCGGCCACGCCGGGCCCTTCCCGGTGGTTTCCGTGCACAACACCACCATCAACCCCACCAGCCCCACCACGGCCACCATGGCCAGCGCCAACCGCGGCCCCACCAGCCCGTCCGTGTCGGCCATCGAGCTCATCCCGTCCGTCACCAACCCGGAGAACCTGCCCTCCCTGCCCGACATCCCTCCCATCCAGGTCAGTCTGCTGCCCTTCCTCTGTGGGGTTTTGCTTTTGTTTGGGTACCAGAAGCTCTCTGAGGAATGGGGTAATTATCATTTGAAGTTGCAGGATTGAAATCTTCAGCCCTTCTCTTAGGCGTGCAGCTGTTTGCTCCATATGGGGCTGACCTGCTCCACCTGTTAACCTTTGGATTAATCAGTATTTCATGTGTGTCCTGTAGTAAAATTGAGACTTTAAGTACTGTGTTCACTTCCTTTCTCCCACAAGACCGTCCTATGGGAAGGTATCAGTAGAATAATTAACAGCGATGTATTTTGAGTGCCCTGAATGGTGATTTATTCAGGGTAAAAATTGCCTGCAGTTTCTCTCTGATGTTCCTTAAGAATCAGGAAGCACAGAGGGGACATGTCCCATTGTCCTACAGAGAGGGGACACAAGCTGAGGTAGATTTTGAGGGAGGGCTCATTTGGAGAGGTGAAAAGCACAATTTAAAGTACACATGGAGGCAAAGAAAGTAAAAATAATGTGTTTTCTGCAGGAGTGTTTGGGAGGGGAGGAGGATGATGGCTTCATCCTGAGAACAGGACCTGTGCATTGAAATGCCCATGTAAAATACAGGAGATTTGGTCACAATACAGGAAGCAAAAGTAAATTTCATCCAAGATGGTCTGCTGGAATTCCAGCTGCAGCTTGCAACTCTTAGATGTTCAGGGCTGGTATGTTCAGTGTTCTCAGGAGGCTGCAGATCGTTTGCCTGATGTGAGAATGGTGAGGAAGGAGGAATCCCATCTCAGTGTGAGCAATCTGCAGTGCTGAGGCTTTAGAACAAAACACCAGAGGGAGTGTGAGTGGTTGTGGCTGATTCAGCTGTGAGTGTGTGAAGCTCTTCAGACACCACATTAGAAATTGTGGGATAGTCCAAAGCATTAACATGCAGCTTCCAAGTGCACTGAAAATGCAGAATTCTGTTCAGATACTTTTTTTTTTACACCTGTTCATGTAATAGCTGTTATGGATTGTAGTTGGATTTAGTGGATAGGAAGTGTTAGTCCTTCAAGCTGCTGGCACAGTCATTAAAACCCACTTGGAATGCAGTGTGTTTCCAACACATTATTGCAGTTGTCTTGCAGTTCATGGCTTTAAGCAGTTACAGCAGCAGGGTCCCTGTTTCCTTGGGTTTAACAGGTACTAAAATCTGTGTGAAATGTGAGTGGGAGATTTCCCATCGTGTTAAGGAAAAACGTTATGGCTTCCCTTGATACCTTAATTATGGAATAACTTTTGCAGCCTCAGTAATCTGGTAGTTCATGAGTAACACCGTGTGTGTGACCAACACAGTTGGGAACCAGAAAGTTTGCAATAACCTTGAGTAAGTGCAGCCCAGGAAAAATTCAGATTTAGGAGCTTTTGAAAAATGTTACTTGAAGTTTCTGGTTTGAAAGCCTGATCTCTGCATGAAACTGATAAAAATACTTGCTGATGTCCTGAATCCTTGAAGGGAGAGTGAGCAATTCCTGTAAAGATACTGATCACAATTTAAAGGTGTGGAACTGTTACAAAAGTTGAATTAGACCTCTCTGATTCAGATTTTTGTTTTTCCTTCTTAGCTGGAAGATGCTGGTTCCAGTAGTTTAGATAATCTGCTAAGTAGATACATCACAGGCAGCCACCTCCCCCCACAGCCTACAAGCACCATGAATCCCTCCCCAGGACCTTCAGCTCTATCTCCAGGGTCATCAGGTAAATCTGCTGGGTTTTTCTAGAGATTCCAGAAAGTGATGGGTATTTCTGGTATTTAAGTTGAAAATAATTGCCTGCTATTTCCTGCCAGAAGGGAAGTGATGTTTTATTTGAAATTTGTTTTGCTCAGAAATAGATTCCTCTGGAAAATTGAATTTTATCCTCCTTCAGGAATGTCTTTATAGTAACAAACTGCCAGCACATGAATGCAGTGTTCCACATCCCTGGAGAGCCCCTGCCAGGGTCATTCTGAGTATAACCAATTAATGGTAGAGCTTTCCTTATGCATGTGAACAAATTAAGTCACCAGTACCTAATTTTGAGTTATTTAAACATTGAAAATGTCTATTTCTATAAGTAAAATGATTATTTCAGTCAGTAGGAAGAAATCCTTCCCTGTGAGGGAGGGGAGGCCCTGGCACAGGGCGCCCAGAGCAGCTGTGGCTGCCCCTGGATCCCTGGCAGTGTCCAAGGCCAGGCTGGACGGGGCTTGGAGCAACCTGGGACAGTGGAAGGTGTCCCTGCCCATGGCAGGGGTGAGACTGGATGATCTTTAAGGTCCCTTCCCATCCAAACCATTCTGGGTCTTGATGTTTCTCTTGGTTTTTTCTACAGGACTTGTAAGATCCTGTGAATGAATGGGTGCAGCTCTGGGGCTCCCTGTGTTTCTCAAAACCTGCATGCAAACCATGCAGAGGCTGCTTTTTTGACTTTATTGGTGGCTCTCAGTGCATAAAATTTGAGGATGTAATGGGCTGAAGGCTTTAGATGGCTTTAGAAGGCTTTAGATCCAAACCTCACTGTTTGGATGAGGTGAATTAATTACTGGGACTCTAAGAGCTGTGTGTTGTCACTTTTTTAGTTAACATGATGTGCTGGACTTTGTTGTGATCAAAAGGCTAAGAGAACAGCTGGCTTGGGTGACTTACTCAATGAGGATATTGCTGCAGCCCTTCTGGGGTTACTCAGCACTGGTCAGTGAATGTAAACTTGTACCAAATCAACTTCTGTGCTGCTTCTTTGCAGGTTTGTCCAACTCCCACACTCCTGTGAGGCCCCCCAGCACCTCCAGCACAGGCAGCAGAGGAAGGTGAGTGTCACATTAACACTAAGAAAAATCAGACATGAAGAATTCAAGAAGATAATTGGAAATTGGCAGATTGTGCTTTGGCATAGCTGTGACCCAGGAATGGAAGAATGCTTATATGAAGATTTATATTTTTAATTTTTTTTCCTGCACTATGATTCTCCTCTGTGTTGTGAACTGGAGCTGTTGTAAATGTTCTGATGCCCTTTGTCTTTCATTTGGGAAACAGTTACCTGAATTTCTTTGCCCTGATGATTTATCCTCTTATTTATGTGCTGATGTCTCTCCAGCTGTGGCTCCTCGGGCAGAACTGCTGACAGAACTGGCCTTAGCTTCAAGGCTGACCAAGTGAAAGTAAAGCAAGAGCCAGGCACAGAGGAAGAGATCTGCAGTTTCTCAGGAACAGTAAAGCAGGAAAAAACAGAGGATGGCAGAAGGAGTGCTTGCATGGTAAAGTTAGTTTATGGCCAGTGTGTTGTGGTTTTCCTGGCAGCATATTTAAGAATTTGGAAAGGAAAACGAAACCAATTTTATTCTAAAGTTTCATTCTGAGAGGTGTTTTCTCCCTGGCAATGCTCTGCCAGGCACAGGGTGGTCTGTAATGTAAGTTTTATTGTTAACTATTAAAATGAAGTGTAATGCAGTGCATTTGCTGCTTTTAATCCCTAATTAATAAAAGCTGTGAGTCACCCATTGATAGGGGATATTCCCACATAGGTGATTGCATTCAGAAATCCTCCAGTCAGTCAGAAGTTCTTAGACCAAAGTACAAATCAAATAATTAGCAAATGAATATTCTTCAGTGTTTCCCAGCTATGCTTGATGGAACAGGATTGTGTTCAGGGAGCAGGGTGGTGGAGTTGAGGATTTTTCCTAATGACAATGAAGTTGTCATTAACAAGTTTTTAACGACTTATCAGTGTGTTTGCCTCGTTATATCAGAAGAAATGAGTATGTTCTTAAAAGAAAGGACATGTGGAAAAAGTAGTTATCAATACTGTGTACAACTCAGCTCTTCCTAATGATTTCCCGTGGTTTTTGGGATATGAGTGTGGTATCTGAACGGGGGGAGGCCTTTGAATTCCAACACAGGCAGAAAGATCCCGGTGCGAAACCAACTCTGATTTTGTGTGCGCTGCTTTCATTCCAGCTCAGCAGCCCCGAGAGCAGCTTGACACCGCCACTGTCCACTAACTTACACCTGGAGAGCGAGCTGGAGGCGCTGGGGAGCCTGGAGAACCACGTGAAGACAGAGCCAGGGGATCTGAGCGAGAGCTGCAAGCAGTCTGGGCACAGCCTGGTGAACGGCAAATCGCCCGTGCGGAGCCTCATGCACCGCTCGGCTCGCCTGGGGGGAGAGGGCAGCAACAAGGACGACGACCCCAACGAGGACTGGTGTGCTGTGTGCCAGAACGGGGGGGACCTGCTGTGCTGTGAGAAGTGCCCCAAGGTGTTCCACCTCACCTGCCACGTCCCGACCCTCCTCAGCTTCCCCAGGTACCGGCGGCAGCGCTGAGGTTGTGGGTGGAACCCAAACTGGTGTTTCCTCCAAAGTCAGCTTGTTCTGGGTGATTCCTTGTAGTACAAAAATGTGACATATCCAAGGCCTTGCCTGAATTGTTTGTGTGTAGCTGGTCAGTGTTTATCTGATCACAGAATCCCGTTCTATTTATCTGTTTGTGTAAAGTCTCACAGCGCGATTCTGTTGTGTAAAGTTCATTTTAAGGCAAGGTGAGAAGGGTGTTTTAAAGTATGAAAACATCATCTGAGGGCAGGAGAAATGGCCTTGACTGGCAGAATTATTGTGAGCATTAAGAGTTATTCCTTAGCTTTGGGTATCCAGGTCTTTACTGTGGTAGAATGTGAATGTGTAAGAGTGAGTCAAAACTCTTTGTAGCCATCACTGATGAGAATTTATCCCTGGATGTCTGGAATAATTGTGTTTTTCTCTTTAGTGGAGAGTGGATATGCACATTCTGCAGAGACCTGAGCAAACCTGAAGTAGAATATGATTGTGACAATTCCCAGCACAGCAAGAAGGGGAAGACAGCACAAGGCCTGAGTCCTGTGGACCAAAGGGTGGGTCTCAAACCTGCAGGAATCTGCTTCCCAGGAAAAAGTGCTTTCCCACATCAGCTACCCCCCACTGTCTGGAGATGGTTTTGCTTTGGCTGAAGCAAATTAAATGTAGTTATGGCTTTGCAGAACACCCCAAACATGATGAATGAGATTTTTCCTGCTGTGGCCACATGTCCAGGTGTTGGTGACTGTGGGAGTGCCCCAGTGCATTGGGACTGTCATCACTTAGTAGCTAAAATTTAGCATTAACACATATTCTGTATTTAAATGCATCATTTAACATGTTCTTAATTGAAAGTCCTTTGCATTTAGCATTGATGTCACCTTCATGAAGTAGTTCTGTGAGTTGGGTGTGTTTAAGTGCATTCTGTGAGAGGTGCTGGGAGTATTCAGGTGCATTCCTGGGGAATTGTAATGACCTTGACAATCAGAACTATTTTTAGCTTTATCAGTCAGCCTCTGTGTAGTGCTAAGAGTATTATCAAATCAAATTCCTCTAAAGGAATTTACAAGCAAAGCAAAGAAAAATATTTCAACAGGTGATTTACAGAAACACTCTGGCTTTGCTTTCAGACTGTTCAGTTTTGTCTTGTGGGGAAAGTCTCAGCTCGGTCCTTTCCTGTTCATTGTGGTTGTGATTGGACAAAAGCAGTAAAAGGGCTTGTAGTTGGTGTTTTATTTTTTAATTTGCAGTGTATTAGCATGTCTCTCCATGCTTGACTTTAGCTCTAGGCTTTTGGTTAGGAGGGAGAAAACAAAGAGGAAATCTGTGAACAGTAAATGAGGTTCTGCCTCTCAACTCTGCCCTCCTAAGAACTTTACCTTTTTTAATTAAGTCGTGGGGGTTGCATTTAAATTTTCTAGTACTGAGCTGTTAAAGTACAAGCCTATTTAAAGTAGAGAGATATGAATTTCTGGGCTAGGGATAAATTAAGAATATTAATCTGACCCTGTTTATCTCTTTATAAGAAATGTGAACGCCTCCTGCTTTACCTGTACTGCCACGAGCTGAGCATTGAGTTCCAGGAGCCAGTCCCAGCCTCGGTGAGTCTCCTGAGAAACAGCTTGTGATTTATATTTGGTCTAACATCCCTGAGAGTCTGGAGCTGAATTTGGGAAGGAACTGACTGCTTTCACTGGAAGCATGTCTCCCTTGATCAGTCTAGAAGTTCTGGCAGCCATCCAGCAGTTCCTGGGTGTGAGAGGGAAAGCAGCTGATCCTGGAGCTCCTCCAGGCAGATGCTTCACTCCCAGTCTCCAAACCAGATATTTAAAAATACTTCCAATTAGCAGTTATTGAATTGGAACAAGATGTCTCAGGATACCCATGAAACTCAAAATGCTGTAGGAGGGCTTTTTGTTTCCTTTTGGACAAACTTTTGAATGAGAGGAGGGAAGAAACTGCTTTGACTCTTCTGTTTTCAGCTGTAAAAGAAGTAACTGTAATGAAAAGCTTTGCTGTGAGAGACACTGAGGGTTAGAAAGAATCCCAGGGTGGTTTGGGTTGGAAAGGACCTTAAAGCCCATCCAGTGCCACCCCTGCCATGGGCAGGGACACCTTCCACTGTCCCAGGTTGCTCCAAGCCCCATCCAGCCTGGCCTTGGACACTGCCAGGGATCCAGGGGCAGCCACAGCTGCTCTGGGCACCCTGTGCCAGGGCCTCCCACCCTCCCAGGGAAGGATTTCTCCCCAGTATCCATCTAAATCTACCCTCCTACAATTCCAAACCAATCCCCCTTGTCCTGTCACTCCATACCCTTATAAAGAACTTTTAAACAGTTGGAGGGAAGGAAATTGTTCTGCTTTGCTGAACGTGCCTGAAGTGTGTGATGAGACCAAGTGATCGATATCTTAGAGTAGAAATTCAGCTGTGAACTCTGTCCATTCAGTGATAAATCACTGTTGGTTTTTTACAGATACCAAACTACTATAAAATTATAAAGAAACCAATGGATTTATCCACGGTGAAGAAGAAACTGCAGAAGAAGCATTCCCAACACTACCAGACCCCCGAGGACTTCGTGGCTGATGTCCGGTTGATCTTCAAGAATTGTGAAAGGTTTAATGAAGTATGTTAACTTCCAATCTCAACACCATTTTTTAATTTTAGATGAAGATTTATTTCAACCTGGTTGTGCAGCTTCTCCAGTGCAAGGCTCTGCTTCCAGCTGTAACTTCTGCTTTTGGAGCAGGTGCTGAATCAGACACTGAAAAACCAAAGAAATCTCAAGGCAATTGCAGAATAACTTGTCATTTTTAGCTAAATTGGGAGAACAGAGGGAACTTCTAAAATGCATTCAGTGGTGTCTGTGAGTGAGGAGCAGGGTGACCTGGTTACTGTGCATCGAATTGATTGTAGAAGTGCTTAGGAAGTGCCATAAAGACAACCAGAGAGTCCTTAAAAGTGTCTCAAGCTGCCCAGGTAATTGTTTTACCCTCATGGAACACGGTAGAATCCACTGAGAAACTTCCTCTACTGAGGAGAAATGCATTTCTGAAGATATTCTGGGTTTAGTACCTCACACAGGCTGAATCCAGCAAAGCTTTGTGGCCATTATGGCTTTTATTTACCTTCCTGCTTTAACTCCTGGGTAGCTGGGGTCTCACAAAAATCAGTTTTCAGTGGATAACTTGGGTATGGGGTCATATTTTTTACTAATTTTGCAATGATCCCATCCGATAATGAAATGTCCCTTTCATCTGAAATGTGACTTGGGGAGATAAATGACCTGAGTGTTACTGCTAGTGGAGCAATGGGAAAAATAATCTGAATATCAAAAAAAGAAAAGGTCATATTGTGCTGAAACAGAGCAGGAGCTGAGAGGGTTCCTGATCTTTGGGATGCTTTAAAGCGAGGATGACAAAAGGCATCACAGGGAATGGCTTTCTTCTGACCTCAGAAAGGCAGAAAGCAGCCAATATTCCTCTGTAAAATGTAACCTGAACTTGCAGTGTTTGGGCTGCATTTCTGGCCCTGTGCAGAAGGAAACAGAGGGAACTGCACAAAGCTGCAATTAAAACCTCACCAGGAGAAATCAGGGTTAATGATGTGGTGCTGGAAGTGCTCACAAGCACTTGGGACTTTGACAGCCCTGACTCCTTTATGTCCCTGCCTTAGGGGAGGTTCATGAGCACTGGGGAAGGAGTTGCAATTGTGTGAACTTCTCAATCAAGGGAATTAATGAAGCACCCAGTGTAGAGGAAAACATGCTGCAGCTCTTAGAGACCAGAGTAAAACAAGGGAGGAAGCACTGAGGGATGTGGTGATTTTTTTTCTTATTTTTTTTAAAAAAGAAAAAAATGTGTTCCAGCTTGCCTGGCTCATGGCAACAGTTGAGTCACTCTGACCTCTCACAGCAGCATCATGTCGAGTGCCTCTAAGCCAAATGCTTTTCCAAAGTAGAGATCCAAGTGGGGTAATCCCCAGGAAAGCAATCTCCTGGAGCACTTCCCTCCCAAGGAGACTTTCCCACAACCGTGTCCAGGCGACTCAAATTTATCGTGAAGAAAGCAGTCATGAGCAGAAAATGGCTGGGAGCCACTTACTTGTACAAAAGTTGTGTGTTCTGTTGAAGGTTTATTTAGCACCTAAGACTGTTTTAAACCTGCTGCCTAAGTTTGGGAACTAAAGCCTACAAACCATAACAAACTGTGTTGTTGTTATGGCTGACTTTAGTCATCCAATCCTGTGCGATCTCGTAACTTTAGAAAGGATTATAATTTCATTTTTTTTGACTCTGGTATCCTTTTTAGATGATGAAAGTTGTTCAAGTTTATGCAGAAACACAAGAGATTAATTTGAAGGTAAGCGTTTCAGACCATGCACACTTGGTGAAGGGATGTGCATTTCCAACAGGTGAATATTCCTGTCTTCTTTCATCCACAGGCTGATTCAGAAGTAGCACAGGCAGGGAAGGCAGTTGCATTGTACTTTGAAGATAAACTTACAGAGATCTACTCAGACAGGACCTTCCAGCCTTTGCCTGAATTTGAGCAGGAAGAGGATGATGGTGAAATAACTGAGGACTCCGATGAAGATTTTATACAACCACGTAGAAAACGCCTAAAATCAGATGAGAGACCAGTGCATATAAAGTAATCTAATGATATGGACCTAAAATTTATTGTAAAAACTTATTTAAGTGTTCCTGGAATATTATCATGCCTGCAGTGGCCATCTTGAAGAAGCTGATAGCTTTTTAAACAGTATTAGGTAACAAAAAACACTTGTACAGAAAAACATTCGCATCAAAAGGGGAAAAAACTGTATTGTAAATTCTTGGTGGTTTGTATTTTTTTCCTTGATTACTTGCAATATTCTTTCTTTTCCTGATGGAGGGGTCACACTCATCCTGGTCTCACAGACAGAGGTGGAGGAATGTTGAAGAGCAGCAGATTTGATAAGAGATGTTCCATGTACAGATAAGACTGTGTAGGGACACGTTGTGCAGGACTGGAGCAGTTCAGTGACTGTATCCTGCATTCCACTGCAGTGTAAACTGTGAGCAGAGCTCCTGAAATCCCCTCTCTGTGTCCACCCAAGTGGGTGTTGGTCGTTGCTTTGATCATCTCACTGAAGCAGGATTGTGAATAACTGATCTTCTGTGTCGATCCAATTGTTGACATTTTGCTTTCTTTACTCCATTTTATGTGTAGCAAAAGGAAAAGGAAAGAAAAAAAAATCATTAAACTGTTCTGAATTGGCGAGTGCAGGAATGTGAGTTTTTGGCAGATGAAAGGCTCAGCTGGTGGCTACAACCCCTTTGAGTAGGACAAGGTGTATTTATTAAAGTCCTGTGCCCAGAACATTTTAATGGCATCCATGGCAGAAGTCTCAGCGTTGTCATCTGTCCCTGAGCCCCTGACGAGGCAGAATGTTCTCTCCAGTATTCATTCTCTAGTTTTCTGTACTTAAAATATGGACTGAAGAGGTAATAACTGGTTGGGGTGTTTTTCCAGTCTTCCTAAGTATCAGTTTCTAATAGACCACTCGGCAAACAATAACCTATTAACTACCAAATGTGTAAAATTTCCTGTATTCACTTTGTCTTATTTGTAAATAGTGAATTGAGATTTCTTGCAGGTCAGCAACATTTGCTGAACTGTTTTTAAGCTAATATGTATTCTTATTGATTGTTCCTATCAAGAAAAGATTTGTAATATATGCTATTTCTAACATTGCATTCATTTCGAGGTTCTGTCTTATTTTTCTTAGAGTACTTCTCAGAACTTTCTTCAGAAGCAGCTTGTGAGGGAAATGTGCAGGAAGATTGGGATCAGTCTGAGTTTGGGTTGCCTGTCCATCCATTGAACAAAGCACTTGCACAGGGCTGGGCCTTGAGTGGTTTCTGGTCAAAGAGCGAAATCAGAACAATTTCCCAATTCCCTCACGACCCCCTGAGGCACCTCTGCAGTGCCTTCCCTTGCACTGCCTCCATCCCAGCATTCCTGGGTAGAAATCATGGAATCACAAGGAGTTACAGCTCGAGAAGTTGTTTTCTTTACTGACACAAGTCAGTACTAGAAATAACAAATATAATTTCTGGCCTTTGTATTGATCTTGTTCAAGGAAGTTGAAGAATTTGTGTAACCGATGAGCTCGAGGTGGCAGATTCCCAATTTGCCACGGTTTGTGTGGATCCAGCAGTTCTGGGGGAGATCCCTGGGGGTTTGGTGTACCCAGCATAGCAGTTCCTGTGGCAGTGTACACCCTTTACCATAATGGTAAAGAGAAATATTTTAGCACAATATCAAATTGAGAAATGCTCTCAGCAGTTTTTATGCAAATCACTGCGGATTTGGTTTCTTTTACAGGAGCCAGGTCTGTACCTTGGGATTCTCCCTCTCTTGCAATAAATGAGGGGACTGAAGCTGTTTGTAACTTCCAGCTCACTTCTTTACTCAAATGTTACACTTCAAACTCAAACTGGTTGGGTTTTTTTTCGTTTCTCAGACATTAACAGTGCTGGTTTAAGTTTATTTTTTACCAGTTTGTATGTGAAAGGAAAATGAATTCAACATACTAAAGTGACAAAGAGCAGCAGCTTTGCCCGTGGAAAGGCTGATGTGTGAATAGGACACTGGTAGTGACAAGGGATCATTTCATGGCTCTGTGTATTGCCTATTTATGCATTTCTAGTTTCTCAGCTTCATTTTGCAAAAGGAATATCATTAAAATTATCATGAAAATAAGATTCTGTGAACTCTCTTCACTCGGGGCTCCTGTTTTTATGGCGCTTCTGGTCCCTTCAGGCCTCGCCTTTGGAGCTGTTCCCTGGGCAGCAGCCGTGGATGGGATCCTGCAGAGACCCCGGGGCCGAGCCGGAGCACGGGATGGGCACGGGGGGATCCCAGGTGGGGCACGGGGGGAAGGACTCACCCCAAACCCTCCAGCGAGGCTCGTGCCCCCGGCTGCTGCAGGAACAGGACCCTCTGCTCCCCACCCAGACCCCAGGGCAGTTCCCAGTGTTTTGGGACGGCCTCTCCCTTGAGGTGGCCTCTCCAACCCTTCACTCCAGGTGGAGACCTTGTCCAGCTCGTGCTCAGCAGCTGCTGCACAGCAGGAGTGAAGCTGAGCTGGACCCTGCTGAGCCCAGACCCTTGCACAGACCCCACTGAACCTCCAGAGCTGCTCCTCCCATCCAGTTCCCAGTGCTCAGTGGGGTTATGTGGAGTTTTGAATGTGTGCAAGAAATCTCAAGTGTTTCTTTTATACAAGGAAACAAAACATCTCTTCTTCTTCTTCCCCTTCATTTTTGAACTCCCAAAGCAGCAATTCAGTGATTGTTCTGAAAGCAGCAAAGTTCTATTTGGAATTATTTGAAAGGGTAGATAAGCTCTGCTAATCCATTCCCTGATCCTGTAGTCGGGGTGTTCATCACAGAACTGGGAAGGGTTTGCTCAGTGGAAACAGTTTTTGGTGCCTGTTTGTAACTCATTCAGGAGCAAATGACTGGGTTTGTGTTAATGAGCCACTAATTCGCTGGGCATCTTCTCCGTGCCAGCTGCTGGGTGTGCGAGGTGGGAGTGCTTTTACCTGGGGAATCAGAGCACAGCTCCCATCAGCAAATCCTGTAAAGCTGTGATCCCACGGCGTGGCAGGAGGAGCCTGGCACTTGGTGTGACCCTGCTCTCATTTAAAATACTCCCAAAAATTCGAGTCTCCATTTTGGTTGAGAATTTTTGTTGCCCCTGAAGTTTTAAGTTAATCCAAAGAAAAGGGAATTTGCTTCTGAAATGAGAGTGGGAAGTGCCCAGTGTGAGCTGCTGCATGACCTCAGCAGGTTTCCTGCCATGGAATTCCTGTGATCAGTGGGAATTCAACAGCTAAACGTGCTCAGGGCTTTTATTTAGCTGTGCCCTGGGATGAAGTGGCCTAGAGCACAACAAGGCAGAGTTAATATCCAAAAGAAGGGGGTTTCCCCTACTTGTGCAAACAGAAATGCTCAGCTAAGTGTGGAGGTTGTTCCTCTGTGTGGGATGTCACCACGGTGACACTTCACTGTCACACACTTCCTGCTGGATCAAACATTTCTTCAAGCCACTGGAGGAGAAGTCCTTAAAATGAGCCCAAATTTCTGTTTCGTCACCTGGTTTTGGCTGACCTGCAAAAGTTTAGGTTATTGCAACAGTGTTTTGAAGCCGTGTGTGTGTGTGGTGTACTGGGAGTTGGCTTTTCCCAGCTGGCTTTTCCTTGTTTTTCTCACCCTCTTCCTCAGAAAAAGCAATAAAACTGCTTTGTCAGCTGCCTGTCAGCACGGCAGGAATCCTTTCCTTTGGATAATGATTTTATAGGGAAGTTTGTATGCAAATCACCAAGCCTAGCTTTTAAAAACAAAGTGTGCAGCAGTTCCTGACAATACAGAGTGTGGCATTTTATTTTAAAAAACTGGGGAAAGTCCCATATTTTTTTAAGAAGTAGGTGTTTGAGCAAATAACGGAGGTACTTTTTTAAAATAAAAATGTAAATGCCACAGTTTATGCAGATGGCACATATGGATTGTATCTTTGGGTATGGTGATTTATTTTGTCTTCTCAAAGTCTGTGTACAGTAACTCTTCCATCTGCTTCCACTTGGCTTATGGGGATCCTGCTTTCTGTGCTTTCTAATGGATCAGGATTGAATCAGCTCTCCAAACTTGCAGTTAATTTGGGAATCTTTATTGTAAGTGGACTATAAAATGTATGAAATGCAGTTTTGGCCTTTTCTGTTGAATGAAATCACAGCTCGAGGCTGCTGTCTTTAGGATTTATGGAATTTCTACAACGAGAGGTTCTGAACTATTTTGTAAGCTGGACTTTGGCAGGATTGAGTCTGGAGTGAGCTCCCCAGCACATTGTGCTCACCTGCAATGGGGGTTTTTAGGCTCAGAACACCAGGACACATGTAAATAATCCTGTACAGATTTGTGCAGTGCAAAGCTTGTTTTACATGTAAACATTCTCCTGGAAGGGTTAAATCATGGCATTCTTTGATTCTTCAATTATTTCCTGCTTCCTGTACTGGAACTGGCTCATTTTGCACATAATAAACTTGGCTCATCTTTTAATGATTCTTCAAAAAACCCAAGTGCTGTTTCTGTGATATTGTATTATCTGAATCATCCTATTTGACTTTTTTTTTTTAAAGTTATCGTTTCTAATTGTTCTGTTCCTGTGTTCTTTTGCTGGTGTGTAATTAAAAAACAGAACTTTTTCTTTCTCTGGTTATTTAATACTTTAGCTGCCTGTAAATATTTCTTGTTAAGTGCTCTGGAATGTGCTGTAGAAGTTGTATTAGCTCAGTTTAAAGCATTGTTTGGAACCCATTTTGGTTGGTTATTTCTATTAAATTAGAAAAATCATTCTTTCAATTTGAGTTTCTTTCTTGCACCTCACCAGATACGGATTCACACCTGGCAAAAGGCTTTTCTGACAACACCTGCAGTGTGGAAATAGGGTGGAATTCGGGCTGCAGGTGAACCCAGCTGAGGCTGCACAAAATGATTTGTCACGTTTATCCTCATCTGGGAGTGAAACACGAGGGTTTGGAGGTCTCTGGACCTTTTGCACGCAGTGAGGAAGCTGCACACCTGGAATTCTGCTGTGTGCCCTCACCCCGGAGCTGCAGTTTGGTGGATGTGCCTTGAGCTGCTCCCCACCACCGATAAATCCACCTTTTTTTGGGGATGTTGCTGCTGGAGCAGTGTCCTGGCTCTCCTGCCCAGAACCAAAGGCAGAAGTGAGCCTTGCAGACCCTGGGCTCTGCAGCTGGGAGCAGGAGCTGCTCAGGCTGCTTGGGACAGAGCCCTGGGGTGACTGCAGCTCCCCGAGTGCCCCGGCTGAGCACAGCCCTGCCAGAAGGAAGGGGAGTGAGTTTGCACCTCAGCTGAAATTCCCCTGGAATCATTCTTCTGCAGCCAGTGAGGGAGAGCTCTGGTAACCTCCACACCTCCCAGCCTGGGGGTGTGTCTGAGCTGCCAAAACCCACGGGAAGGCTCTGATCCAAGCGGGGCTGTTACGGACCAGCAGCTCCCTTCAGGCTGTGGCTCGTAACAAACGCGAATTTTTCTCTCACTCTTTGTTTATTCTTTAAGTGCCTGTGGTGGTTTCGAGGCTCCTTGATGAGGGCTGTGTCCTAGGAAAAGGTTCAGTGAGCTCCACTGAAGCTTCTGTTCTTGCCAGAACAAAGAACACCTGCACTCACTGCTGGGCTCTGCTCCTGCACAAAGGAACGGGTGCTTTGCACCTAAACCTTGGCCCTTCCAGCCCAAACCCTGGCAGCACAACGTGGTGCCAGCTCTGCATGTGCTGGGCACGAGTGGATGGCTGAGGGCCCTGCCCAGCCTCCCCTGGAGCTGGCAGAGGGGCAGGGAGGGGGTCGTGGAGGGGGTTTTGTTTCTCTCTGCCAGGTGCTGCCTGGCTGTGTCCAGAGCACTCCCAGCTCCACCAGTCCATGTGCTCCAGCCCTGCCAGCCCATCTGCTCCAGCTCTTTGGGTGGTTGGGGTTGGCCTCTGTGGCTGGACTGGCACCTGGCACTTGCAGCTCCTCTGTTTGACTCTGCTCAGTCCCTGGATTTCCTCCATAGGTTTGCTTGGATTTTTTTTTTCCTCTTAATGCCCTGCCTTTAATTCTCCTGCCTTTTAATTCTCCTGCCTTTAATTCTCCTGGCTTGCCCCGGTGCCACTGAGCTGTTCACCCCATCACACAGTGCTGCACTTCAGTTGCCAATTTGCAGTTCACCCCAGGGTGAAAAATCCCATCCCAAAATTCTACCAAGGATTAGAAACAGCTGCTAAACTGTTCAACCCCTTGCTGCCATTGGAGAATTCGCATCTATTACAGAATCCCAGACTGGTTTGGGCTGGCAGAGACTTTAAAGCTCATCCAGTTCCACCCTCTGCCAGGACAGGGACACCTTCCACTATCCCAGGGTGCTCCAAGCCCCGTCCAGCCTGGCCTTGGACACTTCCAGGGGTGTGGATCTCTCTGTAGACACAGACGATTTTGGAGTTTCTGCTGCCTAAGGGCTGAGAGGATGAGCTTGGATCTTCTCCAGAGCACTGGCCTTCCTTCCCCTTGTTAATCTCCCTCACGTTTGAGCTCTCTGGATCACTCCAGTGCCTGAATAGGCTCACGGGGCTGAACTGCATTCCTGACTGCTCCCGTGTCCTTTGCTGTGTTAGCGGAGCAGATCGAGCAGAACAAAGCACTTAAGGCTGAGTAAACTGCTCCTTGCCAAATTACCTTCCACGGGCTGCAGCAGTGCTGGGTGATCTCCACCTGGGTTAACACTTAGGGGCTGGGATAATGTTTGCTAAATTGGGAGGGTTTGAAAGCAGGGATATAAATTCCTGCTCCTTTCATTAACACATCAGAGATGAGCACAGAACTGCAGTGAGCAGGTGGCACAAGGCTGGGTCACAGTGGCTGAGGGTGCTGGGGGACTCCTCTCCAAGGAACAGGCAGAGTGTGCAGGGCTCTCTCTGCTGCTTCATCCTGGCACTGGTGTTCATCTTCCATCCCTGGAAGTGTCCAAAGCCGGGATGGACAGGGCTTGGAGCAGCCTGGGGTAGTGGAAGGTGTCCCTGCCCATGGCAGGGGTTAGAATGGGATGAGCTTTAAGGTCCCTTCAAAACCAGCCTGTTTTGGGATTCTGTGATCTGCTGACTGGCCCTTTTAGCAGCCCCCAGCATTGCCCAGGGGCAGAACTTGCTGCTGTTTGTGCAGCTCAGCCCCTGCCCTCGCTCGGGGCCCCAGACACAACCAGAGGCCTCTGGGGCTGGGCAGGATGCAGCCACCCCAACCAAACCTGCCCAGCCACTGCCGTGGTGAGAGTATCTTTATTTTTCTGTCTTGTGTATCAGAGACAAAACCCAAAGCCTTCTGTGGTGGAAGATTGCTCAGAAGTGTTTGGAAATCACATCTTTTGAAGATTTCCACCACTGTGGGACTAGGGGCTGGGACACACCTTTGGGCTGTGCTGTGGGCAGTGGGATCTGCGTGGCAGTGTGTATCCATTTCAGATCACTTTCCTGTCAGGAAAGAGAGAGCTGGAAACCCCATTCATTTGGGATTTTCTTTAGGAGCCGTGTTTGGTGCAGTTCTGCAGCTGCCCCCAGGCACAGTGACACGGTCTGTGCCCTGGATCTGACAGGGGGGCTGCTGTTGACTGCAGAACAAGATGCAGAATTCCAGACTGAAGTCTGTTTCCTTTTGGAGTTCGTGCCTCCAGGCACTCCCAAATGTAAGTTCTTTATGTTCTCTATTTGCACTAAACGTTTCCAAAGGAAGGAGGCGTTGCAAGAACCAGCGCTGGCAGCAGGGCCCGGGCTCAGGGTGAATTCTGCTTCCCAAATGCAGACAGATCATCTGCCAGCCCGAGGCTCCTCCAGCTCAGGGGCACGGGGAAGGTTCAGGTAGTTCAGAGCTGGGATGGGAGGCACCGAGAGCTCTGGATAACCAAGCACAGCCCCCGTGTGAAGGCAGGGTAATTCACGCATCGTCCTGCCGAGAATCCTCAGAGGAACCGTTCATTCCCTAAAATCCCGGCACGGAGCGTGACACCAGATGGTGCTGCTGACACAGCGCTGCACGCCGGGCTCCGAGCGAGCAGCGGGGTTTTTCTGGGGAAGAAACTCTTGGGTTTGGGTTCCGCAGGTGAGGAGGGACCTGCTGAGGGCATTTGGGGTGTGCCGGGCTCTGAACCTCGGGAGATGCCCCAGCGGCACCCATGGAACCCCTGGGAAGGAGCTTTGGAAGGAGAGGTTTACCCAGCGTGGGGTGCTTTGCTCTGCACCCTGGGCTGCCCCTCACAGGGCCCTGCTGGGGTGGGATGTGCAGGTCTGGGGGCTTCAATCCCATTTATTTCTCTGCCTGTCTGAGCCTCAAAGAGCTGCGGGTGTGTGAGGGGAGCTGAGCCCTGCACGGGGAAAGCTGGGGGTGTTTGTGCTGGGCACAGCCGGCAGCAGCAGTGATCCATCCCCTCCCTGCCTCCTGCCCTGGGAAGCTCCACGAGCCTCGTCTGCCGAGGAGGGAGAGGGTGGGATGTGGGAACTCTGCTCTGTGCCCTCCTCATCGCTGTGACCACAGGGCACGAGGGGCTGGGGGAGCTCCCAGCGGGCAGGAGCTCTGTGGAGGTCACCAGCTTTGTCCCCTGCCTCTGGCAAGTGTAAATGAACCATTCACACCGAAAAATCTCGTGTGGGAATGTCACCAGGTAGTGCCAAAGAGCAGAACCACAGAATCACAGAATATCCCGAGCTGGAAGGGACTCACAAGGATCATCAGGTCCAAGCCCTGCCCTGCAGCACAGACACCCCAAAATCCCACCCTGGGCATCCCTGAGAGTGGTGTCCAAATGCTCCTGGAGCTCTGGCAGCCTCGGGGCCGTGCCCATTCCCTGGGGAGCCTGGGCAGTGCCCAGCACCCTCTGGGGGAAGATCCTTGCCCTGATCTCCAACCTAAACTCCCCTGGCACAGCCCCAGCCCCTCCCTGGGTCCTGTCCCTGTCCCAGGGAGCAGAGATCAGCATCTGCTCCTCCTCTTCCCCCCACGAGGAAGCTGTAACTGCAGTGAGGTCTCCCCTCAGTCTCCTCCAGCCTGAGCACCACCAAGGAACTTCTCATTTGACATCTTCTCCTGGACTTCCCATTTGAGCCAGGCATGCAGGGTAGCTCTGGGTGCTCTCTGCACTGCTGAGACCTGTCCAGCAAGGAGATGCTCCTCAGCCACCTTCTGTCTCTAAAAGTTTTGGCTTGGGATGCTTTCCATGAACAGATACCCAAGGCAGGCACTGCTGCTGCTGCCAGAGGTTTGCTCTAAGGCCTGAGCTCACCTGGAGGCAGGAGCCTGCATCTGATGCTCCTCTTGGGCTTGTGTGTTCTTGGTGCTGAGCAGAGCTGAGGGCAGCTGAGATCTCAGCCGGCCAGGGATCTCAGCCCTGGATTTTTGTGTCAAATCAGGCCCTGCAATGGATGGTGGGGGTGTTGATGCTGCTTGGAGCTCAGGACACCGAGTGTTAATAACAACTGTGGGGTGGGCTGGACTTTCCCTGTGTCCATCTCTTGTCCTGCTGCCCTGCCCTGAATAGAAAGGAAGGGTAAAACCACCTGGAATGAGTTAAGGAACAGTGATTAATGCTGGAAGGACAGAGCCAAAAATGGGAATAGTGAGACATTTTGGCTCTTCCTTCATTACTCATTGGAAGAGCTGATGGGGCTGTGGGTACCTGTGTTGGTCTGGGTCTCCTGATGGAGTTGCAGCATGCTCCTGGTTTTACCAGCCTCGTGCAATGCTCTCCTGCCCTCTGGAAAGCCTGATTAATCAGAGTGTGTTGTCAGCATTCAATGCTCTGCTGGGCTGTCTGGGAGTTCTCTTTCCCAGTCAGGTGTCCAGAGCTCAGCCTGGTCTTTGTTAACTCCTCCATTCCCCAGTTCCCTTTCCCAGCAGGAGATCTGGTGCTCGGTGTGCTGCTGGTTCAGGGGCTGACTGTGGACATGTCAGACCAGTTTAATCTTCTGCCCAATTATAATCAGCCTAATTCTCCACCAGATACAGAGCCAGGCTCCTTCTAGTGGCTGAGCAGAACATCAGTGTGCCAGGCCATCTTATTTGCTGCTGGCTGTTGAAAACTGAATTCTGTGGAAAGTAATTCAGTTATGCTGGTGGGTCTGGAGGCTCTGTCCTGCCCTGTGGTTCCAAGGATCTCGCTCCTTCTTGCCTTTGCTGGGTGATGGGCACAGCAAGTGGCTTCACAGGAGGGTTTCCTGGGTGCAGAATCGTGGCTGAAATGTGATTTATTGGGGCCATATTTGTAATATGACAGAGCTTCATCCAAATCAAGACCTGGACCCTCAGTTACTCGATGAGCTGCTTCTTCCTTTTAACGAAATAATGTTCTTCCCTGTTTGTTCCTGAGTTCTCACAGTCACAGAATCACAGAGTGGTTTGGGTTGAAGGGACCTCAGAGTTCATCTCATTGCCCCCCTGCCCTGGGCTCTGAGGGCAGTGCTGGGGCCATGTCTGGCTGTTATCCCAGCAGATGAACTCAGCACCTTTCTGCCAATGCTACCAGCAGGGTGTTCTTGCCTCTTGGCATTTGGAAAATGAGAAATAATATCATCAGTAAGTAAAGCTATTTAGACAAAAAAAAAAAGGTCCCAGTGTACTCTTTTGGCCCTGAGATCTGATGCTGGCAGGAGCAGCCAGCACCCTACAAAGAGGGCACCCTACACCATCCTCATCCCCACCGTCCCAGCCTTTTCTCCAGGGCGAGTCCTCGTGGGCTGGGAACCTTTGTGCCTGGTGGAGCAGCCTGTAAATTGTCTCCTGGGAGTGTCCAAGGCCAGGCTGGACAGGGCTTGGAGCAGCCTGGGACAGTGGGAGGTGTCCCTGCCATGGCAGGGTGGAACTGGGTGGGCTTTGAGGGCCCTTCCCTCCCAAACCATTCCACGTTTCCATGACTGCTGTGGGTTCTGCTCTGCCCGTGGGCAGCTGGCAAGGACACCTTTATTCCACACTGCAGAGCCTGGTGCCCCTCTTTTGGGGGATGTGGAGCTCTGGGAAAGAAGATGCAGCAGAAAGCAAGGCTTGGGAAGGGCCCACGTGCTGCAAGGCTCAGCTGAATCCGGTTATTTCTCCGTGAGGGCCCTCGGGGACATGATTGCCAGCACATCTGTCATTTAGGATTCTGTCTGTTGTCACCTGTGGAAGCAGATTATTAAGTAGTGAAGTGATTGACAAGGGCTTTCTCTTTTTTCTCGTTATTAATAGGAGTGTTGCAAATGCTGCTCTGGGCTCCCAGGGGAGCTCCCTGCAGGGGATGCTCTGGGGGTGAGCTGGGTGTGTAAACAGCTCCTCAGTGCAGATCCACGCGTCTCTATCCAGGAAAAACCACTCGGATTGTTGGCTGTGGGTGCTGTGAGGGAGGTTTGGGGTGGTTGAACGGGATGAGCTGGGGATGGCTGTGACCCACACCCCGTTCCCAAGGGATGGAAAGCGCCTGGGAGAGGAGGAGAGACGGGATAAGGAGACTTGGCCGAAGACTTGGCCCCTTTAGGGTGCTGGGTGGGAAGCACCAGCGCAGGGAAAGCAGCTCCTGCACGTCCCTGCTGCTCTCTGGAGGCTGCTGGAGCAGGTTAATCAAAGAGCTCTCAGGTTTCTTTTCACATGTTAATATTCTTCTGAAATAAAAACATTACAGCATTTTCTCTCCAAGGCACAGTTGTGCACCATAGGTTTTGTTTTCCCTGTTATAAAATACTGCTATTTTTATTACTTGCATTTCCACTGGGAGGGATAAAAATAACCAGAATACAGCAAATACTTTGTTAGCATACTGAGGGGGAAAAAATCCAGCTTATAACTCCTTATTTCCCATTACAGACAGCCACTTAGAGTGGTTCTTCCAGAGGGTTGAGATTAAGTATATTCTGCTTTGGTTTTTGGTTTCCATGAAAACACCTGTGGTTTAAAGCCTGGGTTAATTCCAGGGAGTGTTGGGGCTCGGGACCTCCTGCCCTCCCTGCCAGGTGCTGCTGGGAGGTGGCTGCAGATGGATGTGTTCAATCTCTGGCTGTGCAGACACATGGAATTTTTCCAGGGCCTTTTATCCAACCCTCTCTTCTTTCCTGATGCAAATGGTGCTGAGATAAAGCCATATGCTCTGTGGACTGGGGATGTTTCAAGTCTAAAGACCCCTCGTTTCATGGCTGCTGGAGCTGGGGATCAATGGCCAAAGCCTTGTCCTGCTCTGGAAGCCCTTAATGCCACCTGGAGCCTGCTGGGATTCGGTGTCAAAGGGCTCCTCCTGCTTCCCTGAGCTGCAGTGGGTGAGGAGGATGTGAGAGCAAAGGCTTCCCGGGAATCTTTAGCACTTTATAACCAGAGACAAATTTTAATCTCTCTTCTGGGTTCTGACACCAGCACTTTATTGGCCTTCAAAGAAAGTGCAGTGTTTTAAAAATAAATTATGCAGTGATACTGATGAAGGTGTCCACGGCACAGAAGGCTGAAATGAGACCCTAAAAGCAGCAGTTTTTCATCTGCTCTCAGAGAAAGGATGTGTTCATATTGATCATTAGCATTTAGGCAAAGGCCAGCTTGAGCCTTCTGGCAGCCCTGTACCAACAGCAGCCACTCTGACCTGGGGGAGCTTGGATTAACTGTTTGAATCAGGCTGAGGAATTGAAATGGGTCTAATCCCAGCCTAATGCTCGTTCCAGGTATTTGCTGCCGTAATCTTCCTGAAATTTATCTCCTAAATAAGCCCAGCTTCCCAGGCTGACAGAGGCTGACAGCCCTGGGTGGCACCAGGGTGCCAAGTCATGGAATTATGGAATATCCTGAGCTGGAAGGGACCCACAGGGATCATCCAGTTCAGCTCTTCCCCCCCACAGACACCCCAAAATCCCACCCTGGGCATCCCTGGGAGCAGTGCCCAAACGCTCCTGGAGCAGCCTTGGGGCCGTGCCCATTCCCTGGGGAGCCTGGGCAGTGCCCAGCACCCTCTGGGGGAAGAACCTTCCCTGATACCCAACCTAAACTCTCCTGGCACAGCTCCAGCCCTTCCCTGGGCCCTTGGGCAGGTACCTCAGCCAGGCAAGGCTCTCACTTCATTCATTTATTGAGGCTGTGCCTCGTGTTAAAGGCAGCTGTGGAAGGTCAGAGCTCCCTGAGCTCTCTGGACAGTGGCTTTGAGCACAGCTCATCCTTGCCCTCCCCAAACCCAGCTCAGCTGATACCAGCAGCCATCTGATGCTGCTGGAGCAGAAATGGCTTTTTAGAGCTTCCAGCCCTGCCAAATCAGGCTCTGACTCTTCACCTTGAGCACATGCAGAGATTCCAGGTCAATAAAATGTATTTCAGAAGTCCCACCACCGGGAAAGAGGTTTTGGTGCTTAGTCCTGCCTCTGGGACTGCTCCTGCCTGGATGCCCACAGCTCCAGAGCCGCCTGGCTCCGGGTCCAGCTTTGTGTGCAACACAGCATCTTCCAAGATGCCTCTTGGAATCGGAGCTTTTCAGGACACAAAGCCACATTTCCTTGCCCTGAATCCTCTGAAGCCAGCCCTGCACAGAATGCCTTGCTGGCACTGCAGGACAGGAGCTGGCAGCAGGCACTGCCACCCCCTGCCACTGTGGCCTTTGGGCTGAGCAGTTTCCTCCCAGGCTGTGCCCAGGAGGGAAATGTGTTATTTATCTTTAAACTCCTCATCCCAGAGTGTGCTCGTGGTGCAGTCCAGGGATTTTCATTTTCGGCTACAAATTCTGCATGATCCCTCCTTCCTTCCTTCCTTCCTTCCTNTGCTTAGTCCTGCCTCTGGGACTGCTCCTGCCTGGATGCCCACAGCTCCAGAGCCGCCTGGCTCCGGGTCCAGCTTTGTGTGCAACACAGCATCTTCCAAGATGCCTCTTGGAATTGGAGCTTTTCAGGACACAAAGCCACATTTCCTTGCCCTGAATCCTCTGAAGCCAGCCCTGCACAGAATGCCTTGCTGGCACTGCAGGACAGGAGCTGGCAGCAGGCACTGCCACCCCCTGCCACTGTGGCCTTTGGGCTGAGCAGTTTCCTCCCAGGCTGTGCCCAGGAGGGAAATGTGTTATTTATCTTTAAACTCCTCATCCCAGAGTGTGCTCGTGGTGCAGTCCAGGGATTTTCATTTTCGGCTACAAATTCTGCATGATCCCTCCTTCCTTCCTTCCTTC
>VZTH01001837.1:0-15856 GCA_013397815.1 Aleadryas rufinucha
AATCATCATGGCATCACTGAGAACTCATCAGAAATCTGGGGGAAATTAAAGAAAAGAGAGACAAATCAGTGCCTTTGCTGGGTCAGGTCCTGACCTGAGTAAATCCATTATCCTGGGAGCACTGCACTGCTCTGCCCCTGCCTGGGACGTCCCTTCCTGTGGCTTTACTGGTTTCTCCTTGCCCTGGTGGTGCTGGAGTCTCTCCATAGGGTGAGGTGCAGATGGTTCTGCCCCACAAACACCTGGAAATGCAGCCCAGCCCTTTGAAGGAGACAGAATGTGTAACATTATTTATTGAGAGTAAAACATTGATGTACTACTTCAAACAAATCTGTTAATCTACAAAATCGAGCAAAGAACTCGGAAAATTAGCTGCTTTGTTATAAAATGAGGTATTTAACCATTTGTTAGTCACAAATAATTAGGGAAACAAATTGCTTCTTAATCAGCTGAACTGCAAATACTTTCCAAAGTAATTTTTTTTTGCTACCAGAGCCTGAAGCGTGCACATTTTTCACTCATTCCCTCTCCCACGTTGTGTAAGACTTGTCATTTCCTGGGTGCTCCCTAGAAGGGAATTGGGTTATGTGAGCTCTGGCAGCAGTTGGAGACGAAGCCCCAGGACTGTGCCCTGGGCTGGGGCTGCTGTGCTCTGACTCATCCCTGTGCTGTTTGCTGGGGTTTGTTTGGGGAGCGTTGGGAAGGATGTGGGCTGCCTGTTCTGCAGAGAACATTAACACAGACATTCTCAGGCTCATGGGCTAGAATTACAGAGAGAAAACAGAGGGACTTAACAGTCCAAGAAACCAATCAGCAGGGAAGGTCCTTCCTTTGGCCAGGAGAGGAGGCTGAGGTGGGCCTTGGCCCTGTAGATTTCCCCACAAAGTGTCCTGCCTGCGTGTTGGCAGTGGGATGGGAGGTGTTGGTGGAGCAGTGAGGGTGTCTTGGGGTGACTTTATGATGTGTATCCCCTACCACTGCTCTGTGCCCAGACGTGATTCTTGGGCCTTTCTGTGCCTTTAAACTGAGCCCGGGAGAGGAGAGAGAAAAAGGCCAGGTGAACTTTTCAAAGCAGTCTGTGCCTCAGGGTCACAACTCTTCTGCGTTCCTCTGCTGTGGGGAGAAGAGTGGAGGAAGCACCTTCCTGCTTTTTCCAGCCAGCTTTTTGTCTCTTTTTCTTCAGAGAGAGAGGGAGAGTTAAACTTTGTTTTTCTGGGGCTTTGGTTTTGTTTCCTTCTCTTTTGGACTTGTTCAAACCACCAGAGAGGGGCACCAAGTTCATGGAATCACAGAATGGTTTAGGCTGGAAAATCCCTCTGGGAACATCGAGCCCAAAACAATTCCCCGCACTGCCCAGGCCACCACTGCCCCACGTCCCCAAGCGCCACATCCACAGGGCTTTGAAATCCCCCCAGGGATGGGGACTCCACCAGCTGTGCCAGGGCTGGACAGCCCTTTTGGTGGTGGAATTGTTCCCAATACCCACCCTGAGCCTGCCCTGGCCCAGCCTGAGGCCGTTCCCTCTCCTCCTGTCCCTGTTCCCTGCCAGCACAGCCCGACCCCCTGGGTGCCCCCTCCTGTCAGGGAGCTGTGCAGACCCACAAGGTCCTGCCAAGGAGAAGGTCCTGGCTGTGTCCCCCCGGGGTCTGAGGTGTGAGGGCAGTGCCTGTGGGAGGCCCAGGTGCCCAGGCCAAGGCCCAGCTCTGCCTCGGGAGCCTCCATCGCCGGCTGCTCCTGGTGGCTGCCGCTGGGAGCCGCGGGCACGCGGGGATGGAAGGAGCGGCATCCTCAGGGATCCCATCCTCAGGGACAGGACCTGAGGGAAGCATCGGGGGCAGCCTCACCAGAGCCCAGCTCCGTGCCAGGAGCCGCTCCTGGAAGCGTTTGGAACCAGCTGTCCCTGCTTCCGAGCCGCTCTCGCCCACGAGAGAACGGAAACGATTTCTGAGGCAGCGAAAACGACGCGAGGAAAATCGGCATTTCTGGTAGGGTTGGTCTCGTTTCCTCCCAGAGGAAGGAGCAGGGCAGAGGTGAAGGCACGGCGAGAGGGTCTGGGCAGCGCTGCCCGGGGCATCTGTCCAGCTGTTCTATCACTGCAGAGCACAGGGCTGCAGAGCTCCCTACAAATGGGGGATTGCTCCAGGAGCTGCAGGCTGGGAAATTGATGGGCAATGGATGGCCAAATGTGAAGGGCAGGTAGTGCTGGCGAGAGTTCTGGGTGCACTGGGTGTGTGTGACAGCCTGGGAGAGCTGGGGGTGCTCACCTGGAGAGGAGAAGGCTCCAGGGAGAGCTCAGAGCCCCTGGCAGGGCCTGAAGGGGCTCCACGAGAGCTGCAGAGGGACTGGGGACAAGGGATCCCTGCAGGGGCTGGGTCCCTGTGCAGCCTCAGCCAGCTCCTGCAGTTCCTCCTTGTGGATGCTGAAAAGCTTTCAGCAGAGAAATTTTCCAGCTCTCTGCAGTATTCTGTGAGACTGTAACATTTCGTGGGAGCCCTGTCTTTCCCATACAAGCTATTCAAAACAATATTGTGGTTTTCTGTAATCTATCTTGCACCTGCAGCTGTTTGTAGAATTGTTATGATCCTGACTAGAGAAATATTTAGAAATGGCTGTTGTAGAATTGCACCAATCACCCTGGGAGGTGGGTGACCAGAGATCCAATGACCTTACACCATGCCAGAGCACTAAGGTATAAAAGAGGTGATAAATAATTAATAAAAAAAGGCTTCTTTTCTCTGCTTCCTGGACCGTGTTCCTTCTCTCTCCCTCCTCGCGATACAGCGACACCTCTTGGCTTTGGCTTTGCCCCCTCCTGTCTTTAATTAAACATTTTGCCCTTTTTGTGGCTCCCCTTGGCCCAGGGCTCTGTGTCCCGAGGTGCCTTGGCACCCCAGGAAATCGGGAATCTCACAGCGCAGCTCCCCCGCCCCGTCTCTGGGTGATGGTTCGGTGTCTATTCAAACTCTCATCAACACAAATTCAGCAGGATGGATTTGTAATAATCTGCATGTCATTAGCACATTTTAATTGTCAAGGCTTTGTGAACAAAAGGCTTCTGAGCACAGACATATTTCAGGGTTGGGTTTACAGTGAACAGCCTTAAATATTGTATCTCGGTTTAAAGACTATTTTAGTTTAAATGACAGATGAGCCCCTAATGATTCACCTAAGCAGGAGGAGAGTGCAGTCCCTAAGACTGTGGAATGTTAATTAAATGGATGTTTTTATACCACAATGTGTTTAGTTGTATAAATCAAAGATTTATTGAATGTCTATAATGGACAGAAATAAAACTTGATTTAAAATACACAGATTTACAAGTGAAGAAGATGGAGGAAGCTCATAATTTGAACTGTATTTTTTTTTTCTCTCCTCCTTTCTAGAACAGGGGCAATACAAGAACCATACTCAGCTCTCAGTCCCTAAAATTGTATCTGGTGTAGGAGCTGAGAAAAATCAAATGGCAAAGAAAGTCAGGGTTTCTTGTCTGATGGCCATCAGTTCCCTTTGGGTGGGTCCTTCTGCACTGCTGGAAATAGAGAGCAGCATCAGGGAGCCCACAGTCCATGGAAGCAACCTGGTGGATGCAGGAACAATTCCTAACACCCCCCCCTGAGGCCAAGAGAAACTTTGATTGCTCCTGGTTTACTCTGCAAATATCAAACCAACGAAATTAAATCATGGCTTAGGCTGGCCCAAGAGGAAATGGGTTGAATTTTCTTACAGAAACAAAACAAATGTTGCATCTTCTTTTTTTTTTTCTGTTTTGCAGCGTTTCAAGGAAAGATGCAAATCAATGGAAGGGAAATTCTGAGCTTAAGAACTATTAAAAAACCCCAACAACCCCCCTACAGCTTCCCCATGCTTATTTCTCAGTAATTCATTTTTTAGGCAGTTGTTAACCCTTAACCAAGACGTTTTTACATCTGGGTTTAAACATTTCCTCTGCCTGAGGCGTGTGAGTGCATTTCTACAGCATCTCTCTGCATGCCCCACAAAGGGGGAGTCTGTGGGGCATTTGGGCACTGCCACCCTCCCTGGGAGGGTGGGGAGGCCCTGGCACAGGGTGCCCAGAGCAGCTGGGGCTGCCCCTGGATCCCTGGCAGTGCCCAAGGCCAGGCTGGACATTGGGGCTTGGAGCAGCCTGGGACAGTGGGAGGTGTCCCTGCCATGGCAGGGGTGGCACTGGGTGGGATTTAGGATCCCTTCCCACCCACACCAGTCTGGGGTTCTGGGGGTGTGTGGGTTGCTGTGGGGTGTCCGTGTGCCCCTCAGGGAGGGGTTGTGCCCCTCAGGAGGGGTCAGGCCTGGGGAGGGAGCTCTGTGCTGGGTCCATGCCGGGCCATTCCCAGCCTGGGCACCCCACGGTGCTCAGCAGGAATTCTGCACAGCCGGGCTGGGGCCGGGGCACCCCGAGGTCACTGTGCACTCTTTGACTTTCCAGCAGCCTGGCTTTTGCAGGAAAAGTACCAATTTGAAGAATGTGAAGGGTGTGATGCCGCTGTGGAGGAACCCTGGGCTGCCCACGCTGAGACTGATGGCAGGTTCAGCGGCAGTTCACGCTTTCACGGGCAATTTCATCGCTGCCCATGGAATTGCAGGGACATAAAACTGCTGTGACAGGAGACTGAGCCCAGGGTAAAAATGAGTGATCTTGACCACAGAACTGCCACACGTGGGTCACAGCCCTACCCAGCTTTGTTTCCTTTTCCCTTTAGAATAGAATTGATGTGGGTTTTGTTGTGCCAAAAGTGAAAGATTTCAGAAAACACCTTCCTCTGGTGGGGATTTATCTCCTGACCCTTTTATGGCCCCTGGAAGAGGAGGAGGGGTGGGTCTGGTTTGGGTGCTGGGTGAGCATGGCACACCCACAGTGCAGGGATGTGGGGTGTCCCATATGGAGCAGTGCTGGAAAAGAGTGGGAGATCTCCATCCCAGGGGCTGCTGAGGGACAGCAGAGTTCCCTGGGCAGCCTGGCCTGGTGGAAGGAGTCCCTGGCCATGAAGGAGGTGATCATGAAGGTCCCATCCACCCCAAACCATTCTGTGCCCCTGTCAAAGTGTGGACTCGGAGCTGTCTCCACTCTGCAGAGTCTGGCCAAAAATCCCACCCAGGCCTTGGGGACCAACTCACAGAAATGCTTCACTGAGCTGAAGTGCTTCTATGGAAACTTTTTACTTTGATGAACGAGCGTTTTCTGATGGAAAAAGCACTTTGTGGGGAAATTCTTGATGAGAAATTCTTTGCAGTGTTACTGAGCTCCTCCCTTAGAGCTTCCCTTCCCAGCTGCTCTCCCCTGCCACCGCTCAGACATTCCTCCCAAACAGGCAATGACATTTTCAAAGGGAAAATGAAAATTGAACCCATTTGTAACTTGATTGAAGGGCTGCCTGATGTACAGTGTCACCAGTCATTACATATGCAGATGAGGGGCTGTTCCTGAGCCCTGGGGTGTGGTCTGCTCTCCTTGCAATTAAAGGCAGGATAAGTGTGGGGGGTGACCAGAGCAGCCCCCAACCCCCCGAGTCTCCTCCAGGTGTGAAGATGCTCCTTCCTGGGCTCCACTTCCTGCCCAGGTGGCACTTGGTGGGGACAAAGCGATGTCCTGGTCCCAAAGGAGCCACCCAGGCCTGGCTGGGCCCCACTGACGGCTCTGGTCAGCACCTAAAGGGCTCTTGAGGGGATGGGAATTGAGGACACTTCAATTTTTGGAGCAGTATCAGCAAAACCCTAAAATGATGCCTGATGTGAGGCAGCAGCCGGGCCTGCGGTGCCCAGCAGGGAGAGGAGGCCGTGGGAGCTGGCACTGCCTGAGTGTGCCACAGGGAACTGTGAATCAACCACGACTGTCTGACTGTTTAACACTTCCCAACCGAGTCCCCGTCAGGCACAGGAAAACTCTTTCCATCGAAGCTCGTTTGAGGTCATGAGCTGGGGCTTAAGGGTTTTTAACCTTTCTGTCCCATCACTCCCGCCTGCAGTGGGAGCCTCTCCCCGGAGGCACAGCGCCGCGGCATTCCAGAGTGGATTAATCCCGGGAAATCGCCGGCCCCGCGGGATGCAGCACTGGGGCAGCTGCTCAGCAAACCAATTCCAATTCCTCCTGCTTTCTTAACTTGATGGGTGTGAGCCTGGTGTTAGGAAAATTAATCCACGAACACCAGAGGTTCATGTCCANGACAAGTCTCTCACTCCTTTCACCAGGATCACCGGCTGCCCTTCTGGGAGAGGGAAGTGGAGTGATGGTCCTCACATTCCATCAGATCGTGCCTAACGAGGCACATGTCAATTAGCACAGCCCAGCCAGGCCCATGAGCCCTAAAGCCCTGCACTGAACGTGGGATTGTACCGTGAGGTGTCTGATTTCTGTGCAGGGCAAACTGCCGGGGTCTGAGCCCTGCTCCTCGTGTGGGGTGACATTGGAAGAGGGGTTTGTGGAGGGAGGGAGGCAGGGAACAGACCCCAGGGATCTCCTGTGACACAGGAGAGCTGGGAATGCCTTTCCCTGTCCGCAGCCCAGAAGAGGTAAATGCAGACAAACCCCTTCCTTCCTGTGCCTGTGGCAATCCCAGCAAAATGAAATTACCTATTCCCATCATAAACATTATTGTTTCAAAGCTCCTTCTGCTTTAGGCTGCTTCATCCTGCTCCTCCTTCCTGCTGGAGTCCATTATGGATCACCTTATTTGTGTGTGGATTTTCACTCTCCCCGAATCAAAGCACCTGCAGAATAAAAGGAACAAAGGAGCAAAACAAGAGGAACTGGAAGCAGAGCTGGCTCTCGGAACGGGAGCTGAGCTGCCCTGGCCACTCCTGGTCCTTATTCCCCAGTTTGCTGTGGCTGCCCCAGAGTTCCTGAATCATGGAATCACCCAAATGGCCCTGGAGAGTTGGTTACTGAGTGTGAGTGGGTTTCTGCCTGGCTTCAGCACAACAATCCTGCTCTGCCACGCCGGCTGAAGGATCCTCACATCCAGGTGGGAGCAGAGTCCCACGGAGATGCCGACGTTCTCCAGAGGATTTGGGGAATGTCACACCCGGTGCTCAGCCAGGGATGTGGGAGCACAGGCAGCGGCTCCCAGCCCGCGATAAGCGGATTAGGGACAGTACAACAACTCTGAAAATCTGGGGTTACAGAGACCCTGGGCGCTCAGAGGTAGCGCGGGATGCAGCTGGAGAGCGGGATCCAGGAATGTGCTGCTCCTGGAGCCGCTCGGGGCAGCCTGTGGGAACATTGGAGAGCGGGATCCAGGAATGTGCTGCTCCCGGAGCTGCTCGGGGCAGCCTGTGGGAACACTGGAGAGCGGGATCCAGGAATGTGCTGCTCCCGGAGCTGCTTGGTGCAGCCTCTGGGAACAGCTGGAGAGCGGGATCCAGGAATGTGCTGCTCCTGGAGCTGCTCAGGGCAGCCTGTGGGAACACTGGAGAGCGGGATCCAGGAGTGTGCTGCTCCTGGAGCCGTTTGGTGCAGCCTGTGGGAACACTGGAGAGCGGGATCCAGGAATGTGCTGCTCCTGGAGCTGCTCGGGGCAGCCTGTGGGAGCAGCTGGAGCTCACAGACAGCACGGGCTGTCCCAGGAACGGGAACATCCCAGCACGGGATGGAAACCCAGGGAAGGGGCAGGGACACGGAGAGCAGCACCTGCCCAAGCCCCGTTTGCCCAGCACGGCTCCTGCTGCGCTCTGGGGTGCAGGCAGAGCTCCCAGGGCTGTGAGTTGCAGGTCTGTGCCAAATGTGTTTGTTCCTCTTGTAAAACACGCTGAAAGTGCTGGACAGGAAGCCTCAGCCTAAAAAATCCTCTGGTAAACATGGAGACACTTTATTTTCTGGCATCACTTGCTTTCTGACAGGAGCTTTGCTGACAAATGGAGAGCAAATCCCACCACAGAATCTCTTAAGAAATTCCTATTTAATTAGAAGTGCTTTTGGGATTCCTCATTGTTCAGGTGTGAGTGCATGAAGCCATCAGCACTGTCTTGTTATATTAATGGTACAACAAAAAGATGGCCCATAAACATCCCTTCCCTCTGGAACATCCCGTGAGTGGCAGTGTGTGCTCAGGAGAGGCGATGGGATGTGGTGAGAGGGGAGAGCCTTGTTTGGAGGGAGCCCATAAATGTCTCAGCAGGCTTAGTAAAACATAACACCGGCCTTTGGCTGCACTGATCACTCTTAGAACTCCTACATCTCAGTGGGTGCTTTTGTGTTTGTGTCAGGCTCTCCTCTTTGCCATCCTACACAGACAAAGAAGGGATCTCAGAGCAGGAGCAGCGAGGGCTGGAGCCTGGGACACACGGAACACGGCGTGGGTCACACAGCCACGTGTCCAAACAGACTCCTGGGCATCTGCTTTGAGCAGCACTGGCAAGTGATGAGGTTTGATATCACCGTTCAAACGAGCAGACTGGCACAGGCTGGGAGTCCTGGGAGTGTCCAAGGCCAGGCTGGACAGGGCTTGGAGTTTGGCACTGGGTGGGCTTTAAGGTCCCTTCCAAGCAGTCTGTGACTGACAAATTCCTGAAATACTTGCTGAAAGGGAAGCTGCTCTGTGGGAGCAGCAGGAGTTTCTCTGCAGGTGGGACTCTGCACGGGGAGTGCCTGGCCAAGGAGAGCGGGATGGATCATCCCTGAGCCTCCCAGCAATGGGAACCTGCCCTTCCACAGCAGCCAAAGGCCACGAGGGGCCATTATCATTTCCTGCTGTTTGCTGTCTGGGGGTGAGGCAGGGAAAGGGGAATGTTCAGGCACTGCTTGTTTTGAGGTTGCCCCCTGCACGCTCGGTGTTTAATCCCCTGTTTGGGGGTGTGGATCACACACTGGGACTGGCTTAGAGCTGTCCCCAGTGATGCTCTGCACACACAGGCTCAGTAAACATCGATAGATCCACAGCAGCCCTCAATAACTCCTTGTCCACTCATCCTTCTGGAGCACTGTACTCGTGCTAATTCCTCAGCCTCCAAATCTCTCCCGCCGTCAGAAGTATTGGAAAATCTATTTGTAAGAGCTTGCTGTTGGGAGAAGCCTCAGAAGCTTTTATACCAGTGCTGATGTGTGTTCTCCCAGAGCACACCAGAACAAGAATTCCTTTTTTTGTGCAGGGACAGTCCCTGAGCAGCCCAGCCCCGGGACAGGAGCTGCAGGAGCCACCCTTTGGGAAAGGAGCTGGTGACTGGGAGATGGGGTGGAGAACTTCCTCACCATTTCCTTCCCAAGGTGTCCTGGTTTATCCAGTAAATTACATCCTTAACTGGTGTTTTTCCATGAGAGAAGATACTGAAGAGTGTAACTCTGATCCCCAGGGCAGGTTGCCTCCCTCTGCCTGTTCCATGTGTGGGATGGGAGCTCAGGGATCCTGGCCAAGGGGAGGAGAGGAGGGAGCTTTTTCTGTGGGCTGGGGAGGCTGGGGGGGAATGGTCTCTTTCCTATTTCCCTCTGGACAGAAAGATGTGGAGGCACAATAAGCTGGAGCACGAGTTTTCCTGTTGTAGTGTGGAACACAAGTTTCCCAAATATCTTGTATTTCTTCAACCTTATTAATCCGTGATATTTTAGATGAAATAAAGTAAATTTCATGGGAAAAAAAAGGAAGAAAATCACTAAGTCTGGACATCCATGGTTGTGCTGGGCTATCCTGGTGTGTTTTGAGGCCAAGCTGAAGTTTATAAACACCAGCTTGGGATCTTTGGGTGAAAGATGTCATTTGGGATGAAATTATTATCGTTATTAGCAGTGATGACTGTGACACAGAGTGGCCTGGATTGGCAGGTGAAGCCAACACACCGTTATCCAGAATGCCCACCTTCCATCTCTCCTTGGCAATTGTGGGGTGTGTTTGCTGTTGGGATTGCAAGCATGGGATGTAATTTGAATTTTTAGGATTTATTAAAGTCAAAGGAAAAGACAGTGGTTTAGGGATCACTGGAGAACCCTGTTCTTAAGAGGGAGGGCTGCACCTGAGCAGCAGATTGTACCTTGCACATGGAATTCATGAGGGTCAGCCCACAGGGGCACAAACTGCTTTGCTCCAAGATTCTGGGATTTCCAGCACAGAATTCCCATAACTGGTGAGCCCAGGTGAGAAAGTCCATGAGCAAAATACAGCAGGGATCTCCTCCATCCACCCAGGAGGCCCAAAATCTACATTTGGAGTGTGGGATGGAGCGTGTCCAGGGCAGGGAACGGAGCTGGGAAGGGGCTGGAGCCCCAGGAGCGGCTGAGGGAGCTGGGAAAGGGGCTGGAGCCCCAGGAGAGGCTGAGGGAGCTGGGAAAGGGGCTGGAGCCCCAGGAGAGGCTGAGGGAGCTGGGAAAGGGGCTGGAGCCCCAGGAGAGGCTGAGGGAGCTGGGAAAGGGGCTGGAGCCCCAGGAGAGGCTGAGGGAGCTGGGAAAGGGGCTCAGCCTGGAGAAAAGGAGGCTCGGGGGGGCCCTTGTGGCTCTGCACAACTCCCTGACAGGAGGGGGCAGCCGGGGGGGGTCGGGCTGTGCTGGCAGGGAACAGGGACAGGAGGAGAGGGAACGGCCTCAGGCTGGGCCAGGGGAGGCTCAGGGTGGATATTGGGAACAATTCCTTCAAGGAAATGCTGCCCAGCCCTGGCTCAGGTACAGGGTGGAGTCCCCGTCCCTGGAGGGATGTAAAGCTGTGTGGATGTGGCACTTGGGGACATGGTCAGTGGTGGCCTGGGCAGTGCTGGGATGGTTTTGGACTCGATGTTCCCAGAGGGATTTTGCCCCTGGAGGACTCCAGGACTCTCAGATGTGCTGGGCTGGGAGGGCTCTGGGCAGGGGGCTCAGCCACCCCCAGCACGTGTCCAGCACAGGCTCCCCACGGGGATGGGCCCTGGAGCTGATTCCCCAGAGCAGCTGATCCCTGCCCAGGGGAACGGGGCACCTTTGCTTCCCAAAGTCCCTTTTCCTGTCCCCAGATGCCCCCTTGGCCTGGCAGAGGCAGCGCAGATGGAGCTGGGATGGGCCAGGGCACTCCTGGGAGCGGAGCTGGCACTGCCACAGCCACGGCTGGCACTCTGTGACATCTCTTTTAATGTTGGGCACATCTAAACAGCTCCATTCCAGCTGCATTTGAGGGGAGAATGAAGGATTTGAGTTGGGGGGCCCAAGGTGCCCGTTTGGCCCTGCCCTGGGCAGTGCAGGGACACTCCTGCCTGCCCTGACAGCTCCTCTCACACCTGGGGGCAAATTAAACTGTGCTGGAGGAGAAACTGGTGTTCAACAGCACAGCCTGGGCAGCTGAGTGTGCACTTTCATTGGTGTCTTCTTTGGTTTGCACACGGGAAGGGAAACTTTCCCAAAGAATCGGTGTGAGGAGTTTTATGTCATGGAAAAAGTGGAGTACAGAGCACCCCAGGATACTCACTAATGAACGTGTGGTGCTTCTACTAATTTCTACAGTGTGTATATTTAAATACTTGCAACATCTGCAATAACTGCTGGCACTTGGCTGCCTAGGAAGGAAAATATTAAACTATAAAGCTTTGACCATTCCTCAGCAGAGGAAAGGGAAAACCTAAAATCTGTACAAAAACCTGTCTTTGTCTTTGGATTGGGAGTGAAAATATCTTTATTAAAGTAAAAGGAAAGCCTTTGGGCAGGTTAAACAAGAATAGGTACAATATGTCCATTTGCATGCACATGTACATATAAACAGTGCAGTTAATTTATTTGATGCAGCTACTTAGGGCAATATCCCTCAAAATCTGCCAGCTCAGCTGCAGGGCTTTAGCAGCAGGACAAACCTCCCTGTGTGTAAACCTGGGCTGGAATCCCAGCAAGGGAGATCAGCTCAGTCAGTAATTCCCCTTGCCCTGGGTGTAATAAACTCTGGGGTACCCAGGTAGGAAAAATGCCAAGCCCTTTATTGATTTAAAATCATTAATTCTAACATTAAAACTTGGGCTGTAATTTCATCGTGGCTGTGTCTCCATTTCAAACACCACCCAGGAACTCTTTGCTGAAAGCTCCTCTCACAGCTGTGCTGGGTGGAATTTGTGAGTTGGGGTTTTTGCATCCTCAAGCTGAGCTGCTGCAGAATTGTGTCTCTAATAAAGAGCTCATCCACCCGCAGAGCTTCTTTTAAAGTTCTCTGAAGTGAAGGCGAGAGGAAAATCTGCACTGAGGGAAATGGAGGCTTGATGCAAATTTATTTTACATTCCAGCACCATTCCCACTAATGATTATGACACTATTTTTCTTTCAGGGAGATAAATCCTAACTGATACATAAATATCTTCCTTTTTTCATGTCCTTTGTGGGATAATTTCTATTCACAGCCACCAGACTTGCTGTTGTTGTTATGCCACGAGCTTTGGTCCTGTCACAGCTTTTTAACTCTCCTCTGGATTTTGCCAGTCACCAAATTTATTGGTTTGGACAGGACTGAGGGTGCTGAGAGCTGACAGAGAACATTGAGGGGACACAGGGAATGGCTTCCCAGTGCCAGAGGGCAGGGCTGGATGGGATATTGGGAAGGAATTGCTCCCTGGGAGGGTGGGGAGGCCCTGGCACAGGGTGCCCAGAGCAGCTGTGGCTGCCCCTGGATCCCTGGCAGTGTCCAAGGCCAGGCTGGACATTGGGGCTTGGAGCAGCCTGGGACAGTGGGAGGTGTCCCTGCCCATGGCAGGGGTGGCACTGGATGGGCTTTAAGGTCCCTCCCAACCCAACCCATTCCATGATTCCATAAATTCCACGTGCCATTGGAGCACAGCCACGGTGTGCCCATGAGCAGCTCAGCTAAGGGAGCTCGTATTCAAAACTGAAATTTCATAATGAAGGCACTTGGTGTTTCCTGGCAGTGAGGGCCCCAGTTACTCTTTGCAGCTGATTTATCTGAGACAATAAAATGCTCTGTTGTTCTTGTCAGAAAGGGAAGCAGAAGATTTTGCAGACTAAGTGAGGCAGAGCGCTGTGCTTGATCTCAGCCTTTGTTTAGGGGAAGGGAAAAGCAGATTAATAGTGCAATGTTTGCTGCCTCTTTGTGCTGATGGAAAGGCACGAATGCTATTTCAGTTCTTTTAACTTTATAAATATCTATCTCAGTGCTGTGAAGCTGCTGTGAGTGCACATCCAGCCCAGCTGGAAGGATTTTCCCAGCTGGGTTGTTGGTGATGGGACGTGTGAGAGGGTCGGGGCAGTGAGGACCTGCAGGGCCCTGCTCCTCCCACCTCACTGCTGGGGGCTCCTGGGTCAGGAACGACAAAATACGGAATATCCACTTGTCATCTTTGCTGCTGATCTAAGATTTGCTGTTTCTAGGAACTGCCCTCGGTCAATGACAGAATCATTAAAGTCAAAAAAGGCTTTGGGGTTCATCCAACCCAGCCCTCAGCTCAGCACTGTCCCTGTCCCCAGGTGCCACAGCCACGAGTTCCCTGAGCACTTTCAGGGCTGGGGACTCCACCCCTGCCCTGGGCAGTTTGTTCTAATGCTTTACCACCCTTTCCATGCCTTTTCCCCTAACACACAGGGGAGTTTGCAGCTTTATTGCTACCCAGAATAAATTAAAATACCTAAAGCATGGCCTCTGCCTAACAGACAAATGTCATCATTTCACAATCAAACCAAGAACACAGATAAATGCAAAGTGTGGAGTAAAACAATTCTAACCATATTTTTTTCAAATGTTTGAACTGTAAGGAATATTTTCATACTAAATGCATCAGTCATGGCAGATGTGGGGTGGGACCCCGGTGTGGGAGGTGGGTTTGAGCAGCAAACTGCAGCTCTGACACGAGCCCTGTTTGCTGGGGACTGCCTTTGATCCTGTGATCAGGAGAACGGGGCTGACAGCCTGAGCAAGTACTACAGGATGCTAACAACTCTGGTTTAATGCATTTTTAACGCTGTAAAAGAGGTGGTGTGGAGCTCGTGGAAGGTTTTATGGCAGAGTTTTAGTGCCTGTCATTAAGTCAATAGAAAGTTATACCCCTTCTTCCATAGGTTAAGAATATTTTGCCATTACTTCCAACTGCATTTTCATTGCACTGATGGCATTTTCTGAGGGCATGGCATCACAAGAGGAGTTTTGCTTCCATGGCAAAGATTAACTGTTGTGTGTGACTATCAGTTTAAATGATATCAGTGTTAGCTCAGGTTATAGAAACAGCTGAAGCAGTCTTAGAATCAGAATCCCAGGCTGGTTTGGGTTGGAAGGGACCTTAAGGACCATCCCATCCCACCCCTGCCATGGCAGGGACACCTCCCACTGTCCCAGGCTGCCCCAAGCCTCAATGTCCAGCCTGGCCTTGGACACTGCCAGGGATCCAGGGGCAGCCACAGCTTTTGCTGAGGATTTTCAAGCCCTTGCTGCTCAGGGATGTTTAAACACCACTGAGGTGGAATTCAGGTGTGAAGAGAGGGTGAAATCAGCACCTTTTCATTGCTGGGAGGTCCAGTGGCTGTTGTGTGACCATCACTGAGCAGAGGGACCAGGCGTGAGTCCTGTGGGAAGAGCCCCTGCAGGGCCTGGGGGGGTCAGTGGGTCAGTGGGGGGGTCAGAGGCTGCTTTGGGGTCACTGCCCACACCGAGGACTCCCTGGGAATGCCCAGCTGGGACAGGGAGCTGGTGCTGTCCTGCCTTGTGTCTGCAGATACCCAACGTGCTGGAAAAGCAAGGAGGGAATAAGCAAACTGCAATATTCACGGTTCCTTTCTGTCCTGAACATGCTGTTTCCAGGAACAGAATGAGGAATTCACCCAAGTGGAAAACAGGCCAACATGAAGCAGATAACGCTGCTTTTATGAGTTAGCAGGAAAATGATAGTTTAAAATACTTGTTTATTCACTGCATAGATAGAGCTACGCGGCTTCTTCCAGAAATTTATCTTGTTCACACTTCATTATTCTCAGAAAGATAAATACAAGGAAGCAGAGGGAGATTGGAAGGGGGAGGCATTTAAAAGTGCTGCTGAACCACATCTGAGAGCGCAGTGAATTATTCACCATCCTTTAAAGGTTCATTAGCAGCTGTTACTCGTGGCAGTGTGGGGCTGTTGTTGAGGCTCGGCTCGCCCGTGCAGGCTGCACACGCTTCGTTTTCTCTGTTTAACACTCATTGGATGGAACCTGCACCACCCCATGGCACAGCCAACAGCCCCAGAGCCAAAGGCTGCCACAAACAGCCAGGCAGGAGGTTCAGGAGGGTTTATCCCGAGACCTGGAGCCAAGGGTTCACGGAGCCATGGCTATGGAGTGATGGATCACCTGGAGCGAGGAGCCTGCCTGGCTGGAGAGCTCCTTTTGTGTCAAGAGAGGCATAAAAGCTTCACATGCAGTGACATTTTGGGGTCCTGTTTATGTTGGAGACACACGTTTGTAGGCACTTGGGCACTGGAGGATCCTTTCATGGAAAGCTTTGGGACTCCCAGCACGTGGTGATTCCAGAGGTGGGAAAGATCGTGGAAACAGAATCATGGAATGGTTTGGGTTGGAAGGAACCTTGAAGCTCATCTTGTCCTACCCCTGCCATGGCAGGGACACCTTCCCCTACCCCAGGCTGCTCCCAACCTCATCCAGCCTGGTTAGATATTAATTATTAGTGGATTCTAATAGGGCCACACAAGGCAGGCTGCTCCAGCAGACTGATACAGTTCTTCCTTTGGACAGGGACACAGGGATTTGTGGATGTGGATCCTGCCTTCTGCCCTGGCAAGGGAACAAAAAAACCCCACAGGGGTAATGGCTCAGATCTGACACCTCCTCAGGCCCCAGCACAGGATCCAGGCTGTTCCTGTCAGCAGTGGGATCCAGGCTGTTCCTGTCAGCAATGGGATCCAGGCTGTTCCTGTCAGCAGTGGGATCCAGGCTGTTCCTGTCACACAGTGGGATCCAGGCTGTCCCTGTCACACA
>VZTH01001837.1:21954-39840 GCA_013397815.1 Aleadryas rufinucha
CCGTGTGTGGGGTGTCCCGTGTGTGGGGTGTCCCATGTGTGGGGTGTCCCGTGTGTGGGGTGTGCTGTGTGTGGGGTGTGCTGTGTGTGGGGTGTCCCGTGTGTGGGGTGTCCCGAGTGTCCTGTCTCCCCAGCTCCCAGGGCAGGGTTTTCCTCATGTCCCAGCTTTTGGTGTTTCCCATTCCCACTGAGCCCTTCCTGTCCCCTAAAACCCACCGGCAGCGTTTGCAGCGGGGTTCCAGTGCTGGGATTCACTGACTGAGCCAGAGGGGGCCACAAAATCGGCCTCAATCCCTAATTCCTGCCTCGTGATCCATGTTCTTCCAGAGCCATCACGAAATTCCAGTTCCTGTGGATTTACAGGGGGAAAACCTTTCAGTGAAGGTGTAGACGCAGCAAATAGAAACCATTTTTCATCCTGATCTTTTCTTTACCAAAGCCAACCTTATAAAGTTCTATGAAGTAATTCATCAGTTTCCTAAGAACAAAATATTTTGGTACCTTTAGAAAACTCTGAAAACGTGTAGGAAAAACTTACATTTCCTTCAAAATGGTATTATTTTGTCTTTTTGCTTTACTTTGTGAAGTTACAAATCCTATGGGTAGAGCTCTCTGTGCCTGTGGTTTCAGTGCTCCGAGGTTCTTATGGGCACAGAGACTTTGAAGTTTATAGGTACAAGTCAGAGATTAGAGGAAACTGAGGGGAAATTATTTCTAATCTATCTTAATCTGTTATTTTCTTCTATTAAAACATTTTTTCAGGAGGGCATCATTATGTGCCAACACTGTAAAGAGAAGTGTTAGATGGAATTTATGAGGATTCGTTTTAACAGATTCTGACTCAAAAATCTCATTTTGGTTTTATTTGAAGCAACACTCAAATGTTCCCTATATTGCAGGTAAATGGAGAGATTTTATCCCAAACCAGGTTTTCTACAACAATTTCCTCATGCCAAGGTCACTGCCAAGGGAGGGTTTTACACAGTGCACCGTGGTTATTTTAATTAGTTCTTGATTTCCTTTTTGTGCTCCGGGAGGCACAAGCACAGGGCACAGAGCAGCACAATTCCCATCGGCATGTTTAATTTAGGAGGCAAAATCCTTCCAGAGTTTTTCCCCGTGCTTCTGTTTCACGGGAAGGTCCCTCCCCGAGCAGCCGAGTTCTGCTGTCACCTTTCCTTTGGGCAGGAAAATCCCCCGGGAGCGGGGTCTGTGCTTGTCCCGCAGCTGGGAGCGACCCAGGAGAAGCAGCTGCAGTGAATGCAGTGATTGCAGTGATTGCAGTGATTGCAGTGAATGCAGTAATTAGGGCAGTATTTAAGGGAGGGAGGGGTTGTTGTGGGGTTTTAGAGGAGGAGAGGGCGCAGCTCCTTCCTGCTGTGCGCGGCTGGAGCCCCCGGCCGGCCTGAGGAGCGGCTCAGCAGGACAGGTACCTCTCTATTCTTTAACAAATCTGATCGTTTAAAAGCGAACCGTCTGAGAAGCGGAGAATTCAGCTCATTTTTGTGTACAAAACCCTAGAAAGTGTTTCCGAAAGCCCCTCTGGCTCGGGTGGGTGGGATGGAGCTCCTTGACCTCGCTGTGGCTCCCAGCCGGATCCCAGGCCCGGGCCCTGTGCTGTGGGGTGCTGGGCCCCGTGCTGTGGGGTGCCCCGTGCTGTGGGGTGCCCCGTGCTGTGGGGTGCCCGGGGGGCCCTGTGCTGTGGGGTGCTGGGGTCTGTGCTGTGGGGCGCCCTGTGCTGTGGGGCGCCCTGTGCTGTGGGGCGCCCTGTGCTGTGGGGCGCCCGGGGGGGCCCTGTGCTGTGGGGCGCCGGGGTCCGTGCTTTGGGGTGCCGGCCCCGCGCTGTGGGGTGGCCCGGCTGTGCTTTGGGGTGCCCGGCAGTGGGAAGGCTTGGGAGGAAGGTGTGTGATGGGCTGAGCAAGGGAAAACCCGCTGGGAGTGTCTAAAAGCTCCGACCAGAGCTGGGGTGCTGCTGTCCCTGACAGGACAGGGTGGGGACAGGCCTTGTGCCATGTCCAGGTGGGCACCCAGAGCTGGGGTGCTGCTGGCCCTGACAGGGCAGGGTGGGTCTGAGCCCTGTGCCCTGTCCAGGTGGGCACCCAGAGCTGGGGTGCTGCTGGCCCTGATAGGACAGGGGGGGTCTGAGCCCTGTGCCCTGTCCAGGTGGGCACCCAGAGCTGGGGTGCTGCTGCAGCCCCCAGGGAGCTGTTCCAGGGCATCTCAGGGACTTCCCTTCCCCGTGTCCCCTCCTGCACATGGATCCTGGCAGTGCCATTTCCCCCAGGGGCTCTCCTGTGCTGCCTGGCCACACCACGGGAATTATTGCCCCATGTAAATGGCTTTTGGGTGTTGGCTCCTGTGCCTTGAGCTGCAGACCTCACGTGTTTGCTCTCCTGGCCCCAAAGTCCTCTCTGTTGGTCTGTGTTTGCTTTTCTTTGTAGCCTTTTCCTCCCCTCCACTTTACTGTCGGGCCCCCTTTTACCCCGAGGGTTTAATTTTCCTGTAGATTATCTGGCTAAGCTAAAATGAGACAACGGCTGAATTAACATCTCTTTATTTTGCTGTTAATTGCCACTTGACCAGCTACTCCAAAATTACACTGCGAAGCTGCATAATGAAAGAATCCACGATTAAGAATGTTAATTTTTTTTTTCCTAATTTAAAATCAAACCAGTTTTTCTTATTTGCATGAATAAGCTTCACAGGAGCCAAACGGGGCTCTGGAAAGGCTGTGCTGGGGGAAGAGTCGGGGCTCCCAATCCCTCTCCAGTTGCTTTTTATGACTTATTTTAGCCCTTGGCTGTGTTTGTCAGTCTGTGTTGTACATTAGAGCCGTGAGTGTGTTTGGTATTGACTGCTCCTATTGGCGACTCTGCCATTTATTGGGTGATTTCTGTGTAATCCCCCACCCCTGTTCTCACCCCGAGAGCGCTTCAGCAAACACTCGGTGCTCCTGCTCGGCAAAATCCCCCCCGTTCCTTCCCCACCAGCTGGGTTAGGTCACTTTAACCTCTGTGGCCGTGCTTGCTGTGCAGTTCACTCCTGTCAGGAAAGCTCCTTGGGCCCGTGTTTGCCTTGCTCACATTTCTGTAAATTTAAAATGACTGCACAGGCTCAGCAATCCGTTCCTGTTTAAAGGGAAGTCAACTCAATTTTCCTCTCCTTACAAAGCGCCTGGGTCTCCCAGGCACACAGAAAAGCCCATGTAACAATCTTGTAGAGATGGAGCTTGATTTTTCTGAGGTCTTATTTAGCATTGCAAAAATGCTCCACGTGAATGCTGCAGAAAACCCCAGCAGGTGCCTCTGCTCTGCTTTGCTGTCTCTCTGTACCGAGTTATTATTAGAAATTAAGGTTTCCAGGATTTTTATTCAGTTATGTGCTGCTGAGGGCCACGCAGCCCTGTCCAAGATCACAGTGATGCCCTCCAAACAGGGTTTGTGGTTTTTGTTAGTCAGCTGCATTCCCTTTTCCTGTCATTCTTAGCAAGCTCACATCGGTTTCTTGTGCCTCTTTGCTTTTTTTTTCCTGTGGCCTGGCCAGGCTGTTCTTATTCAGCTGATCACTGAATAACATTTGGTCTGTGGTGCAAGTGTTCCCAGTCTATCTGCTCATCACTTCTCATCTGTGTCAGGCACAAATTGCAAGACTTCCAGAGACAGGAACACTTTTTCTGTTGTGGTGGAAGTAGAGAAGAAGTGGCATCTCTGTGTTTTCTGTTCTCCCCATCTATAGCCAAGGCAGGAAGGGGTCTCTGGGTTGTGCTCCTTTGACATCCCATTTTTATTCCAATTGCTGCAACTGAGAGCACGAACTGGCAGGGATGGAGCAGCAAAGGAAAAGAAAAGGGGAAGGGTGGAAAGATCCCAGCCAGGTGAGGTGTCCTGAGGATGTCCAGCACAGCCTGAGGTGTGCCCTGCTCAGGACAGGGAGAGGGAAGGAGCAAAGAAAGCTCCTGTGCCTTGAAGGCTCAGGCTGTGCCTGCTCAGCAACGCAAAATGGGCTGAAAACCTCCCGGAACACAGACAGAAACAAAGGCAAAATAAACAATGGCTTTCTGCCAGCTCTGGCCGAGGGTTTGTAATTAGTGCAACACCATCAGAAAAGGAGAACTGGTGGCAGTCAAAACAGGGACGTTTTGTGCCCTCGGTTCCTGGGGGGTGTTGGTTCTGCACAGGAGAGCAGCTGTGAAGTACCGGGAGATGGAATTCCAGGGGGACCAGCTCTGGGGTGGCACACACAAGGAAATGTCAGATCTTGATTAAAAGCTGTGACTTAATACAGGCCTGTCCCTGGGGGAATATATCCGTGGTTATCTTAAAATTGTACAGAAGGTGACAAACCAGGTGTTGCCCTCTCTCTGCAGAGGCTCCAGGGGTGTTTTCCATCTGCCTGGGGCTGAGGTGTGTGTTTTGCCCCTGCTCAGCCACGACAAAGCCCTGCTTAACGTGGTCCCGATGGAATCCCAGCCCAGGTTCTCCTCCTGGGTGTCACTGCTGGCTCGGCCCCAGGCAGGGCTGTGTGAGGCTGTGTGAGCTGGGCTCGGCCCCAGGCGGGGCTGTGTGAGCTGGGCTCGGCCCCAGGCGGGGCTGCATGGGGCTGCTTGAGCTGGGCTGAGCCCCAGGCAGGGCTGTGTGAGCTGGGCTCAGCACGGAGCAGGTTCCAAACAAACCCAGAGCTGAAGGAGGCACCGAGCCAGGGCTGTGGAGTGTGACATGGCACAGGGCTGCAGTGTGACATTCCACTGGGCTTCTGCACCCGCTCCTCTGGAAGTGGAGATGAAGCTGGAACAAAAAGCAGCAGCTAAAATTAAGACAAGTTCCAGCTCCTTCGCTAGTGGGTGCTGAGGCTGTTTCTAGGGAAACAGATAATCAGTTGGTGTGAGGAGAGATGTTCCCAAATACCCAGAGTTATTTGGGGCCCAGTCCTGCTCCGTGGTGGGCTCTGCTCTCCTGGGAAGCTGTGTGGAAAGCAAAGGCTGGCAGTTCCTTGGCAGTGCTGAGATCAATCTGGGACAAAATCTGACACGACTGAACTTTGCCCTGCCTGAATTAGCTTTCAAACTGATGTAATTTCGGTGGCTGCTCCTGGTCTGATTGATTGTTCTTATTGCAAGTTTGAGGGTTTTTTGTGAAGAATTGGTCAGCTGTAGAGCAGGGAAGCTGGCAGAGCTCGTTTGAGCAGCCATCCCTCCCCAGGCAGGAGCTTCCCTCAGCCCTGGGAGCTGCCTGGGCAGGGCCCTGGTCATGAGGCTCAGGTGAGCGGCTGCCTGTGCTGGACTGCTCAGCCTTGGCCTGCGGGATCCCAGCCTGGGGAATGCCTTGCTCTCATTCCAAGCAGCTCATTTCTAAGAGAGTTCCACAGTTTTGTCTCTGTTTTAGCCTGGGCCATCAGGAAAATTCAATTACTTGGGCAACCACTATTTTACAGGGCAGGATGCCCAGGTTGTTGTCAGGTGGGGGCTTTCTCTGGAGCAGAGTGGGTTTTGGCCTCTCCATGCAGCCAGTTTAATTTGTATTCAAGCTTCAGAAGGCTGCAGGGTCAATACGAGCAGGTTTCAGAGCAGAATCACAAGTGGGGTTTCAGGCAGGTTGTAGAACTCGGGATGAAGGATTCTGGCAGCCAGGACTGGTGTGGTGGGAGCAGGGGCAGTGCAGCCTGAGATGTTCCTGGTCCTGTTTCTCCTGCCTCTCTTTACCTCCACCCTTCCCAACAAATGTTGTGACCTCAGGCTGAGGGATAATTTGGCACATGCAATCCTCGTTTAGCAAATGTGAGAAGCAGCTGTTTGGTGTTTCAGTGGCTGTGTCTCAGATCCCTGCCCTGTGCCAGTGTCACACAGCTCCTCCCCTGCTCTGGATTTATTCCATCTCTGCCTCTGCAAGGTCCTGTCTGCCCTCCCTGTGGTTCCTCAGGCTGCATCCCCTCCCTGTTCTCCTCTGCTCTCCCTGCTCCTGTCTCCCACACTCCCAGGATTCGTTCCAGTGCTGTCTCTGCTCGCGTTTTCCAGCCTCCAGAGAAAGGACACATTTATGAATCAACACAAAACACGTTCCAGCTGCTCCTCCAAAACACATCCCCATGGCCAGGGAGTGCCTTCTCCAGCCCCTGTGAGTGCTGCCTCTGTGCTGACGTTTGTTTCTGCAGCTGATATTTGTGGAAGCAGGAGCCTGTTCCTGGTGCCTCGGACCCTGCAGTGCAAGGCACAGGTATCAAGAAAGGTACCTGTGAAAGGCACAGGTACAGTCATCAAAAGCCCTTTTTCTACAAGCTGCCATTTGTTGTTTCCTGCTCCCTGGCAGCCTGCTCCTGGGGCACCATCACTTGGCATAAATCTTTTTTTAAAAACCCAGCCCTAATGTGGATTCACTGCAAGTGCATTTTGCAGACTGGAGGCCCAAACGTCATTGCAATCTTCCTGCTCCTCCCTGTTGATCTTTGTGTTTCCTGCACTTCTGTGTCAGCTTTTTCAGGCAAAATTTCATTTATTTTCTCTATGCCCAGGTGTCTCCAGCCCTCCTGGGGGTTTGGGTGTCCAGGTGGATGCCCCCATGAGCAGGTCCTGGGGCAGAGGGGAAGGCCCCTGTTCAATGTTACATCTCTTGGCTGTGTGCAGCACTGGATTCTCTGCCACCAAAATCTCTCCTGCTCCCCCCTGTGCCCAGAGCTCCTAAAGGAGCATGGACAAACTCCTGTCTGCCCGACACCCTGTGGGAGTTGTGTCTGCTCCCCTCTTTTAGCCTTTTATTTTACCCTGGAGTAGGTACCCACCTCTTTGTGTCCTTTCAGCTACAAACTGGAGTAGTGAGAGTTAAAATCAGCTTCATCCATCAGTTCCTGGAAAGCACTTTTGGGTTAACACCAAACTCTTACTCCTTACTGTAGGAGGGTTTTAAATGTGGTTGTTTTGCAGGAATAGACTTTAGAGGAGCAGCACAGAAAATATTCTGAACTATGACTAAGAGCCAGCGATCACCAGGGTAATCTCCATCTGGTTTGCAAAATAATTCACACTGCTGTTGGCCAGTAGAACCATTTTCAGATGAATCACAGAATCCCAGCCTGGTTTGGGTTGGAAGGACCTCAAAGCCCATCCAGTGCCCCCCCTGCCATGGCAGGGACACCTCCCACTGTCCCAGGCTGCTCCAAGCCCCAATGTCCAGCCTGGCCTTGGACACTGCCAGGGATCCAGGGGCAGCCACAGCTGCTCTGGGCACCCTGTGCCAGGGCCTCCCCACCCTCCCAGGGAACAATTCCTTCCCAAAATCCCATCCAGCCCTGCCCTCTGGCACTGGGAATCCTGCAGAGCCTGTATCCTGCTATCCCAACCCTCTGGAGCTGCCCCAGCAGCCTCCCTGAGCCCCTCTGTGTTTGCTCAGGGCTGTTTCTCTCGGGATGAAGGGCAGTCACTGGCACTGGGGTTTGCCTGCCTTGCCCAGTGCAATGGGAGCCCCAAACAGAGGTGTCTGTGAGCTCTGGGTTCAGGTGCACAGCAAACAGTGCCTGCTGTCCTTTGGGAGCTCTGCTCCCACACCCAGGCTGCAGACACCTTGTTCTGACATTGCTGGGGTGTGAGGAGATGCTTTGGGTTATTCTGTAGAAGATGATTCTGGTACCTGAGATGGTGGGGAGAGCTGGGGTGGTTACACAGGTAACTCAGGCATTTAAATGATGCAGCAAAAACACCTAAACTGTGTCTCCCTTTGCCCACTTACTGCACTGCTTCAGTTTGATGGTGCCTGTTCCTGGAGAGCAGCAGCTTTTCCAAAGGAAATGGCAGGCTGATTCCAGACATGATCCAGGGATTTTATATATTTATATATATCTATGTAGGTACAATATATGTGTGTGAGTGCACAGCTGCTGTGTAAACTCAAACCCACGCTCCAAGTAATCCCTTCTTGGTGCTTGGCCAACACTGGGAGCAGCTCAAACCTGCTGAGAGAGCGTCCAGGGTGGCAGATGAGGGACACTGGGATTTATTAGGGACCTGTGTGATCGTGGGGAAAAAAAAAGGTGTGATGTGTAAAAACTCCACCCCAAACAACCAGGCAAATAAAACCTCAGAAACCCACCTAGAAAGGACATTTTCAGCTGCAAGAAGCAGAGTGTAAGTGGGAAGTTGTTAGACTTGTCCCAGCTTTGGCAGATCTCAGGGCACCTAATGATGCACGTGGGACAAATCCAGAGTGCCTGTCACAGCACTGAACAGAGAGAGATGCAGGGAAGGAGAGGGGGGCTTGCCTTCAACCTGTGCTGCAGTTCAGAAGGCAAGAGAGCTTATGAGAGGTCCAGGAGGGAGTAGGAGCAGATTAACTGTGAAATATGACATTCTTCTAAAGGCACAGGGCACGAGGCCTGGCAGGATCAGGGAAGTCAGCAATGCAATGAGAGATGAGGCAAAAGGGGATTTTAAAGCATCTGTCCAGGAACACCTCTCCTGCCTTGTCCGTATTTTTTTCCCCGAAGGAAGTCACTTCTGAGCCTCTGAGTGCTTTTGTCAGTGATGTCCTGCTTGGCCTCTCCCTGCCCCAGCAGGGCTGGGGATCCTCCAGGGGCTGGAGGTTCAGAGCTGGTGTTTGCTCTCCCCAGGTCTGTGGGGTTTGTGTGATGGGGGCTCCTGTGCTGTCCCGTCAGCTGGGAGTTATCCATGTGCTTGTCAGGGACAAACCCTTCCAGGAAACCCCCTGTTCTTCTGCCCTGGTGCATGGCCTTGCTCTGCTCTCTGTTCTCACTCTTTCAGTAGGAATCTGTGTTCACACACAGCTCATGGGAGAGACCTCCTGGGGAAATCCGAGTGGCTGCCAGACCCCTGGGAGGCTGGAGGTGCCTTTTCCCCGTGGGAATGGCAGCCCAGGAAGGGTTCCAGTGCCAGCTTGGAGCAGTGGCACAGTCCAGGCTGGGCATGGTGTGGTCAGGAGAGCTGAACTGGCTCTGAATGTTCTGGGGTTTGGGACTCAGCAGGCAGCACCCACATCGGGGCTGGGGCAGCTCTGCTCCAGGGCAGGGAGGGTCAGGGACCAGGCAGCCTGTGGGAGCCAGGCTGAGCTGCAATGCACACAGCTGAGCACACTCACACATTTTATATATTTATATGTGTATTCTGAAAACATCTGCCTAGAGCCAGCTCCATTAAACTGCAGAGAGGTCTCTGTTGCTTTGGCTTTCTTCTCCCAGCTCCTGGAGCTGTGCTTTGAACAGAGTGACCCAGCAACGAGCCCCTTACCCACCAGGCTTGAGCTTGAGCTATTCTCAAAGCATATTTCATCAAAACCTGCGAGATGTGACCCAGAAAACATGACCCCTCGAGAGGATGTGTTGCTTATTTTCCTTCGATTCACCCTCTTCATTGCAAAGCAGTTTGGTGGTAAATTGCTGAGATGAAATATGGAAGGGCAGGGTTTCAATCTCTTCTGCCTGAGAAGCTTCAGCTGAACACATCTCCCTCCCTCGGGATCTGCCTGATTTTCCACCTCCTGGGTGCTGGGAAAGGGATCGGGCTGACCCTGGTGTGGGAAAGGTGCCAGAGTCCCCTGGGCTCAGGAGAAGCAAAAGGAGGAAATGTTACAGTAATGGGGAACAGGGAGTTTGGGGGTTCCATTTACATATAAATATATTAACAGTCCTGTAAAAGAGAAGGTGCTTGGCTGCTGCACTTTTCTTCTGGAGTGGGTTCAAAGGCAGCTCTGAATGGGTGAGAATTCCCCTTTGTACAGCTGAGAAATCTGCCCCAAATGGTTACTCTGCCCTTTCCTGTGACCTCCCTGGGCCTTCTGAAATCAAATATTCTGGCTGTGAGGAGGGAACACAGGAGAAAACCCCGTTCCCTGTATGAACCTTGTTCCTTTAGCTTCCCTTTGCCTCTCCCCCGAGCTCTGTGTTCTCCCAGCCCCACAAACCTGCCCCCAGCAGTGGCAGATCCCTGTCCTGCCCTGGGATGTGGGAGCTTTTCGGGATGTCCTCGGGGCTGCAGGCTCGAGCTGCAGCTCGGATTTCCTGGATGTTTAACTGGACTGGGAATTGAGCTGATTTCTTGCTCGTGAGCTTTACAACCAAAGGACATAAAATAAGTCTTTGCTGAAGTGGAGCAAATGTTTTGCAGCTTGTACAGCCCCCCTGGGTTCAGATGTTGTGAGGCTGTTGATAATTTCAGGTTCATTTCTTACTGTCCTCGCACTGGAGAGCTCAGAGCCCTCTTAGTGGTTTTCAAGCTTGAGCAGATGGAATAATAAGAGCAGCTATGGCAATGAAACTTATAATTTGTGACATAAAAAGGTGACAAATATTCTGGGCATTTGATAATGATTAATTTATACTGATTTATTTTCTGCCTCAGTCATATTTCACTTTAGCCAGTGCTGAGAGTTGTGTGAGGAGCAGAGCATGCTGTGTAGTACAAAATCAAGTGTCAAGGGACAGAGGAATGGAGCTTGAATTATTTTGTACAATCACTTGATGAGGTCATGCCGTGTTAAAAAAATAAATGTTCCATTCCCTATCAATTATTCAGTGCTTTAGGAGCCAAAACTCAAACGTGGTTGAGTCCCATAGAGCCTGAGCCCCAGGATTTCCTCCTGCTGAGCCAGTGCCAGGCTGGCATTCCCTGGCACCTTTCTGTGTGCTGTGTTTTGTGGGGGCTGATGTGGGATTGCTGCAGGGGGAAAGGCACTGACGTGCAAGTGCCACTCTAATTCCCAGGGAACAGGGACAGGAGGAGAGGGAACGGCCTCAGGCTGGGCCAGGGGAGGCTCGGGGTGGACATGAGCAGGAATTTCCCCATGGAAAGGCTGCTCAGGGATTGGAACTGCCCAGGGAGGTTTGGAGTGCCCATCCCTGGAGGTGTCCAGGGAATTCCTGGAGGTGGCACTCAGAGCTCTGGGCTGGGGACAAGGTGGGGATGGGCACAGCCTGGATTCCATGGGCTGGGAGGGCTTTTCCCACCTCAGTGACTCTGGGATATAATTATTGTGAATGATCCCATAGGGCTCAGTCCTGGAAAGCTCCGACTGTCCATGAAACCTGTGAGAGTCCTGAAAGGAGGAAGAGTCAGGCTCAGTGGGGAGTTGGGTACCTGCCTCTCTCCCAACCCCACTCTGTAACCTGCCAGTCCTCTGAAAACTCCCAGGAAAATTTACCCTCTGTCAGAGACTTTATAGAGACTTTCCCATGCTCAGATCTTTGGGCACACAGCCTTTTCCTGCTGCTGCTGAGGACAGGCAGAAGAGCAGCACTCCAGCTCTGTCCATCTGACAACTATTTCCCTGACAGATATTTTGGATTTTGACAAATATTGGAGAAACAAGTATGGGCTCCCTTCACACTTCTTCCAAAGTTGTCCTGTCTGCAGAATCCCTTCTGGGACTTTGTGTCACCAGCACCCAGCTGGGGATTGCTGTGGGGTGTCTGAGGCTGCAGGAGAGAATTAAAAGTTCACTTTGCAGTAAATTGCAAGGGGCAGAGGAGCTCAGAAAAGATTATTTCCCCAATAATGGCAGTGCAGCAGCTGGGCTCTCCGGAGCATCCGGGGGTGGGGGGCTGCAGGCAGCGCTGCCCGGGAGATCCCATCAGGAGGGACTCGTTCATTTCCATTACAACCGGGGTCACAACAAATAAATCACAGCACTCCACAAGCTGCAATAAACACATTACCTGGGCAGCAAGGAGAGCAGTGGGGTGGGCCATTACTGAAGATAAATTATCGGGCTCCACTGGTGAGTGCTAATGCTCCTGAATCACAGGGGTGTTTTCTACTCAACGCTTGAAAGGTAAAATTAAAGTCCTTCCTAAGAGCTCATTCAAACCCCAGTCTCAGCGCTGCTGCTGCTGCTGAGCTCTTGCCTAAAGATGAAAACCTCGATCTCAGCAGTGCTTGAATCTTGAGCCAGCCCCCTGGGGAAGGGGGGCTGGGGCTGTGCTGGGCTCCCGAGCCCGGCTGGGATTCCCTGGCACAGCTCATCAGATGCTCACCAACCATCCAGCGCTCATCACACCCTCTGCAGCACGGTCACCCCCACCTGAGCTGGATTAACTCCACCTGCACGGCTCCAGGTGGCTGTTCAAGTGAAAAATGGGAAACGAAGGAAAGGAGAAGGTTCATGTTTTCAGGCGAGATAGAGTTTATTCTTCTAGAAGAGAGAACCGGGTGAGTTCTCTGTGTGTGTGTGTGTGTGGCTGTGCTCGCAGCCAGGAGCAGGATTCCCATCTCGTACTGAAAGGCATCTCTGAGACACCTTGGTCACCCTGGGGCTGCAGATGTCACAGCAGGCTTGGGGAGTGATGGGCTGGGGTGACAGCAAAGCTCTCTGCAGGCCTGCTGTGAGCCTGTGTGGGGCTGCTCAGCACAGAAGTGTCAGGAAAATTAATCCATNGAAGGGACACAAAATACAGCTGAGCTGTCTCAGGGCTGTCTCACAAAGGTGACAAAGTCCCCTCAGATTAACCCCTCAGGAGCTGTAAAAGCAGCACAGCCCTGGTACCACAGTGAACACATCGATGTCTCCCTCCAGGCAGGTGCTCTCTGCTTTTTATTTCTTGGTGATTTCTGAGCAGGCCCCTCGGTGAGGCTTTGCTCTGATGAAGGGACCCAGAGGCAGCTGAAGTGCCTCTGTTCGTTTTGGAGAGCTTTGCCTGGCAGGTGCTCTCCAGTGTGGGTTTGTCCTGTTGAACAGGGATGGCCCTTCCTGGCCTCTGGAGGCTTTGTTGTCTGAGTTGTTGGTGCAGTGATGTCCCTGGCTGCAGGAGGCACTTCCAGCCTCGCTCCCTTTGTTTCTGTATCAGCTCCTGGCTGGTTCTCAAGGGAGAAAATCACTGCATTTATGGGAGGGGTTCTGTGCCAGCCCACGGCAGGTAAATCTGTAATTGCAGGATCCCAGAGCGTGGCTCATCTCATCTTCAGCAGTGAAAAAGCACCTCTGAAATGCTGTTTAGACAGGGCTGTGAGGGCTGCTGGTGGCTTTGACTCTACCCTTGGTCCAACTCCACTGAAAGATAGAGGCCATTTGGAGGTCATTGCCAAATAATGCTCCTGCTCTAGTGGGGAAATAGACCTTTGACTAATGTGGCATTTCGTTGTGCATTTAAGTCACAAAAAGCTCCCCTTCCTGAAAGGCTGCTCGGGAGAAGTCAAAATATTGTTCCTCTTTCCTGTAAATAAATGCTGTAGATTTGACAGCCGTCACGGACCTGACTTTAAATTTATTCCTTGTATACACAGTTTATCAAAAGGGGTTAGAAACATCATTTTAAAACAATGTTTTGCTGCTCTCTGAAAACAGTGTGTAAATAATATTTCCTCAAGCATTTCATTTATACTTTGGCTTTTGGATCCAGACTTTGGAAACCGATCTCTGTTGTAACACGAATTCATCTGACTGACCTAAATTACCTTTATGTGCAGAGCCCGTCCTTGTCTGAGGGGATGGGAAATTGTGATGAGTGCAAGAGGAGTTGTGGTGTTGGGAGAGCGTGGCTGTGTCCCCCTTCTGCCAGGGCAGGGCTGAGTGCCCATCCCTGGAGGGATTTCACAGCCCTGGGGAGGTGGCACTTGGGGACATGGGGCAGTGCTGGGAATGGTTGGACTCAAAGGTCTGAGAAGCTTTTCCAACCTGAACAATTCTGTGATTCTCCAGGATTCTGCCCCTTGACTTGTTTGGGTTGCTTGATGTTGGCCATGCCCTAAAGGTCTGTGTTAAATATCCCCCTGGCCCTTAAAATGGTGGCAGATTCCCTGTCCTGTGTGCCCCAGTGTGCCCCAGGACTGGATGCACTTGGCACTGGAAGAGCTCCTTAACTCGCCTCTCTCCTGAGCAGTCCCTGCATTGTTCACGCCTCTCCCTGAATTTCCTTGTGTTCATTCAGTTTTGCTCCCTAAATAATGTACAAGTACACTTGTGCCTCTCCTTCCCTGCAGCAGAGTATTCTCCTGGCTCTTACATAATGCAATGGAGCTAAAACTGTGCATGTGCTGTGGCAGCAGGGCAGGGCTGGGATTCCCCCGAGCCCCAGGCAGCTCTGGGATCAGCGCTGTGCAGCGCTGTGGTTTCTGTGAGGGAAACACTGACCGCTCCTGACAGGACACTCTGCCCAGCCTGCACATCAAGGGAGCTGTGCACATCTCCTGTCCAAACTAATCTAGCACGAGTAGGTTCATCTTCTCCTTGTGTTTGGGACAAATCCAGCGGGTGCTCATGTCTTTGTGGGGCACAGGGGGGATGGGGAAGGTCAGGAGTGGGTCTCACACTGGCTGCAGATCAGCAGGGACTGTCCCCAGCCTGGGGGACAGTGTGGGGCCACTGGGGTGTCCTGGGCAGGGCCAGGAGCAGGGCTGGGTGCTCCCTGTGGGTCCCAGCTCAGGATATTCTGGGACTCTGACTGTTACTCAGGTGCCTTTAGGGAGAGGAGCTGTGTTTGGGGCTGAGTGGGGCTCACTGGCGCTGTCCCCACTCCTGGGCTGGGAGCAGGGGCTGTGATGTGCAGAGACCTCGTGTTGCCCTCCCACCTGACTGGATTCACTTATTTCTAGAAGTTCAATTTTTTTGTTCTTGACTGCTCGCAAGGGTGGGATAAAACACTGGAGTTTCACTGTTGGGTTTGTAGCACAGGCAGGAATAAACCCAATAACCCCCTGTATTTCTGCAATAAACTCACCCCTTTCCAGCAGTAACCGGCTGGTAAAGCTCAGGCAGTGATTTTCAGCTCTGATTCTTCTCGTGCCCTTCCCCAGCCCCATTTCACTGAATCAGACTGCAGTGGGAGTGAGCCAGCAGTGAAACAGAGCTGAGGAGTCCCAGAGGCAGTGGCTGTGCTGTCCCTGTCCCTCTGCTGAGGGGACAGGGAGCTGTCACCTGCACGGGGCTCCAGAGAGCTGAGCGTGGGTGCTCCCGGCTCCTGTGGCTCTTGGAGCGGCTCCTGTGGCTCTTGGAGCGGCTCCTGTGGCTCTTGGAGCGGCTCCTGTGGCTCTGGATCCATCCCAGGCTGTGTTTCCCAGCCATGCTGCTCCCCAGGCAGGCTGGGATCAATAACTGCTGCCGCTCCTCACATTTATTGTGGCTCCTGCCGTGACAGGGGTTTGGTTGGTGGTTTGATAACCTGGTGTGGATATTCCTGGAGGTTTTGATGTTCCATTAATACTGACAGCACTCCTTCCCTCTGTGTGGCCCCTGCTGCCCACCTGTGAGGTTACCTGGGCTCTCAGCAGCCCTGAGTCCCCGTCTGGCTGCTCCCTGGGCAGCTCAGGGGGCAGCAGAGCCAACAGGGGCTGGGGGCTTCAGCTCCTCCTCATGGCCAGTGTTTCAGTCACCCGAGCTCAACCTCCACCCCATGGAACCACAGCTACTCCTGGTTTGACACACCCCATCCATTTGCTTAATGAGAAAATAATTCCATCTTATTTAAAATCACCTTCTCCTTTCCTCTCTTTCTTCACCAAGGGGATTTAACAGGTGTTTTATTTGGCCTGCGTGGCCTTGGATGTTGTGGTGGACTGAGAAGTGATGGTGTTGAAGATGATGCATTGGTTTGATGGTGAGAGGTGAAAACATGTAATATTATAAGTTTATGAAAATATCAAAAGCTGGCACCACTTGGAGTAAGTAAATGCTGGCACAATGATATCTTTAACCTCTGCAATGGGGTGATTCCCAGGCATGGGAGCGCATTCCCTTAGTACACTTTGGAGAATAAACTTCAGATGTGAGGGGGAATATCCCAGGTGTATTGAAAGCCAGCATTTTTAATCAACATTGATGCGAATCCTGCTCTGGATTGCTCTCTTGGGATTTGCTTTTCTTTTAAAAGCTGTAGCAGCTCCAGGGGCATTTGGCTGGTGGAAATGAGTTGTGCTTGTCTGTACCTGGGCTGGTTTTATTCAGACCACACAAACTGCTCCTGAGGCCCTCACCCCGAGTTTGGGGGCTCTCCTGAGGGTCCCCGCCCTGCTGCCAGGCCAAGCTGGCCAGGCTGTGTCCCCCTGCCCAGGACACACAGGGTGGGGTGGCAGTGCTGTGTCACCTGGGGGTGTCCCTGTCACCCCTGCTGCCTTTGTGTGCACCCTTCTCTGCTCTGGGCTTGGTCCTGTGGCTCTGTAATTCCACTAGTTTATGAGTATAAGCTCTGTGATCTGCTCTCTGAGGTTATTTTTAGTACAATACCAATACTCTGAAGGTCAGAAAGTTGCTGCTTTCCCTTGGGACAAGGGCCAGGGGTGGCCTTGGCAGTGCTGGGGAATGGCTGGACCCAATGGTCCGAGAGGGCTTTCCCAGCCTGTGATTCCATGCTCTGTGAAGTTCCCCACACAGGAGTAGCTCTTGGAGTAGATTTTGGGTCCTTTTGCCATGAAATCCCACTATGAGGCTGCCCTGGCCCCACACCTTCATGCAGGGCTGTGCTCCCTGGAACACACCGGACGGGGCTGAGCCTTCCTGGCTCCCTCTGGACGTGTCTCCCTGCACGTGTGAACGGGCAGGAAATCAAACAGCCCCAGCCTCTGCCCGTGAAGTCTCCTCCCTGCCCTTTCCAGGGGAGCTCGTTACCTGCGGAGTGAAATCCCTGCTGATGCAAACACAGCACAGCCTCCGGTGTGAGCCCAATTAGGGGGGATTGGGAAGCACTCCCCAGCAGGTTAATGTGCCTCTCTTACTTCTGAATTACAAGCAAAATGTACTTCATTAGAGGTGCTCTTTTGCTTACTCTCCAGCATTATTAACTACCCGCTAAACCTTTCTTTCGTTTGTTGATGTATGACACAGAAAATGCAGAATTAGCTCTTGGGCAACTCCTTAATGTAGGCAAGCCTTGAACATGTGCTACCTTGTTATCCGAGCTGTGGATAATCTGAAATTCATACGTTTCTCCTGAATCCAAAATTCACCCAGAAATTAAATGTAATCCCAAGTGCTGGTTATCTGAATCCTTCAGACATCCCTCAAGTCACACAGCTAATCAGGATCACTGGGATGCAGCCTTTAAGCATCCTAATTTTATTCAGCCAGGAAAAATATCACTAAAGAATAAACCCCATTGCATGGTAAATCATCTGGATCCTTTTAGTAGGGTTTAACATTCTCATTTTCTCTTTTTTAGCATTTTCCATTAGGATCAGTGGGAAGGATTTGACTCGAGCGCTCACGGACACCCCTCTTTGGCGAGGAGCGGCAAAGTCAAATCCGTGGGTTTCAAAATCCGCTCCACAATTAAATTTTCCCGAAGACCTATTGATTTTGAGCAGGATTTTGTGTTTTGGGAGCTGGTGGCAATGAGCATTAGCAGGCAGACATTACTCAGAGCTGAGCTCTGCTGACTGACAGTTCATTTCACAGTTTGCTGCAGCTCCGTGTGCATCTGCTGGGTGCCGGGGAGGGGGCAGAGCTGCAGGGTGAGCTGCCAGCCCCCCACAGCCCCAGTATTTACAGGGGGACAAGTTCCTGGGGTGGCACCGTCCCTGAGGGAGCTGGGGGAGCCCCCAGCCCACCCTGCAGGCCCCGTCCTCCCCCGGGGATGTTCCTGCTGGAGCAGGGCTGTGCAGGGCAGGCTCTGGGGCCGAGCCCAGCCCCTGACCCTGCGGTGTCCTGGGGCCTCCCCTGCCATCGGTCAGAGCCACCAGGACTGGGCTGCAGCCTCGGGGTTTGAGGGAGCTGACTGAAGGGAGAGCTGCCAAAGCATTCCATTGATCCCTGCTCCTGGAATGTGCCTTCCAGAGGCTGGCAGGTGCAGCACCCTGTGCTGGGGACCAGGGGTTGGAAGGGAGGAAGACCTGGGGCAGGTTTGCATCCTCCTGCTGGGGGAGGTGCAGCAGGCTCAGGGTTCAGCTCTCTCCTGGTCCTGTGTTTTCTGTAATTTCCATGGGGCTGGACGTTCCCTGACCTTGGTCCTTCAGGCTGGAGCCCCTCTG
>VZTH01001838.1:9041-20530 GCA_013397815.1 Aleadryas rufinucha
TGTCCCCTCTGCCACCCCTCTCCCCGCACGAGGACCCCTCTGCCAGCGCCGCCTCTCCAGGCCAGGGCTCGCGGTGCCACCCCGTGCACAAACAGCTCCATGCCGAAGCAATGCAAACACTTCCAGCCCTAATGCAGTAAGCAGGGGAAATAATTACAGATTTCCAAGGTTCAACAGGGAATACTTCTGAGAAATGCGTCCTCCACTGGGAGTTTCATAACCATTTAATCTAATTTTTCTTGATGTTTTGATCTTCCTTTTAAACAAGGCATTTGTCATTAGCTTTCAAGGAGACAAGTTGCTAATACATTACACTCTTAAAAGGCCCACAGTTAGTGTCAATGTCTTCTGATGGCTGTTCACTAACAGTACATGAAAGAATTGCCAGCGTCAGTTCCTTTCCACTTGGCTTCAGCAGGGATGGCAGGACGGTCCTGTCCCAGCAGTGCTGGCAGGGACACTGGGCTGGGGGGCACAGGGTCTGCACTCAGCCTTCTCCCCTCCACCTTCCTGTCCAGGGCACTTATTGTGGTGGGTTTGCCACTTGGATCATGCTCAGCTGATTCTGAGTTTCTCCTGATATTTCTAGGTGGACATAAAGCAAAGACATGCTAGGAAAAGGAAACACATGAACCTCAGCACAGCCCTTCCTGCCCTCAGCACGTTCTCTTGCTGCTGGTACAGGAGCACATGGAAAATCCACGGCGCATGCTGGGCCCTCTCACCAGAGGAGCCCTGAACTGCCTGGACCCCCCTGGAGTCTCTGCTCCTTCTGCTCTTCCAAGAGTGTGAACAAAGCAGGTGGAAAATATATTTTTTTAACTTCTTGGATGACATAACTTGCATATTAAATAATAATGAACCAATAAATTACAAGAAACTAAACAACCAGAAGAATATGTATGTGGAGTTTGGAGTGTTTATAAACGAATAAATCATTCATGATGTATAAACTCTGTGTAGCTAAATGCATCATTTACTGAACTTCATCACCTTTCACAGCATCCCCACCTCTAACTGGCTGGTTTTGGAGCAGCTGTGAATCTCTGCAGAGAGATTGGTGATCACTGGCTTACAGAGATTGGCAGGATTTAGACACAGAAGCATCCCTAGCAGGAGGAGCGCATCCAAACAGGGCATTTTGGGTATTAACATCACCGTAAAACCCCGTGGGGCAGCATGTCCTGGTTTTCCAGGCAGTTCCTGAGAGGATCAAGTCCAGGGAGCTGTAACTGGTGTCTGCAGAGCTGCAGGAGCAGCGCTCTGGGAACTCAGACAGCTCCCAGCCTCCCTGCTCATTCCTCTTCTGGCAGCTCAGGCTCCCTGTTAACACTCCAACACACTTCTGCAGAATCTGGGGAATGGGAAGCATCTCTGAACACCAGATTCTTATAGAAGTCATCAAGATTAATTTAAAAGTCTGATTTTAGGCTTCTGTGCCAAAGTCCCTGAGCTGTGCTGTCCCCAAAGAGGCTGGGCAGAGGCTGCTGGCAGGCAGGTGCCCCCGCGGCGAGGCTGCTCTTCATCGTGTGCCACGCACTCCTGACACTGTCACCACTCCTTGCCTGCATGGCTTCTCTTCTAAACAAGGTAAGGGTGAATAATGCATAGCAGGTACAGGTTTTTTGACAAAGAGTCACTCCATGGAAATGTTTTTTACTTGGGAGGCACCACAAACACTTCCCGCAGCTGCTGGAATTCCTAATGCTGGGGCTGGCGGCAGCAACCCTTGCAACTGTGGAAAAGCCACTTTGTTAGCACACCTGGCTTCTCTTTCCATACCTCGTGTTGCCTTCTCAGTGCAGAAACGTGAGAGATTCCTGCCATCCATCCCAGCTCGGCGCACGGACAGCCCGTGCCGCTCCCGCTGTGGGTTTGTTCTGCAGGGAAACCGCATCGCTGCTGCTCCGGACACAGCCGCTCGCTGGACACCGACAGAAGCCTCCCCACGCCGGGGTCCGCTCTCCCGACGGCCCCGGTCCCGCCGGGCTCCCAGGTCGGGGCGGGCTCCCCCAGCCCGGTGGCATCAATCACGGAGGAGCCCGGTGGCCGGAGCGATGTGCTTGGCGCCTGCACCTGTCACACGGTAATTAATGGGTGGGGGATTGCTTTTGACAGGAATTCAATGGCCTGGAACAGACTTTGTGCCAGTCTTTTGTGCCTCAGGCAAAGTGCTTACTAAGTAATTTTATGGATACCAAGCTCAAACATTTCACAATTAGCACTTTGTTTGCGTTAGTTGGTGAGAGGGAGGGCATTGCTGCCGCCCTGCCCTGGTGGCTGACAAACTGCAGCCCAGAAAGGCTGTCTTTCCCCAAAAACGGTTCTCCGGGGAATTAACCCGAGCAGCAGAAATTGCTGCGGATACAGGAGAGCGGCAAACAGCCCCGAGGCAGGGAGGAGCCCGAGGATGCTCTGGAGCCGTGCTGCTCCTGAGCCACCCGCAGAGGCCCCAGGGCAGCAGTGGGCAACAGGCAGCTCCCCACTTTGGGTCTGAGGATGTTCCCCATGAGCCCAGGCGGAATTACACCCCATCCTGCCAGCAGCCAGAGCCGGTGCCCACCCCACTGCTGTCCACCCTGCTGACCCTGCTGCAGGCCACCCCCGCAGCGGGTCCTGCTGACCCCTGGGAAGGACTGGCAAGCGCAGGGTGTGTTCAGCTGAGAGATATCTCACTGTAAACAGAATATTGCTTTATATGAAACCATTAAAAAGGTCCCTGAGGGCAGCCCTAAGTATATATTTTATTTTACTCTGAATCCCTGTTTTGACTTGACTTTACAACAAAAACGTGTTTTCCGTATTTAAGCAGATGCAGTAAAGGAAAGGTCGTGACTGGTGCTGACATGGAAATCTCATTTGGCTCATGGGTCCCCTTAGGGCCTTTATGCTGTGTGGTACTTCAAACATATTTCAAAGTACAACACTAAATGTCACTCTTTAATAGACAGAGGCATTCCGAGTGTTTCTTGAATTTCCTTGGAAAGTGCTTCCCTGAAGCCAAAGGCTCAGCACCGGTTTGGTTCACGCCCAGCACGGCAGGGACAGCTCCACTGCAGCCGAGGAGTGGCACCCACGGTGGCACTGGGAGGGCCTGGGGGATGGAGCTGGCAGCTGCTCATTGCAGTAGCCAAGAATCAGGAAGAACTGCAGAAAAGGAAAAAGAAAATATCCCAAATCCCTTTGATACATATACCGTATTTTGAGTTAATTTCCATTTTTCCCTTTCCTCATCCAATTCTTCACACTCACCCAGCAGCTCTTTTGGGATCTGAAAGTTATTTTGGCTTTTTTTTTTAAGTGTTTCACATCTTACACAATCTTCTCAAGTCAGTACAGCCCAATCCCCACTTTTGGAGACTCTTGAAAGCAGTTGGATCTTTTCCTGCTGCCAGGCTCAGGCTGTAGTGAGGATGAGTACCCAGCCAGATGGCCTGGAAATTTATTTAGCTAATTCCTTCAACAAATAAGGAATTTACTGATGAGTCAGAGGGATTGACATTGGTCAGGAAGACCTGAACTTACTGAATAATTACTGCTTTAAAACGTAGCTAAAGCACTGAAAAAGTTTAATTTCCTTTTGACGGTTAAATTGGACTTAGTTTGAAAATGGACATTTTCATTTGCAGTTTATTCTACACAAGGGAGAGACAAACACTCTACAGATCCTCAGAGACCCAATGGCTCCTGCTTAGCCAGGCTGATCCCAAAGCAAGGGTCTGTTTCCCATTTTTCCTTATTTCCAGTTTGGGCAAGGAAAACCAGGAGAAACCCGGTGGCTCCAGGCACTCAAGTCAAAAGCCATCAGCTCCAGCACCTCTGCCAACAGTCTGGAGGGGGAATCAGCAGCTTCTTGCTGGGGCTCTCCACAGGGCCAGGATTGACAGTCAGTTTATGCCATGTGTACTGTATGCAAGCTTATTTTTCTCTTAGCTGCTATAAAAATTAAAGATTTAGCTATATACTGCAAAAGGTACTTCCAATTTTATGTAGTAGCATTTCTCTCCTATGATCAGGGCATAAATCCAGCTTTTTTCATCGTGCCTATAAATTACTCCATATCAACAGGGCAGCTGCAGGTCACCTCAGCAAGGTCAGATAAACCTGTGTAACTTTTGGCTGGGCTAACGTTGAATTTCTCACACACTTTGGGACTACTTTGTGTCTGTTCTCACTGTCGAACGCAGCTGTTGGAAAGGGCTCTTCCAACAACAATTTCTTACTCCTGAATATTTACCAAAGGCTGCCCAGGGCAGTGGTGGAGTCACTGTCCCAGGAGTGTTTAAAAAACCTGTAGATGTGGCACGTGGGGACGTGGGTTAGTGGTGGCCTTGGCAGCGCTGGGTTAGTGGTTGGACTTGATCCTCTCAGAGGGCTTTTCCAACCTAAACAATTCTATGATTCCATCCTTACCCTGTCTATCCTCACAAATCTCATTTACTGTCATCATTGTGAAAAATAAAATTTTGTAGTGTAAATGGGAGCAAATATTTGATGTCACATGGAGCTTTCTTTGCATTAATTAGCAATTTACTGAATAAATATTGCTGTGCAAACCAACAATCAGTATCTTATAATTAAAAGCTTGTTCATGTTTATCTGCAGTCTCTCCCCAAAGATAAAACCCTGTGAAAACCACAGGCTACAGATGTTTCCAAAACGGGAGAAGTGTCAGTGTAAAGGAACTCAGTGAAATACAAGTGCTGTGGTGTGTGAGGAGCACCAGGAGCGCCCTGCTGAGCCCATATCCGAGGTTTGCAGGCTCTCTGTGCCCGGGGGTGCTGTGCTGTGTGAGGAGCACCAGGAGCACCCGGCTGAGCCCACACCCGAGGTTTGCAGGGTCCGTGTGCCCGGGGGTGCTGTGGTGTGTGAGGAGCACCAGGAGCTCACAGCTGAGCCCACACCCGAGGTTTGCAGGGTCCGTGTGCCCGGGGGTGCTGTGGTGTGTGAGGAGCACGAGGAGCACCCGGCTGAGCCCACACCCGAGGTCTGCAGGCTCTCTCTGCCCGGGGGTGCTGCCGAGGGACCCGGCCCCGCTGCGGGGGCTCCGTGGATTCTCCACTCCTGCCCCGAGCGGGGCCACCCCGCCAGGGAGGGCTCAGCTCTGGGCTGCTCCCTGCTGAAAGGGGAGGTTGCTCCAGCTCGGTGCTCGTGCAGTGAGAGACCCCTGCCCTGAAACCATTCCGTGCTATTTCCAGCACAGATCCCCATCCCTGCACTGGCATCCACAGCTGCTCCCTCACCGCTCTCCTTCGTGGCTACTCGTGTCCTACCAGTTAATGCTTTGCAGAGTCAAACCATAAAATCCTCACATCCTGCAGAAGTCATACATCAATAAAAATGAACACTTGAGTGCAGAGCCGTCTGTGTCTGACCCAGTGCCTGTTGCCCAAGCCCACAAAGATCTTTAGCCTCCAGATTTCCCATGGTCAAACAAAATAAGGTCTGAGTGGCATTAAATATCACTTTTGCATTACACACATTTTTCTCTCACACAGAGTGTCATAAGTGGATAAAGAACCTGATATTGTGGGTACCTAAAGCCCAACACAGCTTCTGCTGAGGGACCTTCAGGGACAAGAGGCCAGCGCGCTGTTAAAGATTAAAACCCAGCCGTCTGCTTTTATGCTTGAGAGTCCTTCGCGACTCCCCGGTGACATCACATTCATCTCACTGTATTTGAAAAATGCATTTAAATGTCAAAACTAAAGTACCCAAACAAGGGCTCCTTAGCACACTAACTGTTAACACATTGCTGAGCCAAACGCCTTCCCCAAGACATATGGGGCCGGGTCTATCCATAAAATATACCACAAGTAACACACAAAGTCCCAGAGGAAATAAATACTCTCCGCTCTAGTCTGACCTGGTTTTTCCTCCCAAAACACACTTGAAGACATGTTTCACTGCGGGAGTGGACATCAATTTCAAATACCTTCCCACAGCACTGCACCTGCCCGTGGCTGAGGGGATGCTCCAGGCCACGGCCGTGGGGCTGCGTCCAGAGGGAGGGGCCGTGGGGATGGGGCTCCTGCCAAGGCCACTCACTGGATGTGCTTCACCCCAATTGAAATAAAACTGTTCAGACCAATGAACTCAGTAATTTACTTCAGACAGACCTAATCAGTGCAAGGCAAAAGAGAGGCAACTTTGCAAAATGTAAATGAACCCGACGCCAGAGACACAAGTAATGGGAATTCAATGGCAGCTGGTGCCAGAGCAGCAGAACCATGAGCTGTCCCCAATTCCAGCTGCTTGGAATACAGAAAGGGTGGCAGAGGAATAAGCTCCTTCCTCTTGCCCTGCAAAACTGTGGCAGCAGGATGCTCAGCCTGGGAGCGAGAAGCAGCTCTGCCCTGCCCTGGGGCTCAGTGATGCTCCAAACACCCCAGAACACGGGGTAACCAACCTGCTGGGATTTCCCTCCTCCCTGTACAGGTCCCAGTGCCTCTGAAAGTGCAGAAGGAAACTGGCCAAGGCCATCTGAACCCCAGACGGGAAAGAGAAACTGCCCACAGCCAGTGGCTATTGGAGAGCCGGGATCAGTGGGAAGGGCAGAGGCAGGGAGGACCCGGGCGATCCAGCTCGGCCCCAGGTGCTGTGAGCCCCGTTTCCTGCTGGAGCAGAGCCAGCTCTGGCCAGCCCCAGGGCTGGGGGCTGCAGGGAGCAGCCGTGGGAAGGAACAGAACACCCTTCTGCTCAGGGAAGCCCAGTTTTCCTTGGGCAATGTGGGAATGAAGCCAGGGCACGCAGTGCTCATAGCACAGGGCTGGCACCACTGAGGGAGCAGCAGCTTTTTCAGAGAAGAGCAGTTAGGTCTTCATAATGGACTGCAACTTTCTAGAATAATTTAATTTTTTCCTACTGTTACGATGCCAGAATTTCAATCAGACAAAACTGTATAATGGATTTCTTTTGCTGGGCATGTTACATAAATTGCATATTCAAGTACTATAAAATATTTGTAACAGACAGGTACTTTTCTAAATTGGGTCTGACAGTAAGCGATAGTGACTGGAATATTTATGTGATGGCACCTATGCAACGAGGCAAAATGCAGGGTGTGGGGCTAGGAACAAGGCAGCAGGAATCCCACGCAGGGTTTCCCGCTGTTCTGCCCCGCTGCACCGAGCTCCCCGGCCAGCCGAGCCCCTGCTCGGTGCCAGCGGGGAGCAGCGGCCGAGTCCATCACGCAGAGAGCCCTGCAGCAGAGATTTGGGCAGATTGTCCCTTCCTGCCTCCTCCCGGGTCTCCAAGCACAGCTCCTGGAACCCTGGCACTCCCATGGCTGGAAGGAGGCAGCGCAGGAGGCCGGACCCTGCGAGGGACAGGGACCGGGCTGCCCTGCCCGGGGGCTGCTCTGGGGAGCAAGGGGGGGTCTGGAAGGATGCTCCTTGTCCAGGGCAGCTGCCCCCAGCTCCTGCCCAAGTCTTGCTCTGTCGCCAGCGACTCCCTGAGACTGAGCGCTCATTTTGGTAACATTTCCTTGACAATCACAGTTGGCAGGACCATACTTTGCTATTTACAATTAAAATATTGTATTGATACAAATAGGCTTTGGCAGGCGCTTCAAGAGGTTTTTAATTGAATGATTATTGTATTAAATAACTGTTTTTAATGGAGCATGAACTTGCTTAAATTATGACTGTAGAGCTACTGAAGGTCCAGCAAATTTCCCAGGTATTTCCAGCTTTTCACATATAAATATGTCTTGCCAGCAAAAGAATTTCCTGGCTGATCAGGGAGGGTGGCGAGGTAGAAGCTGCCAGTCCTGGGCTGAGCTCTGGAGCTGTGGCTGGCAGTTTCCCAGGCTGGGCTGGGCCAGCCCAGCATGGCAATGCCCACGGTACTCGTGCTGCTCCTGGAGTGCAAGTGCTGGGGGGCAGGAGGGTGAAGGGGAAGGAAGGCTGGGCTTTGTTAACCCTGGTCACAGGTCAGCTGCAGCACCAGCACCCCAAACCACCCACCCTGAACACACCCTGAGCCCTGCCTTGTGCGGGTTTGGCTCCTGCCAGGACGTTTCCAGTCATTCCAGGCTGTCATTAGAAAGCTCTGTGGCACAGACACCTCCGTCTGCCTCCCCTCAACAGCAGCTCACGTCAGTTCGCATTACACACGAACAGCAGAAGCAAACATGAAGATGAACCCTCTGAAAAAGGCTTGCACAGCTCTTCAGCATGGGCAGGATTAATCACAAATAATAATTACCATACCAAGAGATAATACTTCAGCAGCTCAGCCTTGCCTCCCAGCTCCTGGGCAAGTGGGACCAATCCAGACCGGGGGCAGCGGCAGCCGTGGTGCATCCCAGCATGAGCCCCCCCTCCATTTATTAAATCATCACTCACAATAATTCTGGATTTCATGATTTATCAGATCAGAAAAACAGCGCCAAGCCAGCAAACCCCGGCCTGGTGCAGTGCTCAGCACCCCTTTAGCCTTCTGCTCCCACTCACAGCAGCACCTTTGCTGCCTCAAGGCAAAATGCTCCCTGGCCCTGGGGTCACCACGGAGGTGGCCACCACCAGCCTCCTTCTGCGTGCCAGGGAGGCTTCCAGCTGACGCAGCCACATGACAGCAACGGGCACTATTAGTTTATTGCCTCCATTAGGGCTCCAATAACTTAACAACAGATCAATAAACCATTATTACCCTCCAGCCTTGAAAACCCAGTCACCCCAAACCCACCCAGCTCTGACAAGCTCAGTTTCTCATCATGAGGAGCCAGGACAGCTCATTTACAGAGCCTGGCTGCACAAACACTCCTTCCTGCAGGAAGGGGCTCCCCCCACTCCTCCCAAAAAGAGATCAGGTCTCCCTGAGGCGGGGGCTGGTGGCAGGGGAAGGTGTCCCTGACGTGCCCTCCATGGGGATGAGTGCCAAGGATGCCCTGAGAGCTTCCCTCTGCAAAGCCCCACACCCACAGGATGCCCCTTCCATCGGGGCTCCCCCACCATGGGAGTGCAGCTGGGTCCTCCCCAGGCCGTGGCAGTGTCCCCCCAGGTCACACACCCTGGTCTGGCCACGGGAGCCCAACAGCCTCCCCCAATCACTGCAATACAAAAATCAATATTGCTACTTTAGCTTTGAAACACCTGTATGGCTCTCACTGTAAGAGAGAATTTGCAATTTGAAGAGCTAATGATTTACTTTGCTAAAAAATTAATTCAGCGATTTTCCATAAATTATATGCAGCTCAACAATAAAAAATATTTCTACATTTGGAAGCTTTCCATTACTGGTCCCACTCCTCTGCAGAATAAAATTGCTTTTCAGAAACAGAACTATCTGGAAGTATTTTCTAAGAAGTGATATTGAATTGATACATTAGAGGAGAAAGTTGGACTCCTTTTGTAAGAATCATACATTTCACAATAGTCTGAACAAAGGAAGTTGTCTCTGAATGCCGTAATTTAGTCCTGAAAAAGTGACAAACAAATAATTCCAACTAAACTAGAGAAAGAAAAGTAGTGACTTTTAATTATATAATCTTTTTTGATGAATTTATTTCTGACAGTTTTATAGGCTGACAAGAGAAAGTGTTTTATATGCAAAAAACATTATTCACTCTCAGCTGTTAAAGCATAAAAATTGTCAAATGATTTTAATACAGTTTTAAGTTTAATGTTTATTGTCAGGAAAAAAGTCCACAGCAATTACTGAGTCACGTGGCCCTTAATTCTTTGTTTCTGACAGCAAAAACAATAAAATACGTTTTTGCCCAAACCTTTTACTGTACAGATTTATGAGGTTTAAAAGACAGCTGTTTTTCTTATTTCTTTGCATTTGAAGAACTAAACTTCCAGGCATTTTCCAGCGTGAGTGATCCTCCTAAGCCTGATCAGGTTCTTACAGAGGGGTTACCTCTGTCTGTGCACACACCTGGGGCTCCTGTAGAGTCAAACTCCTGCCCCTCCATCAATGCTGGCATTTGGGAAGCGCCTTGGTGAAAGCAAAGCTGCTGCAAGGAGTCCCACTTCCTTCCCCCAAACCTCTGTCCTTCAACAGAATAACTCTGTCCCCAGTCCACTGAAAATTCAAAGAGTTTTCAAGGAGATAGAGGACAGCATTAAAATCCAGCATCTCTCCTTTGCCAGGGTGAGAGGCTCTGGCGCTGGAGGGGCTTTGAGGTGCTCTCTGCCCTCACTGCCTCCAGACCCAGAACGCAGAGGAGAGGCAGAAAGGGGCACAGCCACCTGTGGGCCTTCAGCAGCAGCTCCATTTCCCTTCACCCAGAGCACTGTCAGTCACATCCATGTGTCACACCCTGGTGCTGGACACAGCAGGCCCTGTGGCCAAGGTGCCACCAGGTGCTTTCCCACACCCTGCTGCCCTTGAGGCTCGGGCATCCTGCCCGCAGGAGGGCTGGTGCCCAAAAGGGCACGTCACGGCCTGAGAGGGCTGGGAAATGCCACATAACTGATGATTTTTAATATCAGAATAATGAAACCAAGCTGAGAAATATTAATCTTTTAAAAAATGTAAAGAACCAGGGCTCTGTTTCCATGGCAAACCACATCCTGCACATTATCTATCACCTGGGGATTACGGTGGCATGGTAAATAGAGGGGTAAATACAGGAGAGAGGCACTGCTCTGCTCTCAGCAGATACAAGCCCTGCTGCCAGTATAAAGGCACAATGGCATTTGCTAGATCAGCCTCCTCAAAGCAGCCACGTTTCCATGCTTTTTCCTGCATTTTCCATGCAGGTTTCCCCTGCCCCTTGGCTGTGCCTCCAGCCCCAAGGCACCCCAAATCCCCTGGTCAGCTCCAGACCCAGGCTCCCTCTGCAGCAAGCAGGCTGGTCCAGCACAGGGACTGGTTTGTGTCAGCAGCACAGGTTGTTTGTATCAGTTTTTCATGTCCTCATACCCTCCCTATCCAAGCAGAAAGCAAAAATCCTACCCAAACCCCTCCCAACTTCCAGGAGTTTGCAAACCCCTGCTATAAATAGACCTCTAATAGGAGGCTGTAATAGGATACAATTTATTTCCAGATCTGATGGGCTGACCTTCATCATCACTCGAGGCTCTACTTGTCATGAATTATGGGCAATTCACTCACTAGTGGAAATAAATTGTATTACCAGTGCTCAGTATCATGTCCTCCGCACACAGCACCCGGCGGGCGGCAGCTCCTCCCGGCCACCGGGACCGGCACCCCCGAGCCCCTCCTCGGGCAGCCCCTGGCCCACGGGGCTGGGCAGGACCCCCACGGCTGGGGGGCATTTTGGGAGCTGCAGAGCAGTGGCTGTTGTCCGTGCTGTCCATGCTGTCCATGCTGTCCTTCCTGTCCATGCTGTCCTTCCTGTCCATGCTGCCCATGCTGTCCATGCTGTCCGTGCTGTCCTTCCTGTCCACGCTGTCCGTGCTGTCCATGCTGTCCTTCCTGTCCATGCTGTCCATGCTGTCCGTGCTGTCCATGCTGTCCTTCCTGTCCAGGCTGTCCATGCTGTCCATGCTCTCCATTCTGTCCCGTGCTGTCCCGTG
>VZTH01001838.1:20580-35315 GCA_013397815.1 Aleadryas rufinucha
CTGTCCATGCTGTCCATGCTGTCCATGCTGTCCCGTGCTGTCCCGTGCTGTCCGTGCTGTCCGTGCTGTCCGTGCTGTCCATGCTGTCCGTGCCACCAGCCAGGGACAAGCCCGAGTGTCACTGTCCTGCAGTCACCACCCGCCCCATGTGCTGTTCCTCACTTCACCCACCTCCAGCACGGATCCGTTGTTCCGAGGGAAGTCCAGGGCGCGGTGGGCACTGGGTGGAGCGGGCTGGGCCCTTCTCCTGCTGGTCAGAGGAGCACGGCTGCCACCAGAGCAGCAGCAGCTGCAGGCTCCTGCCCTGCTCACCCCACCTCCGGGCCCTGCACGCAGGTAATGAGATCAGGAATCACGAGAAAAGGGGTCACAGCATTAATCAAGTGCAGTTAAGATCAATATAAACAAAAGCAGTAAATGCCAAATAGAGCCATGTGAGTGCTACAGGCTGAGGCTCCGCTGCCACCGGGGAGCACAGCCCCCGTGCCAGCCCCTCGCCCTCCAGCATCTGCTCGTCCTGCCAGACCCTGCTTAGTGCAGGAAACAGATGTGCAGAGCTATTCAACAAGCACTGAGTGCTGAACCAAAGCAGCTCCGTGAGCCCAGGGCCGTGCTGCTCCTCGCCGGGGTGTGGGGAGCCCTCGGGAGCTGCCCAGCTCCCCGGGCTGTGCCCCAGGGCGAGGGGTGCCCCGAGGGGGGAGCTGCCCCCACCCTGTGCTGGTCACAGCCCAGGCTGGGTGGTGATGTGCTTGCCCAGGTGTGCACAATGAAGGGTCTCTTGAGCTGTGCACCCACGAGCTCCTGCACAGCTCACATCAGGGATGAGCTCATGGCTGGGGTTACACGAGGAACACATCAGGCAGGAATTAGTTATTTCGTAGTGGAAAATGTGTCCCTGGAATTCTCGTTAAAACACATGAAAAAGCAGCTCAGACTGGCTGAAAACAGCAATCCCACTCTTCCCCACTCTTTTCCTCCAGCACATCTTCATCCCTGCCTACATCACAAAAATTCACTAAAGGCAACAGTCTGTATCAGAGTTTGTCAAAAATTCATCAAGGCCCAGTCCAACAAGTGGTCAAACACAAAATAAATTATAATCCCTGGCATTAAAGAATAAGCCATCCATTAGCACACAGGCCCCTGTGGCCCTGAAGGGACGTGGAGACACAGCAGAGCTCCCTCCCCACGGCAGCTCAGGCTCCTCCACGTGCACATTTCCCCCACTCTGCTGGGACCTGGGACCCCAGGAAGGTCAGCACTCTCCATTCACCCCAGCTGGCCAGGGAAAAGCCAAGTGCCAGAAGCATCTTCTGCTCCTCCAGACACAGAAACTCTTTGTAGTCAGTGGTTCAGAGCCCCACTCCCGAGTCAGGAGGGACATCAGGGCTCCTCTGCCCCACCAGCCAGCCCATCTTCTACTCAGATGTCTGATCTGCTCCAGCTACTGAAGCTGAGGCAGTAAATCAAGCATTAGCCTACACAAAGGCTAAAAGGGAAAGGATTTATTAAAAGTCAAGCAGCAGGAGATCATAAGCTTTGTCCTATAGTTTGGTCTCCACACACTGCAAGGAGGAGCAGGACCTTGGAGGGTTCAGAGACTGAACTCTGTCCTTATAGATACAAGAAAATTGGTTTTTCTTCCTTAAATTGAGGAAGCTTTATTTGTTTTGAAAGTTGCTCCAAACATGCAAACTACAGTCACCTTTTAGGGTAACATTCTTGTACAACCTAGTTCAAGCTTATACAGGAGCCAGATTCCGGGTCAGACCAACCTGCTGTTTCTTCAGGAGATTAACTGAGATTTTTCCACACAGCACAGAGAGCAGCAACAAATAATGCCACATTAAATACCCCAGAGCAGCTGTAACACTGAGTGTCCTCCCAGCTCAGCCCCACCCTGGCAGGGTAACCTGAGCAAGGGGGGGTCCCCCTCCAAGGGAAGGGATCCCCTGAGCCTGGAGCTCCCCCCTGGCCTCTGAGCAGCCAAGCTGTGCCCTGAGAGCAACAGGGAGAGCCCTTTGTGGGGATTCTGCTGGTTCCTCATCAAAGAGAATGAGGGGTCTCTGAACCCTTTCCCGGGGTTCTGCAGGGTGCCCCGGGCTCTGTGGCACACAGGTGATTTTCTAGGAAGAGGATATTGATATGGGGGCTGCAGCACTAAGCAAGAGGCTCCCAGAGGATCTCCTGGGCTCCCATGTTGCAGTCAGGGGGACACAAAGGACACTGCAGGCAGATTCATCTCGGAATGTTCCATGTTCTCCTAGGAGCTGGCCTGGCCATGCTGGGTGACAGTGCCCCTCTTCCCATGCCAGACCCCCAGGCCTTTGTTGCAAAAATCTCCCTTTGTTTGGAATGATTTAAATAGAGTAAAAAGAAGAGTTTATTTTAATAATAGATGATTATTGTTCATGAATCAAAAATGTATCACAATTACTTTTGTAGAAAGCTCCTTACCCAATATGTGTTTTTCAAGCAGGAAGATACTACCAGGATATTTCTCCTATTTCTCCTGTTTTCCCAGCTGCAGAAGCACAGCGAATCCTAATTAAAACCTTTAAGTCTTATTCCATTTACAAGAAGGAGTGTATCATTTTTCTTTTAGCTTTTTTTAATACAGGGTCTCAATGCCCATTACAAAAATTCCAATGCATCTTTGAAGTTAGCAGCTAATTATATTTCTCCAAGTTATATATCTGGAGTTCTAGATGGGGAAAAGGCAATTACTTTTTCTCTCATTTAGCATAACAATCTCTGAAGCTTTACTGGCGCTCCAGTGAGTCATGCTATAGATCAGAGCCCGGGCTGGAGAGAGGAGGAATTTGGGGGGAAGGCAGGATGCTTGCTCAGCTCTTCCGGGCTCTTTCCCTTGTTAGTATGCTGTCCCCACCAGGACACTCGCTAATTGTTTGTCGAATGACCGCGGTGCTTTTTGCCTCGACAACTTTGCCGGGGAGGTCATTCAGCACATTCATTACGGGCACCTGCTCGCGCTGCTGGAGCAAAGGGTCTGTCAGCATTTTCCAGGAGTTTAGAACTTGGCTGCAAATGTTCGCGTGGAGCCGAAAATCGTTGCATGATTTCTGCCAGGCAGAAGCCGGCTGGTGCAGCCCGTTCGTTCCGTGCCGCTTTGCCCGGGTGCTGCCGGCCCCTGCGAGCCCTGCCCGCCGGGGATCGCGCTGGGCTCTGCCAGGAGGAGCTGCCCCTCCGGCTCTGTCCGGCTCGGCACAGCAGGGAGGAGAGCTGCCGTCCAGCACGGGGGCACAGGGCTGTGGGAGCCCCCAGGGGAGCGGCAGTGGCACTGGGCAGCCCGGTGGACTGCTGGCCACGGGAGCCTTGACCTCTGTCAGCTGAATTGCTCTGAGCCTCCTTTTTACACTCCTCTGCCACCTTTGTTGAAAGATCTATTATGCTTGGAGCATCTTGCCTCTTCCTCAAAACTGAACTTAAAAATGCTTCCAGAAATGGGTCTGGAATTTGTGCATCAGCCCAGAGATGTGCGTTTGGCCAAGCTGTGGTGCCCTAATTGTCCCTGCATGACAAGAGTTTTGTAGATTTCCTGCTCTTCAAGGCTGCACTTGTGATAATGTGAGGAAAACAAACCAAAACCAAACACCAAAACCAAAACAAACAAAAAACCCCCAGAAAAATAAATTCCCTCGCACATGCTGGAACGGGGGGGAGACCAAAGCTGCTTCCCAGCTGGTTTCAGCTCAGTGCCATATTCCTGCCCTGGGTGGGTAACACCACACTGATCCACACCAGCACACAGCACGCTCTCTCTCCCTGGCAGCTGATTTATTCCTTCTGCTTCTGGATGTGTTTTGTTGCTGAGTAGTCCCAGACCACAGACTGCTTTTCCAGACTTGTCTGTGACACTGACTCCAGAAGTGCTTTTGGAAGCAGAAGGATGGAAAGGATTCAAATGGAAGGAGCCCAGAGCTGGTGCAGGTGATAGCTCTGCTGGCACTGGGATGGCTTTGGTTTCCTGCAAACTCTCACCTTCTTTACAAACTGGAGGAATGCTGGTGGCCTCAGGGCCAGGCACTGGTTATCCCAACCACAGGGCCCCCAGCTCCCTGGCTCAGGCCGGTGTCCCCTCTGGTAGGACCCGTGATGAAAATGTCCCCCCCCCAGCACCCGAGCCAGGCAGAGGCAGCTCCCGTGGGGACCCAGCCCTGCTCTAGTCAGAGAGAACGGGGCAGCGCCTTCCCCACCGGCACCCCCAGCCCCAGGAGGGACACCCCCGGCCCTAGGATGGACACCCACATCCCCAGGATGGACACCCACATCCCCAGGAGGGACACCCCCGGCCCCAGGCGGGACACCCCCGGCCCAGGATGGACACCCACATCACCAGGNCCAGGAGGGACACCCCCGGCCGCAGGAGGGACCCCCCCGGCCCAGGATGGACACCCACATCACCAGGATGGACACCCACATCCCCAGGAGGGACACCCCAGCCCCAGGAGGGACACCCCCGGCCCGGGGCGATGGAGCGGCTGCGGCTGCCGGAGCACTCGGGGCCGCCGCACCGAGACACTGCTGCTGGGGAACCTGTGCGAAATTAAATTCTCCACTTGGCTGGTCCGGGTGACTTGGCTTTGCTCTGCTGACTTGTTCCTTCATTATTTTTTTGGCCGATAACTGACTGCAAGCTTGTCTTGTCTGTTTAATACCAGCACAGCAGCTCCAGGAGAGGCTCAAGCTTGTCAGTCTCGGCGAGCGCGCACTGTATTGCTCTCCCCACTTCATTTACTTCATGGACAGGAGGGGAAAAGCCTCGAGGCGCTGCAGAGCTTGGCAGCTGGGATGGAGGGTTTCTCTGCAGGCTGGGTGCAGCCCCCCAGAGCAGCCCTGGCAGGGCAGGCTGGGCACAGGGAGACCTGCACGTTTCCAGGGGAGACCGGAGCTTGGATGGGGCCAGGCAAGCTAAGGACAGTAATTATTAAGATTAATCTCTCCCTCACACCTCGGAGCACGCCGAGGAAGTCTCCAGGCAGCCTTGCAGCCAGGTTTGCAATGGACTTGGCTGCTCTTGCTCCCGAGCACCTGGCGCAGCAGCACCTGTGGCTGCGGAGGGGGGCGGGTGCGGGGCTGGCATTTCCTCTCCGGACACAGGAGATGCCATTTCTGAAGCACCTTCTCCCCGTGCCTGACTGTCCTGCGTGGACTAATGCGTTCAGGGGAGCACAAGGGTCCCGAGCCACACGCCCAGGCACATCCAGCCACACCTATCCTGGTGTTTTTGCAGCAGGGACAGACGAGGGATCAGCCCAGTCCCCTGAGATGGGTCTTTGCCTGCAGGACAGGCAGCCTGCACTCAGCTGCAGAGCCGGGGCAGCCGGTCCTTGGAGTAAGGCTTAGCAAACACAGTTGGTTTTTGTTTAATTAAGAGCAAGCAGAGAATTTAAAGACTGGGTTTTCTCCATCCTGTGATAAATGAACCTCCTCCTTACTCAGGAGGACAGGAACGCTCCAGATCAATGATCTTACTGATGCCTGGCTTCTTCTCCTTTGGAGGGAGAAAGGGACAGAGAGCACCAGCCCCTGCCCCTGCCGCTGCCTTTGGGGCAGCAAGTGGAGTGACTGTGGGTAATGATGATGAATGGCATGATTAAAGCTGCAACTCAGACCTACAGCTGGAATTTTAGACCCTATTCACAGAATAATCCAGCTCCTGCTGTGCAATCTGGGGGCACTCAGAGTGCAGCTGAAGGCAGTGGGGTGCTCCAGGCAAACCCCTGACAGATAGACAGAGACAGACAGACAGACAGACAGACAGACAGACACCCCTGACTCAGGCTGTGTTCAAGGGACCAGAGGGCTCCTGTTCCCAGGTCAGGTTCGGTGCAGAGCTGCTCCCAGTGTGGCTGTGGCTGCACCAAGGGGTGCCAATGCCCTGTGCCAGCCACCAGAGGATACGTGGGCATCCATGGGTGGGATGTCCCCGAACAGGGACCACTGGATTGTGGCTTTTGTCCCTCTGGATCCTGGGCAGAAAATCGCTCCCTGATTTTTAAAAAATTGTTGTGCATTTAATAAAAACTGGTAGATTTATAAATTTGTCAGAAATCTCACAGATAGGCACAACATCTGCAGCTCTGCCTGAGCAATGCTGGGCCTTGGCTGCAGTTTTTGCTTTTCTAAACTCCTTCTTTAAATGTATTTTTATACAGCAGTGTTGACCTTTTCTGCCAGCCCCCGTGGAGCGAGGTTGTATCTTGTGTAAAAGTCATATCAAATGGGCCACAAAAAATCACTCTTGCCTGATTAAAATGAATAGTCTAGACAACGTGTGCATTTTCCTTCTGTGTCGTTAGCTTTGTGTGAGAGCTTGCAGCAATCAGGGCTTTTATGGGAGCAGCACAGCTACAGGTACCTCGAGCTGCCTTAGCGGATACTAATTACAATCCCTGTAAGGATTGATTTGCAAAGAAAATTTCTATTGCCTCAAGGACAAACGTTTGTGCAAATCATATTATTGTGTATGAGAAATTGGTAACACTTTATGAAATGGTTCGTTTATAAATACTTTACTATTTATTAAATTAAATGGTCTTATAACAATCCTTTTGCTAAGTTAAAATATCAAAAGTGTTCTGGTTTTGCATTATTTCTGTGCTATAAAGCTGGCTGTTAGGGCTTGCTTGGCATCACCTGTTAAGACTATTGTTGCTGCAGTTTGTAACACGATGTGTCTGATGCTGCGGTGCCCACACGCAGGGCNGACCTGAAATTCTGGAACAGCATCATTTCGAAGTTGCCTGTTTCCTTGAGCGTGGGGTTTGGCAAATAACACAAACTTTGTCCTTGTTGCATGTCTGGCTTGTGGCACAAGAAGTGGGTGCCCAGCCCTCACCTGTGGTACCAGCAGAGCCCTGATCCACCCAGCAGGAGATCCAGCTGTTGCACAGAAGGTGATGAGACTCTTCCTGTACTTCCTACATGCCCAGATCTGGACCTTTCCAGAGAGGAGCTGGAAGACACCTGCACTGGGAAGCATTTTGTGTTGCCTGCAAACCATCAGGCCCATTCAGACACTGTTCTTGTGGACAAGCCAAGTCCATCCCAAGGTGTAGGGGCTGCACTTTGCTCCTGGTTTAGATCTTCAAGACCCAGTGGGTCAAGAGCTGCTTTCCCCTTTTCCTATGGGAACACTCTTTGCAATCCCACAGTGACCAGTGCTGTATCCAGGCTGCCCACTATCCACTTGACCACGCTCCCAACAAGGCAATTGTTCCACTCCTGTTATGCATTTCACCTGGAGGAATTAGGAGAGGAAGAAGCGTTGCCTTGCACGTGAGGTGTGTGAGGCGGCTGTGCTCACCCTGGGCAGTGTGTGCAGCCAGGGAGATGGACAGGAGCAGTGGTCACACTGGTCAGTCACCAAATACCTGCTGGTCCTGCACATCACTGGTGCTGTGCCAGCGCTCCCAGGCTGACCAGCCTCATTCCTACTTTGAGAAGTTGCCCTTGCCTTCCAAAAGTCTTGTCTGCTCTGGAAAACAAGCGGACGAGACATCTTTACTGAGCTAGAAATTTCTCTTGAATGTGCTCTCTCTAATTTATGTTCCCTCTCACTCGGTTGCCCGCAGCAAAGCCCATTAATGGTGGCAGTTTGTGACACAGCTGAAGGCTCCTCCAAGGGCAGCTCTCCCGCGATTCCACCGCGCGCTGGCTTTGGAGGCGTTTGCTGGCGTGGCGAGGCTCAGCTTCCCCCTCTGCTTCCCAGGCTCCAGAGACTAATCCTTCCTTTGGCTGGCTCTGCTGCTGCTATGGCAATATTTTCTCCCCCATCGTGGTAATCACGCAATGGTCTCTGAGAACAGCAGGAGAAGCTGTGCCTGGTAGATGCATAAAAGGTAAGATGAACTACATGTCATAAAACTTTTAAAAGTTCCTTTTTTGTGTTTGTGCGGGGGTTATTTTATATGGCTTTTGATATGAAGCTAAAATTGCACATCAAAAAGGATAATGCATCTTTAAGCTGTTACAATGACTTCTAAATTTTTCATTTAATGTCAGTGAGGAAAAAACCCCTCAGTTGGCTGAGTTACGTTGGTGAGATGGCTGTTTCATTCCATAAAGTGTCTGCAGTGGATTTGAACAGTAGGAAATCCAAGGGTGATAAATAGCTATTTCTAAGTAAATTTCATGCAATTGCCCTTTGGTTAAAGTCTTTCCTCTCAGCACTTTCCTGTGCACATAGCCCAACTAATAATATTCAGGAGCAAGTGCTTTCCAGTGTGACAACTGATTGCACTTTGAAGCAGTAAATGGCTGATTTCATAATTGGTATAATTTTTCACAAGTACCTGAATGTCATATACAGAAAGAATAAGCAACCTGGACTTAATACGGGAGCTTTTTCAATTCTCCTAAAAATCAATAATGTATTAAACCCCTCTAACTGATTAAAATAATGTGAACCCTGAGTAGGTTTTGTGAGGAAGGCAGGTTTCTTCAAGGGTGGCAGATTTATGGCAAAAGGGTTAATACATGGGGAGAACAGGGATACGTTACAGATGGAGTCCGTTTTCCTAATTAAACTTTTATCAAGATTTTCCCGGTTTGAATTGTTTCACTTAGCATGATGGGAAGGAGCATTTCCTTTGGTGTTCAGGGCAGCTACTGCCGTTCGTGCAACACCAAGATCTCTGTCCTCATGGAAAGGGTGAGGATTATGAGGAGAAGAAAAAGGAATCCATTCAGAGAACAGCACGCTGGCTCAGTCCCGCTGCCCCGTGGCAGGAGAGGGCGCAGGGCGGATTTCGGGGTGAGCTGCACCGGTGTCAGTGCTGGCTGGGTCAGGACCCGAGCCTGGGGCACAGGACAGGTCCAGCCTGGGGACGAGGCTGCTGTGGGGGCTGTCCTGGGGTGTGGGGGGCACCTCCATGCCCAGGGGCCTCTTTGCATGGAAAAGTTCAAGTAGTGACACAGAGAGGCGAATGTGACTGCAGAGAAGAGAGGACAGAGCCTCTCACCGGGAGGCAAACTGGAGGTTATTTTTTTTACCCAGGATCTCATGATTTCTTGAAATCCTTTCATGCTATTGTGGAAAGATGTCTGAGGATCTATTGAGGGAATATTTCTGAAGCTAAAGCAAAGGGGCAGCCCGATGTCAGGGATGTGCAGGTGGCACGAGAGGGGACGAGGATGCGCAGGGCAGGGGAGGGGAGCGGGCACCTGGCACCTGCGAGGGTGTCCTGGGCACAGCAAGGGCCACCCCCCCTTGCTGGCAGCACCACGTTTGGTCAGTGTCGGGGGCTCAGAGCCCTGGGAGGTGCATGAACGCTGCCAGGGAAGATTAATAAACAAGCTCACTCACGGTGAAGCCTGGGCGAGCTGCTGGAGCCCCCGGAATCGTGTCGGTCCCCAGCACCGTGGGCACCCGCCTGGCCGGGCGAGGGGGCACCGAGGCCCCTCTGCCTGGGGCAGCCACAGTGCTGGGGTGGGAGTGCACCACACTTGGTCCCACAGTGGGGACTGGGGGTGGGAGTGCACCTCACTGCCAGACCTGACCTGGCATTTCCCCCAGGAAGAGTGCACTCCTTCCCAGGGGATCACAGGCAGGTGGATTGGGGAATCTATTTAAACTCCTCTCCTCAAGATCATGATCAGACATCTTAAGCTCTGCATTATTCACGTTTGTCTGTTGTTTCTAACTCATTTCCTATTTTCCAGCTGAGGGACTCTGCCAGAAGCACTCTTTGCCAGAGATTAAAACAATTTAGGAAGCAGACACCCAATTCCTTTCTTTGGATAGTAGGCAAATTGGATATCTGTGAGAAGCAAGCAAATTTTATTATCAACAGATAGTTTGCTACTTAACTATCCTTAGGAATCCCCCAGTGTTTGCAGGTGTTTGTTAGCTGTCCTGAGCCAAGAGGCACACACGGCACACGCCGGCCGTGCTGCCTGGCCCAGCCTGTGCCCAGCCTGTGCCCAGCCTGTGCCCAGTGCCCCCGAGGGACACTGGCACCCAGGAGGGCAGCGTGGGGAGCAGGTGTTTAATGGCAGCAAAACAAATGTACCTGGTGCAGGAGGAAGAGCCCGACCCAAGGAGCTGCTCTGGCTCCATGGACTGTGCTCTGCCCATCTCCAGTGTTTATTCTGGGGCCAAGGGACACAGGAAATCACATTTGTGTCATTAGCCGTGGCTGTCCTTGGTTTATACCAAAATAGCTGTTTTAAATGTAATTATCACTAATTTGGGAAAATGAGCCATTAGATATGTAAATGTATTGGCTAATGGGTGTGCACAGCAGATCACAGTGGATGGGACTGGGATAACCAAACTGGAACCATTTCTCAGCTTGCTTGCAGCTCCCAGGGGTGGGTTTTGGTATCTGGCAGTCTCCCAGGTGCCTTCCCTATAGGTCCCCTGGCACCTGGGGCTTCCTCTCATGGAAGGTGCACATCCTGCATTCCCCAGGGTGTTTGGGGTGGTGCAGGAAGTTCTGCAGGACTCCAGGAAGGCAAAGGGGATGTCTCTTAAAATTATACGAGGATCAAAAAAAAAATCATGGAGTCATTCATCAGGATTGCTGTAGTTCTTGACCACATAGTCAATGATTTATTTAATCTTAATATATTCCACAAAGAGTCCCCATATTTCCATAAATATGTCATATCTACCTAATACATAGTAATGAACCTGCTCCAAGGGTAAATAAATAAGATCTAAGCTCAGAAAGCCAATGTTTATCAAAGGCAGATATACAGATATTGAGTCCTTTAAAGTACCATTCTTCACAGCAATCACAACCAAGTTTGGCAATTCATAACGTGCCGAGTCAATCAGAAATTGGGGGCCCGGGGCAGCGGGGCTGTGACACACGAGGGGCGTGCGCTGGCCAGGGCAGGGCGTGGGATGGCTCAGAGCCTGCAGGGAGCCAGCACTGCCCCTGCACGGCCATCACGAGCTGTCAGTGACGCTGAAAGGCTGATCCAGATGGAGTCGTGGAATCTCTGAGGCTGGAAAAACCCTCTGAGATCATCAAGCCCAACCCAGCACTGCCAAGGCCACCACGAACCCGCGTCCCCAAGTGCCACCTCTGCACAGCTTTGAGATCCCTCCGGGGAAGGTGACTTCACCACTGCCCTGGGCAGCCTCTGCCGATGCCTGACCACTCTTTACCTGAAGAAATTGTTCCAAATATCCAATCTAAACCTCCCTGGCACAATTTGAGGCTGTTTCCTCTCATTCTGTCCCTTGTTCCCAGGGAGCAGAGCCCGACCCCTCCTGTCAGGGAGTTGTGCAGAGCCACAAGGTCCCCTCTGAGCCTCCTTTTCTCCAGGCTGAGCCCCCCACAACTCCCTCAGCTGCTCCTGGGGCTCCAGACCCTTCCCCAGCTCCACTGCCTGACTCTGGACACACAGTGTTGTTTACAGCTGCTGCTCTCAGGTAAGGGTTTCCTAAGAGGGACTTTTAGATTTCACATACAGAAGAATTTGCTGGTTTTTGTTTTGAGAATTGTCCATTATGAAAAAAATTGAAATAGTTTTTAACAGAAAATTTGACTTGGACTGTTCTAATTTATCTTATTCCATTTTTCCATGGAGTTACATACAGCAGTGCATAACAGGATGTAATATGCTAATGTAAATATTTTCATACAAATATATTGAAAATACCTAAATGTGGCTGCAAAGGGAAAGAACTAATTTTTTATAGGTTGCACCTTCTTAATCTTATTTTCTTCAGCAAAGTATTTCATGTCTTTTTTATAATTAGTTTGACGAAGTCAATAATAATAGAATATTCTGATTATGTCAATATGACATGTAATATTATGCACTTCTCTACTATTATGCATATTATGACATGACTTGACATGATATGACAGGTCACATTATGCACTACTACTGATGTCATAAAATAGTGTAAAAGTAATGAAAACAAATTTTGAAATGAAAAACTTTAAAAGGAACTAGTGACTTTTCCTGAGAGAACTTCCACAGCAAATCTTTTTCCTTTCCATTTTTATGTTTGTTTCATTGGGTTACTCCACTCTTCCCCCAAATACAGCCTTTCACTCCTCATCCTCAGCTTTGCCGCCTGCTTGTTGCTTTGTTCACCCCCAGCAGCTGGGCTTGGTGCTGGTTTTAAAGCCTCCCAGGAGGAGTGTGTCAGGAGCACGGGAGCCTGGAGCTGGGGATGTGTCCTGGCACACGAGGTGATGCGGGTGACACCGACACTGGCTGACACCAGACTGGTGCGTGCTCCACTTGTGAGCTCTCGTGTGAGGCACACAGCATGCCGATCCTGATTTGTATTCGTTTTTACAGGGATGCAGTGATAATTCCCACCTCCCAGAAATACAGAACAGTTCGGAAAACATTTGCAGCAGGTTGCTGGTGAGCGGGGTGCTTGTGAGCCTGAGCCTGCCCTGTGCCTGTGGCTGGCGTGGCTGCAAAGGTGCAGATTCCCTATGCAAATCAGTAGGAAAACGCGGCAATATTGGCAGGCAGGTGGGACTTAGAGTGGCCTGGAGACTGGAGCAGGAATGCAACATGGGCACTAGGGACCGCAGGCTGTGCTCGATATTCTCCCACGACGGCTGGGATTCGGATTCATTTTTAATGAAACGCTTTTTGCTACAATCCTACAGCAGCCCCAAATGGTGGCAGACAAGAGGACGCCAGGTGGAAGATGTGCTCCCTCCTCGCCTGCTTCCGAGTCCCTGTGGCTGGGGAACCCCCCTGGCCGGCCGTGGGGAGCAGCGGGGACAGGGGCTGGGGGTGACCCCGGGCTGGCCGGGGGCTGGTGGCCGGGGGCTGGTGGCCGGTGGTGGCCGCAGAGCCGCAGTGCCACCGCGGGCAGGGGGCGTGGGGAGGGCTCAGGGGGAGAGGGGTGTGAGTGGGGCAGGGCAGCCCGGCCTCTTGACCTCTGCCTGCTGCCGGCCCACAGCCGGGCTGCTGCCCTGGGGTCAGGCACGGGCTGGGGGCTGCCGGTGGCACTGCCTTAAAAACCGGGCACCCCTGCCCCGGGTTTGGCTGCCAGCTCCGGGGCAGCCGTGCAGGACCTACTGGAGGGTGCCAGCCCTGTCTGGCCGCACTGGGGGCACTGGGGGAGGCAATGTCCCCTCCCTGGCACCACCTGCCTTGCTGACAATTTACTGCCCGGGCACCAGAGACCCCGGTGACACAAGCGAGGTCATCCAGGGACCGCAACAGGGTCACCCCCAAACGGAAATGTCATTTTTTGTTATTCAGAGCTGAGAGAGGGCTCAGAATGAAGGCAGCCGACGGCTGAGGGAGCTTCAGCTCGGGCAGCCCGGCCCCGGCTCCCAGCCCTCTCCCGCACACGGTGGGCCCGGAGCCCCTCGGAGCCCCTCGGAGCCCCTCGGAGCCCTCATCCTCCTCCTCGATGGCTGCGGCCTCTGACAGGGGCTGCCGGTCCTGTGACACCTCGACCAGGGGCCCTGGAGCGTGCGGCTGGGTGGGAGCCCCAATTCCAGGGGCCCTGGAGCGTGTGGCTGGGTGGGAGCCCCAATTCCAGGGGCCCTGGAGCGTGTGGCTGGGTGGGAGCCCCAATTCCAGGGGCCCTGGAGCGTGTGGCTGGGTGGGAGCCCCAATTCCAGGGGCCCTGGAGCGTGTGGCTGGGTGGGAGCCCCAATTCCAGGGGCCCTGGAGCGTGTGGCTGGGTGGGAGCCCCAATTCCAGGGGGTCCGGGAGAGTGAGGCTGGGTGGGAGCCCCAATTCCAGGGGTCCGGGAGAGTGAGACTGGGTGAGAGCCCGAGTGCCGGGAGCTGGGCAAGTGCTGCTCCTCACCGGCCCCTCCACCTGCCCCGGGCTGCAGGAGAGCCTGCAGGAGGGAGGGGGCTGCAGGGACCCCCCAGCCGGGGAACAAGGGCCGGGCTCAGCTCTCTTTCCCCCCCGGCCCCTCCACGCCCGCTCCGGCCGCGGCAGCGCAGCCCCAGGGCGGAACTCACTCCGCAAATGAACGGGGTTCGATCCAAATTGCATTTCCTCTCCTAGTACGGCGTATGACGGCACATTAAAGCCTATAATATTCCGCTGCTTCTCTTTTGCATGATTTTTTAATTAAAAAACTATGGAGTAAACAAACATTCTGCTCTGGAGTAGCCCTGCAGAGACCCATCCAGAGGCACATTCACAGCCCTCCACTTTTTCAAGAAAGTTTATATCTTAACAAAAAAAAAATAATAATAATATCACCCATCCTAACAGTTAGTATTGGGTAAAAGTTTGAAGTGAAAGGCAGCTGGCAACCTTCTCCAGCCCGTGAAATGATATTAACATTTTATTATTCTAAGGTGAGCTTTTTGAAACGGAATTTTAAATGTTACCCTGCTGTTCCAGAACACAAAAACCTTTAATTTTATGCAAATGAACAGCGAGGAGCTGAGCGCTTAATGTAAACGAACACTTTCTTTGTAGGAGAGGTTGGAAGGGAAAAAAAAATTCCCAGGGATTCTTTAATTGCTGTCTGAAATTATGTAAATCCCAGCGCTAGGCAGAACGCAATTATCCCGTGCCCCTCTCTGCCAGCATTGCTAATGTCTAACAAAATATCGGTGGGTGACATTTAGTCGAGGTAATGCAAATGAGAATTAATTTTTTTCCAAGACAAAGGGCAGCTAAAAGATCACCTCGCTCCTGCGCGGAGCGGGCAGAGCGGGGGGCGAGGGCAGCGGGAACTGGGGCGTGTGGTGCTGGGGACAGCAGGACCAGCCCTCAGCCCATCAGCACTGCTTTCTCTTCTA
>VZTH01001839.1:0-74130 GCA_013397815.1 Aleadryas rufinucha
AGGAGGGTGTAGCCAGGAGGGGGGTGGCCTCTGCTGCCAGGTGACAAGCGACGGGACAGGAGGTCACAGCCACAAGTTCTGTCAGAGGTTTAGATTGGATATTAGGAAAAATTTCTTTACTGAAAGGTTGGTCAGGTATTGGTACAGACTGCCCAGAGAAGTGGTAGAATCAGCATCCCTGGAAGTGTTCAAAAAGCATGTGGATGTGGCACTTGGGGATATGGTTTAGCAGTGAACACAGTGGTGCTAGGTCAGGATTTGACCTCAGATCTGAAAATAAGTGGAGCTATCCAACTCCTTTTGACAACAGTATAGCTGAGCTCAGCAAAGCACTCTTAGACCTGCCTCATTTCAGCACCACTAAAAACCTAAAACTTCTCCAAACTAGGACAAGCTTCTGACGGAAGTGTTCTGTATAACTATGATCTACACCAGAAAAGGGCTCAATGCCTGACCCACTGCTGTGGTAGGGGGTGACATGGGGTGCACTAGACAGAATCAAGAATAAAAATTATAACATTTGGACAGCTTCTGAAAGAACAAAAAAGAGATTTTTGAAGGTCAATAAAATTCATGAAATGATCTCACAAAATAATTTCAAACCATAATTTATTTAAGCGTTATATAAAATAGAATAATTACAGATGGCAAAAGCCACTTTATTCATTGCTGTCTTCTTGCCATATAGGCACTTATAAATTTTAGTTTTGAAATAATCAATGAAACTTTGGCATCATCAAAGGCCCTTTTCTGTTAACTCATCAATATGTTCTCTGTTGATCCAGCTACTCCAGACCAGCTGCTTAGTATCTGCACAAAGCTTTTTTAAAATAGAAAAACACAGATTAGGTTTTAAATATTCTTTTTGTTCCTCTCCTTATCAGCTTTTTCTCCCTTCTCTGAATCATTGTATTTAAGGTAATAAACAGAAAGAAGTGAAGAGTAATGATTTTAAGTATAAACATAACTAAACCAGAGAAACACTGCTGCATTCAGAAGGGAGATTTATACCAAACTCTTGTGCTGGCACACATAGGCAGGTCTGTATTCACTGGGCACAACATATATATTAATGGCACACTATATATATTAATCTGCATTTTGCAGCATGACAGATTTGTGTTTGGAAGAATAGATATGCAGGCAGATACAATCACAAGCAGCAAGACCTGAGAAAGTGCTGGTTTGCAGCGCAGTATTGTATCCATGTGCATGAGCCCCTGACGACAGACACAGTCAAACCGTGGGACAGGCTGGCTCTGCCTGGGAGCCCTCTCTGCACGTTCGAGGCCTAAAGCTGGGGCATGTGAGGGACAGGCTTTGTTCCCATGTGTGTACTCATCTAGCAGAATTATAAAACTGTGTGTTAAATTTTTGCTTCTGCTTGAATACACGCATAGAACTGTTTAACGGGCCACTTTCTGTCAACACATCTTCTGTCAGAGGCTCCCTTACATGTGTCTCTTTCCCAGCCTTTTAAAGACTGATAATGATACGTCTATGTCACACAGATGCAAGAAGCCACGTTTATATTTTTTTTTCTTTAAACATCCGGAATGTACAAATAGAAGGGAATGTGGAAATAAAATGCATTACAATCTTAAACAATATCTACAACTGAGAAATTTGTAGCTGAGAACAGTATTCCGTTGCATTCAGTTTTCCTTTCCAGGTCTATGGGCTGACAAGTGATGCACTCAAAAAAGCTGCTGTAGAAAGCACACTAGCAATTAAAATATTATATGTGTCTTTATATGGCAAGAAGTATTTTTAAAATAAATTTTATATAATGCAGAAGAAACACAGATATTAAAAATTTATTACCTGAGGATGTCCTTTTCAGGTGGATTTCTTCCTGTCTCTCATATATTTACAATGTGCCTTTCTTCTCACTAAGATGATGCTAAAGTCAGTCAGTTTTCTACACTGCTTTCTAGACCAAGACAGTTGACATTTCTTTGCTCAAGTCCGTGACTTTACTCATGTAAATTATGCTGTAGCTGCAAGGTGGTCATATACTACTCTTTGCTATTTGAGTTAAACTAAAATGCAGATGTTTAAAAAAAGCCATGATATACCCAGAAGAATAATTTGTCTGGTGGTAAAGATTAAAAGTAATCTTTAATTTTGGATCCTGTATTTTTTCAAAGTCAGAAACACTTATGACACAATCCTCCAGAAAAGAAAAGAAAAGAAAAGAAAAGAAAAGAAAAGAAAAGAAAAGAAATAGTTTAATTGTGAGGAAGAAAAAAACCTGCTTGTTCCTTCAAATCACTATGATTGTTTCTCTTGTGCTTCAAATGAAGTACGTTCCTGCCAAAGAACATTGCTGCTGCTGAGGTGAAATACATAGAGTTCTATAAAAAGTTTTATAGTTCCCTAAGGTGAAGGGAAATGGTGTTTCTGATTTCTTTCAGCTGCTGACTTACCCTGAGCCGAGAAGATGTCCAGATGCCATGTGATCGGTATGATGCAAAACCAAAGGATACTGAACTGATTCCAACTGTGCAAAAGATTTCAGGCCCAAGAAGGCAGGGCAGACACATGAGTGCAGGTGATGCTCTGTGTTGCTGTCGTTTAATGGCACTTACATCTCCTTGTCTGGTATATCGTGAAAAATACCTCCTGTCATCCTGGAGTAGCTTGCCCTTGTGGCAGACACCGTGTGGATTTTTACAGATGGGATTTAACAACAGGTCTCAGAGCATCTCTCTGATGAGAGGAAGTGGCATGGGATGGGTCATGGGGGACAAAGGTATCTGGGGAAGGTCTTGGGGAAAGACAGACATCTTGTTCTGAAAAACCCCATCTCCACCTGCTCTGGCATCCACCTTTGGGGCAAACCCACCTGCCCATGGCCCAAGTTCACCAACGTGACTTGAAAGACATTGGTGTCTCTCCTGCTGTGGCCCCCACCCTCCGGCAGGGTCCTGCCAGCCACCCCTCCCCTGAGCACAGCTGCTCCCAGGCAGTCCCTGCAGAACAGCCAGAATCCAACACCTGGCAGCAAACCCCCATCCTCAGCACGGTTCAGCACCCCAGAGCCGTGGCCCAACCCCAGCACAGCAGCAGGGCCCCGCAGCACACCAGGAGCAGCCCCCAGGGCCGGCACAGCCGCTCACTCCCGGGCCAGGCAGCTCGCTCCGGAGGAACCTTCCTGGAGGCCATGTGAATTCCCCACATGCAAAAACAGATGCTGCTCAAAGACTTGGGCTTCAGCTTCATTTGTGTCATCTGAGGCACCAAACAGCAATTACAGGCTCATTCTGCACACAGATGTGGAAACCCTACTCCTTAGCCCTACTCCTGCCACTGTCCCACACTGACCACATTATTCTGAGGGCATCAGATAACCTTCCCCAGCTGCAAACACACATTTGTGGATTCCCATGTTAAATTTCTGGAGTATAGAAGGCAGGGAGTCACCTCAGTACCTTGAAGAGAGCACCCCTGCAGTCTGCATGTGCCTTGGAGCAGGGTGAGAGGGGAGGATGGGGGCAGCACTCCTGCCCTCCTACTGGGCTGGTTGACAGAGGAAATGGAGAGGTCAGTGCCCGAATTTTGCTCACCATTTTCTTCATTGGGAAGCTTCCAGCCCTCTTCAGTTCCTAACCACATTCTTCACTTTATTACAGCTGCATTTGTTGGAGGACCCTCACATTACACCAGTAAGACAAATAAAGGGGCAACCAATGTCACCACTGGCACATTAATTTTTACGGGCCACAGCAGTAGTGACAGAGTAATGCAGGGTTTTTTACATCTGCAGCCAACAGAATCTAAAAGGACACCTCTGTTTCCCTTCCTGACTGCAATCATTGTGAGCCCTGGGGCAGCAGGAGCCACCACAGGAGGGATGCCTGCAGCGAGCAGCAGGTTATGCAGTTTTATAACCTGCTGAGGAGGGCGGCAGGGAGGGGAACACGAACTTCCGCTCCAAATCAGACATTCCCTTAATTTTATTCTTGATCTGTATATACAGTAGCACAGCTACTCAGGAAATCCAGACCTGGCCTCCTGCCTATCGTTCAAGCAGTTTAATTTGTATTCAAGATGGGAAAGTGAGCAACATATCCATGAGATAACACCAATGTCTTGTCATCTACTGACTGCACCTCCTCTGCTTCAAGTTCTTATTCCTGTTCTTGAGTATGTACCACATACTTTTTGTCACCGTAAAATGATCTGTGAAGTCTGATTAGAACAATTCTCATTTGTAAGGGGAAAAGCAGAGAACTCCAAAAAAACCCCTCCTGTGCTATGTCTGACTCTTCCAAGAAGAAAGCAGAGACTGGGGAAAGCAATAGCAAGAGAAACAGAAAAAAGAAATTGACAACCATAAAGCTTCTACAGAAGCAGGAATGGCAGTGGCTAGCTTTGGGAAATTTTAGTTTTTCCTTTGTCCTTTTATTTTTGTGGGAGATCTCTATCCCTAAAATCCATGACATATTAACTGTGACATCTACTGAAAAATCAAGAACGCAAAACATAATGCTGCAAACAATGCAATGACCAGAGAACACACCTAAGCAATTCTCTCAGAAAACACCAGAGTGCACTACTGTGCAGCTGTAGTCAATTCAGACTATGTTGCTTTAAACTTTGTCCAGTTGGTCTTGAGAAGCTCCACAGATGGAGATTCCAGAGCTGCTCTGAGGAACCCACTCCTGTGTTTATCCTCCTTAATGTTTTCCCTTTCACTTAGTCAGAACCTCATCTCTATCAATTTTTGACCGGGATCTCCTCCTATCACACACATCAGTGAAGAGCCTGGCTTTGTATTCTCTACAGTTTTCTCATATGGATTGAGGGTCAGCTATTAGGTTCCCTCCCTAAGTCTTCTCCAGGCTGAACAAAACCCATTCCCTTGGCCTTTTCTCACAGGAGGGTGCTCCAGTCCTGACCACCTTGATAGCTCTCCATTAGACTGATTCCAGTCTTTTTTGGATCCTAACTATGTGTCAAATACACATCCTTGCATACACAGGTTCTCCAAAGGCTTCATTTTGCTTTTCTTGGAGGCTTCCCTTATCAAAGTAGCAAATATTTGTGATGCTTCTATGGAAACCTAAACATGAGGATTCTGAGGCAGGTGGACACCTCACATTGCACTGAATTACCAGCAGAAATAGCAGGCCTGGGTATCAATGGTCTCACCTCCAGGAATTCAGACAAACCGTTTTGCTGGCTGCTCTTCCATCAGGAGAATAGACAAATTCCACCTCCACCTGGACAGATTTCCTGAGGTACTTACATATACAGGACTAACTAGCTTACCTAAAAGGAATTAAACAGCAGGTTTCATTCATTCATGAGGTACCCAAAGATTGCACTAAACTCACCACAAACTTGTCAATTCATCCTTTCATTAATGAGTAGCACTTTCATACTCAGAAGGAAACTGAAATGCCATGACTGTAAGTTTCTGGAGCTAAAGATAATTAAATGGTAATGTAGCCAATACAGTCACAGTACTGTTACACTGAAGTGGGGTATTTCAGTTAACATCCAATTTTTGAACATTATGAAAGCAAGATTATTATATTTAACTGACTCGTTGAGGGTGCATAGCATTGCCTAATGAAATGCAATCCATGGCATGCATCACCTTGGTCCCAAAATCTTCACCTCTTCCTAAAATACAGTGCTTAACTATGATCCTGAGTACGTTACAAAAAGCATTTCATTAAAGGGGGGCCTTTGGTGCAAGACTTTGATTTCTGCTTTCAACAGTGAAACTTCAGGTGGTCCTTCCAGGCAGCACAGTACAGGGAGCCCTTTGAGCAGAGCTCTGCTCTACTGAAGTGAGACACAAGTTCCCCGGGAAACAGTGTGCTGGCGTGTGTGACATTTGTCATCTCCTGAGCAGAATTAGTGATGGCCACGAATTTTAGACTGTATCAAGAGTTCCACAAAGCATCAGACAACTCTGTTGCCTCCCGAGCTGACTGTGTACACATACAAGAGGCTATAAAGGGGAAATTGTTCTTTTGGTGGACTGACGAAACCTCTTTTCTCCTGCTAGCAGTATGGTGGGGGACCGATTCTCCCAGATTTCTCCCAGTGCAAGGCATTGTCTCATTTTTGAGGTCATTACTGTTGAAGTGAATACCACTGCAAAATATTCACTCTGCAAAGTGGATTTTGCATTGTTTGTAACAGGAGTTTAAAGATACTTAAAAGCACACCTCAAGAAAACCCACAAACTCCCCTGAACATTGCAAACAGCTCCCTAGTATCACTTTGAGGCATTGTGCATGTTTGCAAATCAGACAATGACATTAATTTCTATGACAGAATTAGGTGAGTAGGTGTACTACTACATTTTTTACTCACAGCACAAGAGCCTGGCAATGGTAATTGAGGTCACAAATGAAAATGAACCACATTGGATTCATGGCAGAGAAAAATACAGCTTACACATTTTATTAGCATTCAAATTACATTTCTTCCTTGTACATACAATCTTCTGTACTGATCCTGCATTCATGACTTGCTATTCTTTTCCATATCTTTCAAGAGGTTTGGAGAAAGAAAATTATTTCAAGTTTTTTGGTACAAGGCACAAAGTTTAATGACTGGACAGTCATGATCTGGAATTGTGTAGTGAGAATTACAAATCTGTGAGTAAAGCTGGAGAAGTACTTCAGTGAACAACACCTTGCAGAAAGTTTGCAAGGCAAACATAGAGCACTATTAAATTCTACAGTATGAAGTTTTTCCAGTTACATCCCTGCTGCAAAGCTCACTTGGGAACAAAAGGGATCATTGTTAAATAATAATCTGAGCATAATTGTGTTGTAATCTGACAATAGGCCATTAGGTCTTGTTTTGTGTTTTGAGGAGATTTAGGCAAGTGCCCAAGTTGCCAAGGGAGTTATTTTTCAGAATATCTACTGAAACCAAACATTAATAGTACCACTAACAGGTCCTGGTAACACTGAACTCTGTAGCTGCATCACTGGTTAACACTTTTGATCTGCTATGTTCAGAAATGTAGTACTACATTACTCTCTTATTTCTACAATTTTCTTTCCTGCTGGCTGAAACTCATTATTGTTATATAAACCTCATAACACTAAAAATATTAATATTCATGAAAACTTGTTCACAGTGGGAAAGCAATGACTCAGAACTGTAACTTCTCTTACACACTCTACCAACAATCTCTTAAGAAACAAGTCTCAAATACTGTGACTTTATACAAACGGCACCAGCTAAAATTTCAAGAAAGCACACCAAGTACCTTTTCAAAAACCTTATTTTTATTGTTTGCACTAACTGTATGATCATTAACAGCTTTCATCTCTAACAAACTGAAGCAAGTCAGTACATACAAAAACCTATGCAAGGTCAAGCAGATCCTTGGTTACATAAATGCAGTACACCTTGGTGTGAAACAAGCCTAGGGGCAGTTAGTTCATACTAACACTTTAAGCACAGTCACTCCAGCTTCAAGCATTTTTCAGAGCTGTTAAAAAGTTTCATTTTTTCTTTACAAAGGAAACAGCAAAAAGATTATAGAAATCACTAATTTTTAAACTGAAATCCTTATTTCTAAATTATTAAAATGCAGCAAGGACACTTCTTCAGCTGTAATAACTTTGCTCTGCAAAACAAAACAAAACAAAACAAAACAAAACAAACAAACAAAAAAAACAAAACAGAAAAAAAAAAGAGAGAAAATAATTAGTCATTTCGCTGTATTAGGCAAAAATTATCCTTAGCAGCCTAAACGCTTGCCAGCTCATACTGTATACATTCCCATTTCTTTCAAGTTTGCCAGGTTCACTCACCAGCTCCTGGCTTTCTCTCTGAGCTGGAATGGAAGCAGGTATAAAACTAATCACTTCTGCAATAAAGGGTTTTGCCTTTTTAAATGCTGGCTGAAAACCTGAGACTTATCAGACAAGTGCCTGAATGTGATCCCCTATCGCCTCTACAGTAATAGACTCACAAACCAAGACAGTCCACTTGGGTTTACTCGTTTCTGCAAGGGGTTTATGAACTAATTTTTAAAAATAAAATATTTAATTATTAACCAGTAGTTTTGATGAATAAACTTTATTCTCTCAGTTTATGAATGTAGTTTGTTCTAACTGATGCATTTGGTTGGATCTGATGCACTTGTTATTTATCTTACTTCCCTGGTATAAATCCAGAAATCAGCACAAGAGGGAAGGAGTGACAGAAGGCAAAAAACCAGCCCAATTCAAACAGTTAGAACTGAAATACCATAGGATTAACAACAGATAGGGCAAACATCTCAGTACTTACTGAAGACCTCACAGGAGGCTGTAAGAGAGCCCTGAACCAATACGGATCACTGGAAATTTAAGCTGCCCAGCCCCTCAAAAGCCACAAAACAGGCTTTGTAATGTTAGATTTTAGCAAGGGAGGTTATTGCCTCTCTGTCCACATCCCTGAGAGACTCCCAAAATCAAAGTACAATAGAATTACTCTTCGGTTTATTCTACTGTGCTTCCACCCTAGTTTTTACCTGAAGCAAATCCTTAACCCCTAAAGATGCCAATGAGGTAGGAGCAGACACCATGCAGGGATTCCCAGCAATGTTCCCGTGCCAGTTGCATTGCTTCTGTTTCATTTTCAGACCCTTGACCATGTTGAGTTGGGTCAGAGTTTTGCCCCACTTCTCTCATAGGAATGGAAGCTTTCTGCACTGATTTTTCCTGATTTGCTAGATCTTCCAGCTCCACACCAGCAGCTATTTGCCTCATGAGAGCCTCTGGGGGAACCTTTTGGCACATGGTGGTCTTCAACACTTCCATGGATTCGCAAGCGTGCGGGATCTTTCTGAGTTCCGCGGCAATCTGATTCCAGTAAATCTTTGGATTATTTCTGAAAGCACGACAGACTGATGGCTTGCCAGTGAATTCACACCAGTAGGACATGCCTTGGCTTTTGCATTCAATTCTAAGTTTCATCTCCTCGTCATCACCACTCATGGTCATTGTGCAAACATCTTTGGTTTTTGTCCGAAATTTGATTTCTTCACCATTGCTTCTTTTCTTTGGCTTCAGCTTCTGTCCCAATCCTCCCATGCCACAGATCACAACTAGGAAAAGGAGAGCGAAACTCTTCATGGTGAGAGGAGTGGACCAAGATCCTTGAGCAACGTGACACAAGGAAGTGAAAGCAGTAAGTAAATGGCTGCTCACAATTTAAAGTCTTGGTGCACAAAGAAGCCTCTTTCCAGCAAAACACGGGATGTTAAGGGTTGGGCTTTTTTAGAAAAATAATAAATCACATGTCAGTAGGCAAGTGCCCATAATTTATAGCCTGAGGGAATGTCGAATAACCTTGGGAGTGTGAACTCCCAAGAAGGTAACAAGACAAGTCTTGTAAATGCAGTTAAATACAGAACGATAGTTGTATAACTGAGAAGCACATTCCTATCCAGGATGAACATGTCATATTTGATTTCCAACAGGTATTTTCCATTCTCCAGCTGCTTTACAGCTATCTTCATGCTAGAGCTTGTAAGACCATATCGAAGTAAAAAAAGATAGAAGTGCCAAAGCAATTTCTGCAGCTACATCTGAATGATTAGAAATGTCCTGGTAGTGTAACTGTCCTAGTGAAAAAGCTGATTTGTGGAGTGAGTTTTCTGTCGATTTTCACAGCAAGGATGCAACTTCAGCACTTTTTTTTGTCTGCACATGACATGCAGTGGGGATGTATGGAAGGATCAACTGCACATTCTTTGAGCCATGGAAGCAATATGTAGGCAAGAAAAGAAATAACGGTTGAGCAAAATAAGGTATTACAGGCCTAAACATACACCAAACATTTGGAAGTTTTATCGTCACACCATGAGTCACTTTCAGCCAACAGAGCAAGACAGCAGAACTGACAGGTCTCAGCAGTGGGGATCAGACCACAGAGCATGTTGGACAGATATCTGTGCTTCATCGCTTTTTTTTTTTCCAATAGGTATTTTCCTGTTCATAGTAAGTGAGCTGTAAAACTGCCATAAAACAAAGGCAGGAGAACAGAAATATTGTAGTGCAGAATCCTGCCCTAGCAGTTTCTGCTGCAGTAACCAAAAATAGAGCTAAGGAAAAAATCCCTGTAACTCCCTTGGCATTCAGAAGGTCATGAGGAAAAATCCCTCCCCTGCTGTAGCAATCCACAGTACCTTTCTGGCTAATAAGACCCCCACTAGGCACTTCTTCCAAAGACATATATGCTACAGCCAGCCTGACCTGACCAGCTCCTGGAAAGGGCTATTGGATTGTTTAGGTGCGCTTCAGTAACTGTGGGGTGCTAGAAATCCTGGGTTTAAGACTGGCCATACATAATGGAACAGAATAACATTTTGTGTATTTAGTCACTCACTAGGTAGTGCTCAACAAAATACTAAGGCAAAAACATTCCTTTTACATAGACAGCAAAGCAGAACAACATCAACAACAACAACAAAAGCTTCTTTAATAGAAGAGGAACACGAGTCCCTTGCTGCTCTGGCAGCCCAGATAACCCCAAAGCTGCCTGTGTGAAGATGTAGCCACCTGAACAGCCACCCTGGGTATCCTGAACCTTGTTCTTCCAGTCAGTGAGCCACCAAGTTCCCATGACTAAATACCATTTGACAGAGAGAACCACCTTGTTTTCTCTTCATTCCCTCTCTACTGCTATTTTAATAACATTTTTAGCAGAGACATCTCTAGCTTCTTTCCATTAGTTCCTCCTGTCTCTTTCAAGGCACAGAGGTGTGGCTCCAGCCAAGTCTTAGGACAACAACGGCATAAGCCTACTTAAGACTTACAATTCACTCTTCTGTTGTTTTCTGGGACGTCTTCTCACCCTTCAGCCAGCCAGCCAGAAGAATCTTGTTGCCCACTTCACACTTAATTTCAAGGATTTCAAATCCCTACTGCAAGCACTCAAATACCTCCTAATATTTGACAAACAAATGTATTATTTACACTTTGTTATGCACAACAGCACTGAGAATTCTTAGATTAGAAACCTAAGACATCTGTCTCTCTAGTTGCAATAATTGCTGAAGAGTCCAAAACAATTTAAAAGTTAATTTATACCAGTTTCAGATCTCTTGTTCTCAAAGTTTTTCAAGTCTAATCACGAAAACAAATAAACTATAAGGATAAAGAGAAATATCAAAGCTTGCACTCAATACATTTATGTGTTACACCTACTATATTACCACCAAGTGTTTGTCTCACTCCCATCCGACATTTCAGTCCTGTCTGCCTGTGCTTCAGATTAAACAGTTTGTGGTCTCTCATATTTAGTAGAAAACAACTGTCCTTTTACAAAGTCAGCTAGGATGCCAGCAGTGAACTGTGGGTGCTGAAGAACTAGCAAATGTTTAATTCCACTGTCAGTGCTATACAGAAACAGGCTATAGGATATTCTACACAGCTCATTAGCTTGAATCCTACCATCTTTGCATAATTCACATCCTTGTTGGAAGCTGGAAGCTCCCTCACCCAGTGTCGAGGTTCTTTCAGTCCTTCCTGCTCCACAAGTAAAAGTCAAATACAGCAAAAATTTTTAATCAGGGTAAAGAAATTCACTCTTGTAAGATTTTAACTCCATGCAACTCTTCTGAGAGATGTCTGTGCAACAAAACGAGGGAGAACCAAACATAAGGTAGTTAAGCAAGTTCTTTTTTATTTAAATGAACTGGGAACATTTTCTCAAATTAAAAATAGAAACTTTTAAAAATCTGTAGTTCTGAACATTACATATACACATATGCTACATATTGTCAATTAGAAATGTTTCCATTTATGACATAAAAATGAAAAATTTAAGGTTATTCTGGATTAAAGACTGGTATCACTTTTCAGCATTTCTTTAAAATTATATTAATGACTTACAGGATTATCCCTACTTCAAGACAATGAACCCTGTCTGAAACAAAGTTAACAATACTGATAGATGAAGAAATACTATTTTAGATCAATATATTGACTACTTCACCTGCTGGAAGGTTTTACACTGGTAACATAGTTTTGGCCTTGTTGATAAATTCTGTTGTTAACTAATTCAGCAATTCAACCATATGCCTAAATTCAGGGAAATAACTCTAATAGTACAAATGTTAACTCCAATTGCTAAGCAGATTTGAATTTCAATATTGTAAATCACAGTTTAATATTATTTAGCAAAAAAACTATCACCGCCTCCAAAAGAGCCACAGTGATACTATTAAGGACATTACAGAAGTGGGTGTGAAAGAATAAAAGGAAGACAGAGAATGTAAAGCATTCTAAAAATTGCCAACATAGGACATCCCTCATGCTCTTTATGAGTACTACTGAACTCTAGAAAGCTTAGCTTTTTTACTGTATTAAGCATCCCGCACATTCCCGACCCTCCCACCCAAAGTTTAAAAACAAACTTCTCCAAGAAGTCCCTTTCAGGTCTATACAGCAAAACCCACTAAATATTAAATAATTAAAAAAAAAACAAAAACAAAACCAAAAAGAGGGCGAAAACAAAACTGGAACTCAGCTTCTCAGACACACAAAGAGACACTGTGGAGGACCCCATTACAATTCAAATTTAGTCCAATGTAGTCATTCAAGAGCACCAAACAGCAACACTGATCATGCTGGTTAATTCATTTGTGACGAGTATCATACAATATTAAAATCTTAACTAAACACTTAGAAGTTTTAAGAAAAATGTATATACAAAAGTCTCTGTATACAAAATGTATTTTTATGTAAACGTGTATGTACTGTATTTAACACAAATCAACAATTTAAGATAAGAACTTGAACAATTGTCAGAGAATTGCTAGGCAAAGGCTGTTAATCTAATTATTTATATACTGTGATGTAAGGTAGAAAGCCCAGTGTAAAAAAGTAAAAAACCAAAAAAAATTTTAATTCAAGCCTTGAACAGTGGTATTTGAGAGGCAGTGCCCTGATCACAAAATATTCTGTACAGTAGTTTATGGCATAACATTCAATAGTACATCTGGGATTTACAGTACAGCTGACATAAAACAAGTGGCTCAGGATTTTTCAGATGAATGGAAATGCCAATACACTTGGAAGAATAATGATGTACTCCCACAGAAGAGTCTTGAGCCTTATTTATATAGCCTGGAAATAACAACAAGAGCAAATCAGGAAAAAATTTATACAGACTGAATTTTAATGTAATTTAAACAGAATGAAGGGATAGATTTTCATACAAACATCAATATGATTGAATAACTTTGTTTTTAGACCTTACAGCACATTCATGTTGCAGAAATCAGAGACGCCTTCCTAAAATAGTAAAGTAGTAATAGATCTAGAATTGACTTAAGCTTATTACTTACCCCTTAAAATGTCCAGTATGTGTTACCACTGTTCCACAGAGCTACGCAAGAAAAGAAAAAACACAAAACAAACCCGTCATATTCTTTTGCCCACAAATGGAACAGAAATACTGTGTCTAACTTGGGTGAGACATGCTCAAATGGCACAAGATATTCTCAATTTTTTACTCATTCAATCAAGAGTTTTTCAAACAAGAGGAAATAGATTCATGGTTTTCTCTACCAACCTTTCAGGTTATCTTTGTTTTATGATAGAAAGAAATACTTGGATTGCCTATTCAACACCCCTCTTTTGTGAATTTAATCCAGCCTCACATTTTGCTCTCACAAAAACGGTGGCTGGATTTGAGGTTATGTCTTTGACATGTATACAAAAACACCTGTATGAGACGCATATACCTCATATAGCTCTCACTTGTACTTACATATCTTAGTGTCATAAAAATACTTGCATCTCTTTTCAGCAAAATTATCCAGCGGATTTTGAAGGATAAAAAAACCCCAAATCCAACCCTATGGGATTCTTTAAACCTGCAAAAGTATAGGTGTACAGAGATCTATTCAAAGTTATATCTCCCAAAGTATCTCCAAAAATAATTTGTAGGAAATGAGAAAAATCAAGGATAGCATAAAAGCAAAGAGTATGCTGAAATGAAAATTAAAATTAAGATTTTATTCATATGGGAATGCCACACTGAGAAATTCAAGGCATGAACGCCATAATTAGCAGTTTTTCAAATTACCTCAGTTAGCACATCAGAAGACAGCACTGCTTCAAATTGAATCTTTGAATTTATCATGGAAGCCCATTTTGAGTGACATCGAATTTAGGAAAAATAAACCAGGACTGAACTACTTGATTTTTGTGCAAAAGATTATTTTATGCTAGTAATTTTTAGGTTGTTCAGCAACACTGAATTAAACTATTTATCAATGATTGAAGTATCACAAAAAAACATGCTATGAACATCAAGAATATTAATAGTCATATTAAAGATTCAAAGATCAGAAAAGGACTTCTAAGGCTTGCAAAATTATTAGTTTTCTCTTATGTAAAATATTGAAAGTCCTTAAAACTGAGAGTCCTTAGATATGCCAGTGGAGAGTACTTTGGACTTAAACTCTTTGTCAGTTAATGGAGGGAGTAAGCAGCCTTAAGTTGCAGAACAGACCACAACAACTGTGATCATAAATATCACTAAAAACATTGTTATATAAAGACTTCCTTCAGAAGGAGATATGGAATGAAGATTAGGTCACCAAATAATTATTGTAAAATATAGTTCTAAATAATAATAATAATAACCATCATCATCATCATAATCATCACCATCAGATGTAACCATGAACTCTGGCAAGACCCAAACTTTGAGCTCTCTGTATTTACCTGTTATTTAAAGCATAGTGGTATCTTCTCTACAAATACTCAACCTATACATTCAGTCATGAAGTTGCAAGGTAAGGCACAATGAGCAACAAATTTCAATCATAAATTTAATCCTTCCTTAAGCAACTTGCAAATTTTGCAAACCCAAATAATGAGGTTGTGGGACACAGAATTATCAGCCCTCTGGAAACTGAGTCTTACAACTAGCTAATGTTTTACAGCACAGAAGCTGTAGAGGCAGAAAAGACCTCAATGTCCTCCTTTTTTTAAACATAACTTGAGCTTCTTGCTTTGTGATGCTACATCCTAGTCCTACCTGTGCACAAACACTCATTTTCTATGTTTATGCTTTCTGCATACCAGGATCATTTGCCTTTTGCACAGGAGATCTCTTCTCACCATTTAAAAAATAAAACTACTCAGGAGTACAAATGCATTCCCATCCTATCATTTTCATCTGCTATCAGAGCATTTTAATAGGTCTGTCACTTTAGGACCACCCACTGTGCTGACTAAATACCTGATTCATGGATTTTGAGATCAAATTGAAACAATTGCTTTAAGTTGCAGGAAATTACTACTACATCTGCTGTTATGTAAAGAATATTTGAGAAATATACATCATACAGCATTTGCTATAGTGAATAATCATGCAAAACAAACAGAGAATTAAGACATTCACTTTAAAGCATGAAGAAAATTGAACATATGATTAAAGGAGAAGCTGAAGTAAGGACACATGAAGGCATGCAGTTTCAGACTTGGTTTACCTTGTAAAAACAGGATTGTGTATACCATATAAATGCTCTTTATGATAACCATTATTACCATTTTCCGTACTGTAATAAAATAAATACACCAAGAAAAACCATGTTAACTGTAAGATGCACTATGTACAATATGGCTTCTAAGACATGTACATGGATGATGTATTATATGCAAAGATAAAGTGTGTCTGTACAATAGAATATAACTTTTCCTTTGTAACATTCAAGAGTTACTGTATAATTATAATTTTACATTTTATAGTATTTTTATATTCTCCAAAAATCAATTAATTCTTTTTCTATTCTTGTTGAGTTGGAGACTCTAATATAATCTATCACATCTGGTGAAACAGAACATGTTACATTAAAAATATAAACCCTCCCACATTAATAAAATAATTTTAATAAATATTAGCAAAAATGTCTTACGTTTTCATGGGTATATTTTCGAAACTAAAAAACACAGAAAAGCAGGAGTAATTAACTAGACACTAATAAGTGAGTAATTTCAGCTGTATATGCCTCTTTCTGCTCTACTGATCTGTGAATGTGCAATGAAAAACAACCACTGTGAAATGTGAGAAATGCAGTGCATAGGCTAACTGAACAATGAGCAAAACAAGGAGTAGAAAAGAAAACAGTAAAAAAAAAAAAACTGATAGGAAAATACGTAAGAATAGTTATCATAAAGTAAAATGCCAAGTCCCTGAGACAGAGGAACTGCAATTGAAAAAGGAAAGACTGGTTAGGAATAACTAAGACAGCAAGAAAGCAAATAATTAATTCAAGGAGATTACAAATCAGGCACAATTCACCTTAACAGGTTACTTTGCAAAACTAATAACTTGCACATTTGGAACTTATTTATACAAATGCTGCTCACAAAGTTCTGATGACCTCATTCTGACATAAGATTCTCACAGTCAGAGCCAGCACTATCTGCAGTCATGGCAAGTCAAGGCTACCAAAGGCCACCTGCACGAAGCACTTTGCAAGCACTGACCCAAACCTGCAGCATTACACATGAACATGCAGCTCTAATCTGGCAGCACAGGTTTAAGGATTGTAGAGCCTTCACGTGAAACACTAGAAAAAATGTTTTAATCCATTTGCCATTTAGCTTATTTTGGAATATATACTTACTCATCATATACATCCTCTGTATCCATTCTGCGATAGTATTTAGAGAGTTTTACAGCAAAAATTATGGCAGGAATTAGAAACATTGAAGAGCCTCCCAAACCAAACCAGAAGGTATTCTAAAACAAAAGCAAAAGCAAAATCAAGAAAAAAAAAGGTCACAGAGAAAACTAGTCAGTAAAGTACTGAACCCTTGATTTCTTGATAGTCTAACTATTGTTACCAAAAGAACACAGTTGAAATTAGTTCTTGCAGTTCTTGTCAAAATATGAGTTTCCAGCACTTTCTCAAGGCACTTTATAACTTGGTAGCTGCAGCCCTGTTTGTGTAACTAATTTCATTATTATACAATTGAACTGAGTTATCACCTGATATTAAAATTATGATTTTTCAAATTTGATTTGTATTGGCTGGAGGCATTTTGACTTGCAAGTGACTCAGCTAAATTTTATTATCAGGAAAATCATGGTCCATTTCTCACCAGATGGTTAATGGCTCCACAAAGGGGAACAGAATCTTTGTAATCTATGAGCTAATCAATGAGTACAACATAGATTAGGAGGTTTTCATAGTTAAGCATTATCAAGATTAAACATTTCATGGTTAAGCATTATCAAGTGTTTTGGCTTTGACTGATAACATGTATTACTAGTAGTACAATTAGGATCTGGCTGAAAGTGCCATAAAGCTAAGTAATAGTTAGGAGGCATTTTAGGTAATTCCCAGACACTTGGTGTCTTACTTTACTTTTAATATACGCTGTCCTCTTTCCAAGCCCTTTTGGCAAGATGAAAAAGCCAATAATGCCCTTCTATCCTGCTACAAGTCATGCTCAATGTCTCCAACATTCAGAAATTAATCAAGATCTGTCTGCTGCAAGTCTAATGATAAAACCTCATTCAGGTTTCCTAGATTTCGGGAAAGGTACCTGAAAAAGTTTTCCCTTGGTATTTTCCACTTGCTTCCTACCCACACCTCACCCCTGTAAGTTAGCAACAGTTACAGCTGAAGCTGCAGATCTTTATGCTTTTCCATTTTCCATTTCAAGGTGGTTCAGAATCAGTTAATCTTACAGAAGTCTTGCTAATAGAACCTTAAGTTTGGCAAAAACCTAAAAAGTCCAGCACTGGTTTGTCTTTGGACTTGATCCAGGATCAGAACATTTTCCTTGCATAACTTTGTATGTGACACTTTATTATGTTACTTCAGAATAGTCTTGCCAGAATAATTAAATGCAGATGTATGTTGAAAGAATTTTCCCCTTGATGCCCCAATTCTGAGTAACAAAATATTTCTTACCACAGAATCAGCTATATAACTGCATAAAAAAATATCTACTGCTGTATCTATCACATTGGCAATAGGCTTGCATGCTGCTACTTCCATGGCAATCTGAAAAAAAAGATTAAAAAATTATACTTTTAAGTATCTAACAGAATAAAATAAGAATCTCTAAACTTGCTTACAGTTACAGTTTACTAAATTGTTATGTCTTACCCTATCCAAATTAAAAATAAATACCAGTAGGATATGCTATCAACTGAAAGTCTTTTAAACATCAGCTTACGTTCTCAAAGGCTGCAGCTGAAGAGAGAAAAATAAAACAAGATGCTAATGACATCAATTTAAACTATGCAGGGTCAGGTTCAGTGCGGCATTAGCACAAATGGTAGAGTTCAGGCTAGCCCTGAAAACGATACTGTTAAATTTGCACTGCATTCCAACCAACACAACTCATCACTTCCATTCTGCAAATGCAACAGAACCATAGGAGACTGATTTTCCCACTTACGGTAAGTACAAATGTATTAAAACCTGAAATTATAAAACACACTATCAAAGTAACATTGTTATTATTTTTATTACTACTACTGTTTAGCTTTCTTATTTTTTTTTAACGTAGCTTCTCGCAATGAAGTAAATGCACCTTACCGACTCCTTGACCCACTCAGTGTATTGCTCAAAGTAGCCAATTATGGTATCCATGTACTTTTTTGTCTCCTAGGACCAGATAAAAGAGAACAAAAGCAAGTTAATCTCTATCTCCATGACATCATAAATGAATGTACTTTGATCAAATAGAACTTACCTGGACAATAACTTGAGAAGCGTTGTTATTTATGAGATTCTGGGCAGCATTAACAGCACTAATGACATTTTTCACCTTAACCTGGAGAGCAAGAGATGGTGTTTAATACAAACAAATCCCCCTCAGGCTGTTGCAATGGCTTTACAGCCACTGCCAGGAACTTACTCTCTCGATAAACCAGTGTCACTGTCTTGTCAAAACCCAACAAAATATGCAATTCCAGACAGAACATGAGCTTGCCTAAGGATTCATGATCATCTCACTATTCTGTCATTACTGAAAAAGGATGCATCAGTGTTTACAACCTGGTATCTTTTCCTGGAACCTACATAACCAATTTATATAAGAGAATCAGTTTTATCTTCCACTCTCTTTCCTTTCCTTAAGTGTAGAAAAACTTAAATCAATGTCTATATATACACTACAGACACACGTAGTGCACAGGAGGAAAACAGTGGGCCTTATGCTATCACAACTGTTGATGACCGAAGTAGGATTCTGTACAGCCAGAATATGCCCCTAATCAGTATCCTGAAGGACTGAGATGTTTTTTCAATATATGCACAACCCCATAAATTCTCTCACAGAACACAACACACACAAAGGATAGTGTACACAGAGCCTGAAAATGTGGAGATATTTCTTAAATATACTTTGGAGTCAAACATCATCCCTTTCTTATCAATGCCTTACTTCATGCCTTCTTCCCTCCTCATCCAGTTTCAAATGACAGATTCTACCAGATACCTAGCTGCTCTGCTGCTGTGGATGGGTGAAAACTGTAATGGGAAGCTGTAAGGTAGGTCGGCCCATAAAGCTGTTGAGACTCTGACTATGCCACTAGTGTGGCTGGATTCTTGCTACCAGAGCCAGGGCAGGCTGGTGGCACCAGAAAGCTTTGCTTCCAGGGAAAGTAACCATCCTGTTGTTCACTCTTTAGCACAGTGAAGCCAGCTGGTCTCACTGTGGTGCAGGCACTACTTAGAGGGGAAACATGGGCTACCCTGGAAAATCCTCAATACAGATCCAGCATCCCAGAGCAAGGTTGATGATGCAGAAGCAGGAACATAGTGAGTACAACCTAAAGAAACAGACCTGAGTGGGAGATGGGCATGGAACAAAAGGTGTTTAAAGATATGAATCACAAAGCTCTCTTTTGTCAGTTGTACTTTTGCATTGTGTTTCGTGGTTGTTCCTCCCCAAGTTTTGCTTTCAAGGATTCTAGGAAAAAACCCTACATTCTGAGGAAAATGAATAACACACTATATAAGTACACTACATTAGTACACTAATGGTACTGAAGCTTATTTTATCACCTGACAATTCAGTTTACAATTCATACTCCCAAAAACATCCCAAATGCTTTTTTTTTTTCTTTTTATGCAGAAGAGAGATCTAAATCCTTGTTACCCCTCAATGCTTTACAATCTCTTGCAATAACAGAACAGCTAGAAAACTGTACTGAAAATATATGCCCTGCATATGTAGTGGAAGGATTTAAAACACAAAAATGTTCCACAAAAAGCCAGAAAGAAAAGCCTACCATAAGTTCAGATGATGTCCTCTTCAGTAACCTAATGCTCTGATTTAAAGTGCTCTATTGGAAAGGAGGGGAGAAAAAAAGCTTCAAGTCATTACTACAGGTAAGAGCCCACCTGTTTTAAGCTGAGATTCATGCTTTGATCTTCTATAGATTATTTTGTTATTAATACTATAAATCACATTATATACAACAGTAACAACAGCTGCATTGAAATTAATACATTGTGGGTTTAATCATAGAATCAGTACTTCACCAACAGCACTGATTTAACCAAAGTTAGATGCAACAAACTAAGTAAGAGTTAGTTGGAGGGAAGACAGAATAGTTAAACTCAGACCCAAGTGTTCAGAGAATTCTATATTGTGCGGTTTCTGAAGGGAAAAAGCACTTACCCTAGCTTTAACATATTTCTTGACAGTCAGTTTTGTAAAAGAAAAAAGAGATGAGAATAATTAGGAGTTAATTAGGAAAGAACAGCATAGAATCAGAGTGGACCAGAAGACCTAGTATTTTTCTGTAAGTGGGGCAGACACACCATATCAGATGCTAGGATAAACTAAAAGTCTTCATGTTATGTAGAGGAAAATGCAACATCTAACACGTAGGAGAGTCACAGCTTGATACTATGCAAGTCTGTGTCAAAATCAGGCAGAAGAAGCTCTTTTGCATCTTTCACAGCATCAGTAAAAAATATTTTGGCTCTACATATACTCTCAGGAGTTTCCAAGTCCAATACAGTTAGGTGACTGCTAACTCCAAGAAATAAAGTGTCAAAGTGATAATGGCTTTTATTACTGAAGACCAATGACAAGCAAAAAAGAAAATCAGTGATTTTAGGGTTTTAGGGTTAGTTTTGTAAAGTTCTCCCCTGCTTTTTCTTCTATTCATATATAATGACAAACGGCTATAGAAAAAAAGGGGAAGAAAAAGGCCATTATTTTAGGCAGCATTATAAAACAGCAGCATTTCAAGTAGGAAACTATTTATTAAACACATACTTTAGCCAGATTACTCTTCACTGACACAATCTGTGCTTATAGAAGTTCAGCTTTCTAACCTCTTTAAGAGATTTAGAGGTTCATATTTTCTACAAGTACGTTTCAGTATTGCTTTAATGTTTTACCATAGCTTGCTCCAGTGGAACAACTTGCTGGTTATGAATCATTCGAATGTTGTTTGCGTGTCCTTTTAAGGCATTTTCCAGTGCTCCTTTTGGCTGCAAAAAATGCAATTATGCAGTATTGTTCAGTAATCTCAAAGCTTTCCAACAAAGCAAAAAACAATGAAAATTACACATCCACTCCAGAACAGCTCATGCTAAAAATGGTACATGGCAAATGGAATTCCTCAACACAAGGAGGGGAAAAAACCCCACTATATTAGTAATTCAAACCTCAGCAACCAAACCAGATATATTACCTTGCTTTTCTGGCTATAACATCATTAGGACAGATTTAACTGAAGAGAATTTTCACATGGTGCACTAAGTCATTTTAAATACAGAAGAGTGAGCACATCCCCCTCGCACTCGCCACAAGCCAAACTTCACTGCAAGAACCCTGAAGCACTGCACCCCAGCTGGGACAAGCATCTCCCAGTCATGGGTACTTGCTTTTGTTTTGGAAATGTGGACATCACCCTGAGGCACCCTCTGCTTTCTGAGGGGCACAGAATTTCAAGTATTTTTCAGCAGTCACTTGAAAGGCGCCTGTGAAGGGTATTTTCTATTTTTGTGGCTCCCACCTTTCAGTCAGAGGATATGAGTTTCTGCTCTGATTTTCAAGTCCAAATGCCTGTCTGGATCTCATGCCCATTGCCAAATCCTATAAAATTTGGTTTTACTCTCAGATATAAATTTGTTTTCCATTTCCTTTTGGTGGCTAAACTATCTGGCTTCCTGCATACACACTGAATACACACTGCTAACTCCATTTTGGATATGTAATAATGGCAGACCTCAGTGCTCAGAGATGTGTTCGCTTTCTGTGAAGTGTTCATGTAAGCACTGAGCTGGGTCACTGAGCAGTTTCAGGATGCTTCATCTCCTGTACTGACAAGGTGAATTCATTTATCTAACACCACATGTTGGTGGTACTGCTCCCTCCTCCATACCCTGACCCCTTGGTTTGAACCAAGTTTTATCCCATTTGCTCCTTTGAGTCTAAAAAGCTATGTTCAATTTTTTGTAAGGTGCCAAAAGATGCAAACTAGACACCCAAAACTGATTAATTCCCTAAGTTTTTAGTTTATTTTTTAATTGACAGTTCTAAGAGCTATCACCAATAAGAAAGGGAAATTATAAAATATCCTTGGAAATCAGTACCATATTTTAACAACCGAACTTTTGTAATACATATATTATTGGGGTTTTGGCCTTTCTTTTAGACATTTCAGTGATTACACTAAACAGCATCACAAGGAAGAAACAAAAACATACACTGTAACAGTGAACACATTTACTTATTTACACAATTATTTTTCTTTTATATAAAGAAATTACTCTGTCTGATCTATTCTCAATTCTTATGCTTCCTTAAGATTCTTCTACAAAAAATAGTGAAAGCAACCTACCAGTACAATACACTTTCCTTTATGGAACTATGTTTGAAGAATCCCAGCTTCACTCAAACCCACAAGCTGTCTAACCTTGACATAAGCGCACGCGTGGCAGGAAAAAAACCCTAACCAAACAAAAAAACCCAGCAACAAGTATGATCAAATTATGCAAGAGGTGGAGCAAACACACCAAGAGCCTCCCCCGGTGCCCTCCTCCACTTGAGAAACAGATATCTGATACATTCCAAACAATGTGGTCTCACTCTGCTGTGTCCCTCAGTGATCCAAGCAATTGTAGCACGTGTGAAATATAACTCTTCCTGCTGCATCACAGTGGAGGAGTCTGTCTTGGGCCAGCGTCCAGACCATGACCCTCACTCTGAAAAGTGAGTATGACCTGACCCTGACACGCATAACAAACAGATCAACTGAACAGTCACTATCTGCTAACACGGCTCTGTGCCACTTGCAGATTCATTTGGGGGCAATGTTGTAGCAATACCCTCTGACTACTGTCCTGCATTCAAAAAGCCCTTTAGAGGAGACAGTTTCTTCTGTGCATTCTCCCTCCACAATAGAGCTCCAGTTCTCATTAAAGTCCTCACAAGCTGCCACAGTATTAATTTTGTTGCCAATTGCAAAATCTTCTGCTCACTAACTGAAAAAAATTAATTCAGAATAATCTTTTCCATCATGATCTAACCAATTTTTCTTCCAACTGGGACACTAAAATGTAAAGACTATAACAGGAAATACTGAAATAGAGCATTCCCCTCATTTCTCAAGCAAACAGTGGAATTTAAGAAAATACACCTTCAAAGCAGAAAATGTACAAAAGGATACAAAAATCAATAATTAGCAACATTTAAAATACAGCTCATATGCAACACTGTTCTTCAATGTTTTTCCTTACATGACATTACACCATGTATCTAAATGTTTGAAATGCAAAAATTCTCCCATATAAAGTCTACCTTGCCATGTTATTATATGGTATATAAGTCATATATTTCATCTATTATATTGCTGAATTGAACTTACCAGCTGGTCTGCTCTTGCTTCTAGATCATTAGCAAATGAGAGAAGATCAACCTTGGTAACACTTTTATTGATCTGAAACAAGATGTGAGCAGTAAGAAAAGGAGTATGTTGTTACTGCATTTACAGACAGTTTGCACTTAACCAAACCACCTACTCTGTCCACTCTTTATTTTTTTTTATATATTGACCTTAACTTCTGAAGTGCTTTTTTCCCAACTTTTATGATCCTCCAAAACATGGTGTTTCACACTAAAGCAGATTTTGCTGTTTTGCCCATTGGTAAACAAACACTTTATTTTTTATTTTGTCCCAGTTATGTCTCTAGTTGACTACAGTCTCACCTCTGTCAAATATGCTGAAAAGTCTATCCCATCTATTCCTGAAGAGCTGAAATTCAGAAGATTCTCCTTTCCAATTTCATCCAGCAGAATGATTTTGCTGAGGTTTATCTGAATGTGTTCAATTCTAAGTGCTACATCTTCTGTATACTGAGAGAGAAACAAAAGAAAGTATAAAAGTAGTTTGCAACCAGCACATATTCTGCTATAGCCCCCGCCCAAAGCATCCTGTTTTTGCTGACTCCTCATTTCCATGAAGAAGAACACACTAATTTTTGCTCACATCAGTTTAATTCAATTAAGTTCAACAGAATCCACTAGGTAATGGTGGTGGTAATGTTATTACCTTCCCTGCAGTACCCACAGTACCTAGCCACGCCATGTTCTAACCTGCCTTCTTCTCTTTCATACCAATGGATTACTTGCCTTCCATTCTGTTTTAACTAACATCCCTCCAGGAAATGCTATCCTTTAGGAATGTTAAGTTCTACCCCTGGTCTAAGTAAGGAAACCTAAAGAAGTCAGTATCTCAGTTGTGGCCAAGACAGACACTCTGCCACAGGACTGGATGAGACTCCTCTAAACACCTTTAGTGGTGACTAAAGGTGATTGGTTATTGTTACCTGAACTCTTCCTGCACTGCACCCAAACTATGTTACCTGCAGTGGCTACACAGCTATCTGTAGTTGAGGAATCTGAAAATCTGACTTCCTTTGCAGCCTCCTCCATTAGTCCAATGTGGAAACTCAAAATGATTTTCCCTCTTAGTGAATCCTCCTTGCTCATTTTCATCGTATGTTATCTGGGGCAGGGACTGTATCTATTAGGTGGGTACAGTGCCTGGCAGAATGGAACATGTATCCCCAAGGGGTTGCTGTAATGAAGACAGGTATTACAGGCAACCCCTAAATTAGTACAGTTCTGTAATGACAGAGCAGTCGTATATTATTACAGCTTAACTGAAAAGACTGTTTTATCCCAACTACTTCCAACCAAAACCAGAATTCTTAGAACCAAAGTTCTAAGGTGTATCATATCCTGGATCAACATAAATCTGACTGGAATCAGAGGAGAAAACACCAATAAAGACATTTATATGAAAAGAAGACTGTCACTGAACACCATAAATAGCCTTTGGAAGACAGACTTCAACCTTCCATGCAAGTTTCAAAGTTAAAAAAAACATTATTATCAGCACATTAAAAATAGCACATCAGAAAATCTTCCATGGCCCACTGAGACTGGTAAAAAATACCTTATTTGTAAATAGAATTCCTTCTTTCAGATTAGCTTGGACAGCTCTTGCCTCCCTGTAGGATGTTTTGTGTATAAAAAACAAAATCCCGTAAAACCCAGACATGCTATAAGGTGTTTTAAGGGCCAACATCCTTCAGAATCATGCACTCGCTCATAGTTTCTTTACTTACCATACTAATATTTAAAAGCTCATTGATATTAAACAGATGTTCTAGGTGAAGGGAAGTATAAATTCCTTTGTTTTCCTTGCAATCACTGAAAAAATACAAATACACAGATCAGCCTAAAAACCACCTTGAGGACCAAGTATTATCAGAATGATTAACGATGTTTTCTTATTCTAAGAAAATCAGTCCTTTAGAAAAAAAAGTACTGATTATATTTTTTGAAGCTCAGTCAGTAAGAGAAGTGCTTAACAGTTTCTGAAAGATGCAAAGTATTTTATCAATTAGCTTGACTAATATTGTCATACAATACTATGTGACTGTCTCTAATAACTTATATATAGGAGCAAATTGCTTTTGCTTGTGAATCACTAGAACATCAGAATGTCTTCTGGAACATGTGTGATTTTTGGATGTGCCTGAAATATGAAGAATAGAAGATACAAGAAAACCAGTATGTATAAATTGAATGAAATAAAAAGAGTTAAATACGAACTGAATTAAATCTTAATCATAACTCTAATACCTGTACACTTTTTCAAAAGTCAAGTTAACATTTGGATTTTTAAAGATCATGCCAGCAAGATAGTTTTTCCAGTGCTGATTTAGTAAGTAAGGTGTATCCAAAATCTAGAAGACAAAATTCAATAATGTTACTGTAATTCCAAGTTTCTTTAAGTATTTATTCATATGTGGTCTTTTGACACATAACGACATCTAAGCTTATCACCCACTAATGAAAATGCAAGCAAAACAGTGAATTCAAACTCTCTGGTGAAGAAAATGAATATTAAAGCTCCCCATTACCAAGGAACAACTGAATCAGAAAGATCTGCCTCCAAAGGAAGACAAGCATGCAGTATTTAACACTGCAAAGCAAATTAAACCAAGAAAGGATGAATGTTTCTATTTGGTTTGTAAGGAGGAAGTAAAACCAGATCCAAACTCACTCAAAGCGTCCTATAAAAATGATATGTCATAAAGAACTGACAAGACCATTGGGACTCATGGGGATTCTATTAATTGTTTAATAACATGAATAACCTCACCTTGAATAAATTTTTATCTTCAAAGGGCTCACAGACCAATTTTTCTACATTTCCACCTGTGACAAAAGTGAGCACCACTACAATCATCAGCACCCAGGAGAAAAGAAAACTGAATCCAACACCACTGAAAAAGAAGTTGAGTAAGTTTTTGCTTTATAAGAACACAGTGTGTATACATACACATACACATACATATACATACTTGGGGTACCAGTGAAACCAACAGTTAGCAGATACAAGAGAGATATGAAAACTGATTGATGGTTGAAATAGTTCTGTTTTTCAAATACGTTCTTGCCCTCTGAAACATCTTAAATGTTTCAGCCCTGTAAAGTCTTCAGCTAAAATGAATTTGAAACCTCACATTAGCATTGGGCAGGCAAACTGTTTTAAGAATTATATTTAAGGGCCACAAAACCATACAATTTTCTTTTTTATATTTAACTCTATAGCCTTGCGCTCTCAAAAAAAGTTTAGACTTTCAGATGCAATCTTCCCCTGCACCCAGCAGAAACTACATTAAACTACAAGGCACTTTTCAAACATCCAGAAATGCTCTCAGAAGGTCAAGTGTTTTTTGTCTCCTTACATGGCTTTATTTAAAATTTTGAACAAATGTTCAAGTCTACTAAAAAGTTTTAGATTTCCCCAAATATATTCTATTGTCTGTCCCCTGTTTTTACAGTTTCCAAGGGGCTTGCATAGAAATTCATTAGCCACAGCACTCACATTATAATGGTAGATTCAGAAGTTTTATCCTTCAGCTGTGATCTTCAATGAAAGAACAACCCCAAATCCCCAAGTCCCTCAGTGTACGTATGTGAAATCAATATTTATTTCTATTTTTTCTCTGCAGATATACCTATGTAACAAACCAAATTCTTTTCATACCTATGTCCTTCAAAACCTCAACCAAATCAAGCTTCTACAGGTGCCTTTATTTCCTTTTTCACCAGTAACTGAAACTTACGCCATAAGAAAGTTTCCTCCAGTGTTGGAGATACAGCCTCTGGTTGTTGGAGAAGCATGTTTATCATAACCACAGGTGCCACATAGCAATCCAAGATAGTAGAAGACCAGAATCAGGACCACCATGCAGCACAGAATGAGACAACCCAGCCACCTAAGGAATAAAAGATAAAGTTCTTGGTTATTTTCACACAAAGAACACGCTGGAGACCTTCAGGAGGCATCATGCAATACTCTATTCTCAAATGTCCCACTTGTGGTTTTGTTTGAGCAACCAATGTCAGCAAAGAGAAGAATAATTTGCTACACTAGTGTGTATTTTGGGCCAGCCCACAGCCACTGTTAAGACTGCAGTCAGCTGCTACTGAAGGACTAGGGAACTAACACCACAGCAACAAGGTGTTCCCAACCCCAGCTACTGCAGGTGGACTGTGCTGAAGCATCGAAGTGCTCCAAGTGGAGCACACAATTACTCAGAGGAAGCAGATGTTCAAACAGTAATTTATTCAAGAATCAATGGAGAAATTTATACATGTGGACTGGCCATTGGTCATGAAGTATATAGTTGCTCTTACTGTGAGGCTTACTAACATTTTGCACACTGTGTTAGACTTGTAACTGTAAATAACTATATTTAAGGCTGTAAAAACCTAGGCTTTATGTGTCTCTGCTGGACTGCTTCCAATGTATGAAACAGTTAATGGAACTTGATCAGGAGAGAAACTGTGGATAGGAAATGAACTTTCGTTTTTATTAATTACATCACATAACAGTTCTATCTGTCCAGGTAGCTGGAGCATATCCATCTATTCACACATTACATATCTATCCTTTCATCCTCTCCCTATTCCCTCTGCACTTTTTTTTCCCTTCTGCTGTCACTTCTTCCAGCTTTTATTTTTTAAGTTCCCTTTTCTCCTCCCTGTACTTTTGTAGAGAAAAATCTGTAAAAGAAATATTGTAATGAACATGCACAGCCAATAAAAAGGAAAACATGAATGCTGTCAGGCATATTTATAAAAGGATACTTATTAAGAACTACAAATAATGCACCTGTAATTAAAAAAGGAATAGATAGAAAGTAATTTGAACAACTACAGGCTTATTGGTTTCATTTGTACTTGAAGTACTGTTAGGTTAGGTTTGACAAAACCAGGCATTTATATGTCATGTAGATGAGATATGTTCTCTGTAGCAGAATAAAATAATATATTTATTTGATTAAATGCAGTATGAGCTTCAAAGAAAATATCAATAAATTTGTCAAATTAAGGCTCACCACAAAAACTGCCAGATAAGAAATGGGAAGAAGGGTAAGATTCTAAGCAAGGTTCTAAAGGTTCAGTCTTCCGTTCACTTTTATTTATCACTGCATTAAAGCCAGCAACACACATTCTGTAGCAGTGAAACTGATTATGACACAAACATGGAAGCAAGTATTGATTATAAAGTCAACTGAAGTATCAAACAAAATGTAGGGAGAATTTGATGAGCTTGAGGACCAAAATTACTAAATCTGGACAAAGATAGATGATATGAAATGAAAAGTGTTACACTTCAAAATATGAGATTACTCAACTGTAAGAGACAAAAAAGTCTCAAAGAATATGTTTTTCTCAAGGTACAATCAACCACAAGGACAAGTACTACACCAGTAGGGGCAAGCACAGGTGCAGAAAGATTTACAAGGTGTGAAGCAGAATCCCAGCTACTCCTCCTCTGCAGTACAAAAGGTGCAGTAACAACCGATTGGCTTCAAGGCCACTCTGGTCCTACGCCCTCACGATTTACCAGGAACTCATCAAAAACAAGACCTCGATAAAAAGTCACCCTGGCATTACGAAACAATCAGTTCCTCTGGGTGTTATATCTTTGGTATCTACCTGTATCTGTCCTTCCTGAAAAAGACCTGAAGGTCTACAGAGTAGAAACTACCTTTTGCTCTGTGGTGAAACAGCATCCAGTTATTGATTAGCTGCATTTTTGGCTTTTACCAAAATGCCAGTACCAAGTAACTGCTTTATGGCATCTTTCTTTTACTGTGTTCATCATTAATAGTTTACTTGCCTTTACAGAACAGTAAAATATTACAAAGTATTAACAGCAGGTAGCTCCTCAGTCCTGCGTTATTTCTTGTACATACCTGTAGAAATCGTACTGCTCCACTATTGGAAAATAATCTTGAACATATGTCTCACTCTGTATAAGGTACCCCATCAAATCTGCTACAATCTTCTCAACAGGGAGTGTTTTTGTGAAGGTAGTAATATTTGAACCAATGGATTCCAGCACACTTTTGATATCTAAAAGAACAAACATATTTCACCGTTACAGACCCACGGAGGAAATTTACATTCCATGTATGCATTATAAAATGCTATTAAGCCATTTGCCACATGTAACAAGCAAGCCATGAAGACAAGTGTGAGGAAGACACAAGCAACCAACAAAAGCATCAAGCTCTGAAGTAGCACAATGGCATTTCAAAATGCATATTTTTTTTTTAGCATTCAGCTTAACGATGTAAGATGTAGATGTTGAGCCAAAGTTCTTCTTCTTTCCTCTCATTATAATGAATGTGTCACTTTTTATCTACCCAACTTAAATCTTTCTTTTCATGCAATATTGCAAATGGCAACACTGAACAAGACAATTAGCCACTAAGTTTACAAAGGAGAAGAACAAAATCTGTTTAAACTCCATGCCTTGGGAACACAACACTGTGAAAGAAATTGGACTGCCTATATTGAGAATCTATACTAGTTATTTTCAATCTTATTAAAAGAGATTACTTAAATGAACTCATTCCAATTAGTTAGCAACACTCCTGAGGTAACAATCCATTAAGCCATTTTTTCCTCATATTATGACCAAACACGCTACCCTCTACTTATAGTTTAGATAGACACTATTTAGATATACAAAGACATGATTAATTCACTTATTATACATATTGTCTATGTGTAAAATGCAGTTTCTCTATACTCTTCCCTTCTTTCAACTGGAAACATACTTGACAGAGCAGGATGTGTAACTACAGGTTGAAATTTTGTAGTAGGCAACACTTCCTTCTTTCTCAAAAAACAACTGGAAAAGTTTTTGTCTGTTTTTGAGGATTACTCCTCAAATCCAACCAGGTAACAAATCACAGTTGTTTTAGAAGTTTACAGATAAATGCAATTTTGTTCTAGTAAACCTACTTAGTTTATTTGCTTTTGCAACTCAAACTCAGTTTTTATACAAACAAAGCCCTGATAATTTATAAATACATAAATTAGGTTGTTTTGTCTGTGTTTACACATCTCAGATATGGAAAATGCGTAAATCTGCTCTAGATTTTCTAATGAAAAGTGTAATATCAGTTTTAGAGAACCGGCTCATTACAGGCAACTTCACACAGTACACTACACTTATATCTATACTGTGCTTTATTTTGCCCAGGAGGTGAAGAAAAAAAAAAACAAACCAGAAAAACTTACAAGGAACAGCTGCTTATATAATGCAGAACAGGTCCACAGTGCAAGAACAAAAATTAAAACAGATTAGTATACATACGCTGTACTGCCACACAGGTACAGTCAAAGAGCAAAAAGTGTAAAGCCTGAATAACAAAACAACTGAGACAGCCATTTAAATTATCCTTAAGGCATATTTTGACTTTCACTTCACCATCCACCACATTTTAATACCGCAGCAGAGGGGGTTCAGTTTTTCTAACATCACACTCCTAAATACGTCACAAACACATCGGTCAAGGATAATTAGTTTTTCAACCAAATAAAGCATCAGTGTGAAGTGAGGATCACAAGATTTCTCATTACTTGAGCAGTAAAAAGCCTAACAGATAAAACTCCTCCATAAAATACCATATAGTCTATTTTTAGATTTAATTTAGGGTCCTCCTCAAAACACAGTTGCTTTCTATGTTTTTTTTTCCTCTGGCACCAAATTTTAAAAGAAAGTTAAGTTCTACATTTCCATTTTTAATGATATTCAGCCAAGGAAATATTGCCAATAAAAGAAAACAAAAACATTAAACAATCAAAGTGAAAAGACAGTTTGTTCTCACCTGATAAAATGTTCCTAGTTTGATTCACCACCAAGTCTGGAGTATCATTAAATGCTGCATAACCCTAGGAATAAAAGGTGAAAAAATTATGGCACGTTTCTCATTGACAACTTGTTTGCAGGTTTTTTTCCTTTTATTCAAGGATCATAAGTACATACATACTAAAATGTACATGGTAATACTAAGAAAAATACAGTTTTATCACTGCATATTAGAAAAGGTGAAAGTAAAATAGGAACTCTAAGTATATTTCAGATTCAGTTTGGTTTCCAGAATATTCTTTGGGAAAAAAAAAAATCTATATTTAAATACACATGAATGAGTCACAGTCATCTCAAACTTTGTTGCCTGTCAGATCTATCTCATCTAAAAGCCAGAATATACATATGAAGATTCACTAAGTGAAAGGAGTTACTGCATACCAGCCTAACACCTCCTGTTTGCAAGTCTGTGCCTTCCAAACATGAAATGCATATTACAAACAATGAAATCCAACTGCCTCTAAAGACATTGCAATGCCTTCTTCAGTGAGAAGGGGAAAGAAGGGGTCCAAGCTCAGTAGCTCATTTGGACAGAAAGGAGAAGTCATTGCAGTGGATGCTTGAAGCCTTACTCTCTGCAAGCCTGATCACTTCAGAAGCAGGAAGGGGTCTCAATGCCTACCCGCAGCCTTTGGTTTCAGAAAGTGCTTTCTATTCCTAGCACACAGATTCCTAGATTTTTCAACTGCTCAAATGAAGCCATTCTTTTTCTAGGTGAAAATCATAGTGGTTTTTGGAAAGTCTTGCAAAAATACTAATAGCAATTACACTTGGTCCATTGCACCAGATTTAATGTTAAATATGAGCATAAAGAATTTGAAATAAATATTTCAAATAGCTGGAATACAATAAAACTAACTAGGAGACCATGGATTTTTTTTTTATTTCTTTAGTTTGAACCAAAAAGTAGAGAGCATGCTACTGGATCCACATTTCTGTTTTTTCATTTTTTAAGGACTGTTCTTTAAAGGAGACAACTTGCAATACATTTCAGATTCGTAGTATCCTGGAGATACAAAGAACTACATGCATACTTTCAAGTGTTAAATCTTGGCCAAACAATGAGAGATATCCACCATTAAGCAGGCTGAGGTGGCAACAAAAGAATTCTGCTTGAGAAACCAAGGGGAAACAAGTGACACACACATCCCAGTTTATTAATTAACAGTTTAAAAATCTGTCAAGAAACATACCTTTTGAACCAGACTAGAAAGGTCTATTTTAAGGACATCATTGACCTTTGCAAGTTGCGAGTTCACACCTGGCAACTAGGAAGGAAAAAACATGCCTGTCAAAGTAGCAGTTTTGCAAATTCAGTAAATATTTCAGAGTTAGGAGAAAGAGTAAAGAAACTAGAGTGATCTGTAGTAGAATCTTCCTAAAACATTCATGAAACCTTTGCTGCTCAAAAGCAAAGCTTAACCCTCGGCATTTCTGGGAAGGCAGGTTATTTCACTGCCCAAAGCAGCACTTTAACATAGCTGCTTGACACACATTTTATCCTCTTCTACACAGAAGATGAAAACAGTGACTGGAATTACCCAGAAACACAGAAAAATGGAAGGTCACTTATCTCACAAGTGACAGCACACACCAAGCTACTGAGCTGCAGAAATACTAATGGGCTTATTCAAGGCAATCGCACTCTAAAAGTCTGAAAAATATTATTAAAAGATCTTACCCCACTAAAATTGGCATTGATGTTCAGCTGACTTAATGAATTCCTGATGATATTGCAAGTTGAAGCAGCCTGAGCCGCATTGCACGCGGAGTCACTGAGGGTGTTGCTTAGGTGCATTTTAACATCCGTCAAGTTGGCATGAAGTCTCTCTGTTCCCTCCTGCAAAACCTCTACAGAGACACTCACATTTTCCAGGGCTTCCTTCGTTTCTCTGATGGCTGCAAAGATGTGAAATTTTTTAAAAAACGCTTTTGTTAGAAAGCAGCCTGGAGATACACATTTGAAGAGAAAGTGCATACGCATAAATGATACGATCTTCTTAACAATACTGATTTAATTACTGCCTCCCTCCCAGAAAAACCCGCTAGCACAGAATATGTACTTATTGCACATAAAAATACATCACTTATGCTTTCCTACAAAAAAATTAATGTGCTTATTGAGATTTCATCCACTTCCTGCTTTTCTACCCTTTCCCCACCTCTCCTTCCTCAGTGGTTTCAGTAAAGAACTTTACATTTGGTCATTAGAAACTATCCATCAAATTGTATTTTCAGTATTTTGCTTATAATCCAACTCATAAATCATATAGCTGCAAGATGAAAGGTAAGGAGATCATGTAGCATCAGCCAAGCATTAATGAGCATCTGCCTTTAGATTCCGTCCCAATTACACCAAACAAACAAAAGAAAATTAAAAGAACCCCAAACACTGAAGAGGTGTTTAGTAGACAAAAAACCACACAGACACAACTAAAAATACACAAAGTTACTAAAATAAAGTGCACTTCACACCACACAAGGTTTTATCACGGTTTTTACCTTTGATAGCCCTTTCCACTTTGACTTCAAGATAAATAAGAGAAATAAAGCAAAAAAAAGGAGAATGATGACAAGTGAATGAGAAAGAATTCATGGGTGAAAAAAAAAAACCCAAAACCAAAGTGACTCAAGTTCATGAGTGCTTTCCCTTTGCTCTGTAAGCTGTACCCGATTCCTGAAAAAAGAAGCCTTAAATGGAAAAATAGTAAAGGAATATTTTCTCTAAAGGGAGAGAGAATTAAGAATACGTAATGCCAAACTCAAAGATACAATGAAGAAATGCTGGTTAGCACTCTCATAATAATCTTGGCAGTGTACAGGAGAAAATCCCTGACCTGTTGAAGACTAATCTGTAAATAGTTATGGCTATAGTAATTATGCAGCTCTAAAATGACAGTTTTCCTAGTCTCCCTTTTTATTCAACAGAAAGGGACAGCAACTTGGAGCAGGAAATTCAGATTTTATCTCTCTTCAATGACTGCTGAAACTAAGTATCAACAATAGCACATAAATTTTGATTTAGTTTTTAAATGTATTTATAAATCTTAAGATGTCTGAAATCCTCAGTTTCAAAGAAACATCAAGGCTTGTAGAAAAATGGTAAGTTGACTCATGCATAAAGCTATCCCATGCTGTGCCTGTTTTACCATGGCAACAGAACATTATACAACAACATGTACATCTTTACCTCCTGCCATTGTCAGAGCTGCATCGAGTGCAGGACGTACTTCTTTTCCCAGCTGTTCTTGAACTCTGGTTCCAAGCACAGGTCCAACATCTGTGGTATGGAGAGATAAAAAAAACCTCACATTATACACAATTCAATTTAAACTGTCTCTTAAACCACATGCTGTCAGACTCTTATTTAACAAATACATATATCATATATATGTATGTATATTTATATATACAATTTCATATATACATACATATACATAGGAATAAATATACATATGTTACTGAAATTTTTCTAAGGCCTGACAGAACTTAAGTGACAGAAGGTAATGCAGGGATGCAGTTCTGCTTTAACTAGCTATAGGCATATAAATCAAAGAAGTGAATCAAAATATGGTGGAAAATATTCAATAACAACCGACCACATAGGTAAAGATGCACAAGAGTTTCAACAAACTCCACAATATATATTTCAGTACATTTACTACTTTTTTTGGCAACAGGATTTTTTCCACAATTTACCTTAAAGAGGTCCAGCATCTGGACAGGAATTTTGTGGCATACTCTTTCACTACACACTATGTTTTCATAGTGCAAGAGAAACTAAAGAATGGGTTTTTTCCCCTCTCCTGTTCCTCATGTATCCAGCAACATCAAGGTCACCCCCAAGCCAGACCTGCTAGTCAGCTCTGCTGAAATCCCTTAAGCATGTTAAGCCCATGTCCCCAGCCCCTGTACCCTCATGCAGTACATCCAGCACGGATACTCACAGCCACAGCTACCCCTGCCTCCAAACCCTGCAGTCTCACTGCCCACAAACAGAAATGAACCTTAGTTCAGCAAAGCAACAGAGAAACGCTGAGCAGAGGTGGGTGAAGCATTTTATGTGACACATCCTTTAGGTAATCACCAGGTCCTCTCCATTACAGATCACAGTAAACTGATTTTTCAGTTATTTTCCTTTTGATGAGATGGGAATACTGCATGGTACAGAAGCATCCCTTACTGTCAGCACTATCATGTCTGGCTTGGGATGAGAATTTTTACCAAGCAGAAAACACTTTTCAGCATTTCCTTAGGGTGGAAAAACTGAACTCATCTACAGTTCTCTAGAGATTTCTGCTACTGTTGATTCCCTCAGAAAAAAAATCCTTAGAAAAAAATACCCAGATGTCACACACTTAATTCTGGTATTTCAAGAAAATAAAAGCTATCTTTATTTGATGATTACTCTCATCACAGATCCCCCTGGGTTCTGTTAACTAACATCATAAATTGGCCTTGAGAAAAAAATAAACATTTTATTTGAAATTTCAGTTTGGAGTGGCTAGGAAGGTTCAAACTAACACTTGAAATGCAAATGTCAATTTTTTTATTATTGTTGTTATTATTATCACAGACTTAAAGATTACATCTATTTTTTTAGACCAGAGTGTTCCTGCTGAGAATTAAGTAGGAAGAGCACTTAACTACTGCTACTACTACTTTCACAAGCATATTCAATGTGCAATAAAGCCTCACACAGACAAGACACATTAACCTTGGGGTATGCAAAGTTGACTGCATTGAAAACTACCTTTAAAATACATTTTAAACCTACACAGAAGCAGAGATTCTGGGCATAAGAAGTCAATTTATTGTAAGTGGCACAATGCCACAGTTGCACAGTTTGATCCCAGCAACAATCCCTCAATCTATCAATGCAAACCTGTATGCATTTTTTAACACCTGCTAACAATGCACCTTGAACCATAATGTGTACTGACTGTGGTCAGCCCTTTCTACTGGGAATTTTGGAAAGTGAATCTTAAATTAAAAAAAAAAAATCCGTTTTCTAGAGTTTTTTTGTTTACTGAGAGCTTTAAAGTGATGCCTCATACTGTCACTGTGCTGAAGGGGAAAGTACAGCAGTTCTACTTCAAGTTTTATCTCCTGCTCTTCAACTGCTTGTTCTGAAATGGCAAATACATTAAGCTGCTTTAGAAAGAAGATAAGCTTATACCTCAACTCCTAGCTAAATAGAGGACAAAGGTAGAACAAGAAAAATAAACAGAGCTCTCTCTTACTGGAACTATCACAGCTGCTAGTAGCTCTGATCATTGATATTTGGCTCCAATTTAAAAACGGAGGAAAAATACTTCAACCAATGCTTTAAGTATTAGTGGTTACTGACCCGTTAAAATGAAAATAAAGTATTAGCCTGGCTTATTGCATAGTAATTTAATAAAATATATTTATTTTGGGAGATACTACACATTATACCAGTTCTGAGACACTGTATGTAAAAAAGATTTCAGTCTCACTTATCACTGAGAATAGCACTTCTCTTTGAAAACCATATTATCATAAATAAAAGTTTCACTTTGCATGATGAGCTAATTACATTATATTACTAAAGCTTTTAAATACACATTGCTAACCCCCTTTAAATAAAAGTACTTACTATTCAGGTCAGAGAGTGCTTTATCCTTAGTAGTGTTGTACTGGCTCACCAAGTAGTCAATTTGCTGAGAAGAAGATGATTAAAAAAAACTATTAAAAGAAGTGGAAAAAAAAAGTAATACTTTTCAATGTGTCAAACTGTCACTTTGAAACAATCAAAATATTTGTGCAACCGCTCCAAACACTGGCCTTCTACTGTTTTCAATTAACTAAGTATTTTATTTGCTTAGCAGAAATGCACATTAAAAAAAGTGTTTAATTGGGACATCTGCTTAATTGGAACATCTCTGTGGTAAATGATTCAGCTCAAAAATATTAAGTAGCAGGAACTGTGGCCTTTTGGATGCTTCAAGTCAGTCAGGCCAATAAGGTTTTCCATGTCTTCAACTCTGTTACTTGATTTTCTCGTGGCATTAGTTCCTCCTTCATGGAAAGATGCAGCATTGATGTGGTGGCAATTCTGAAACAATTCACCAACCAGACTGATTTGTATTTGGGCAGCCTCTCAGAGCTTCTCTTGTGGAAAGGAGGCAGCTGCTCTGTCTTAATACAAATGGTTTTCCTTACTCCCAAGTGGATTTTGGCCCAGTCTCAAGACACCATAACAATATAAACCAACAACTCAGTTACCACCAAATCCTGGGTTCGGAGAAAAGGCTAATAAAGGACCATCCCAAGTGGAAAACTTACACTAGTTTTGAAAAGACATTAAATAATCTTATTGATTTCTGCATGATTAAAAGAATGCACTGTGAATTCTACCTCAACCAAGTTAAACTGGTGTAAAGGTTAACACACTTGGACAAATGGATTTCAAATTTTAAGCATGATTCAAATGCATACCAAAGTGTGTATCTGGACTGCAGTCTCAAACTTTTTGTGAAATAAAGAAAATAAGACAAAAAATCCACCCTCAAAACAACCTATTGATCATATAGCAGTGAATCTAATTAAATTACAAAGTATGACAGGGACCTCCTTTTTCTAAAACAGGAGAAAAAAATTTGAGAGTTTCTTACTAAGAAGGCTGTAGGTAAAGTTTTGCTTATTTATTTTTTTGGTCTACCTAGGTTAACCAAAGGACTAAAATTTTGCAGGGCTACAGGTTTTGCAGTGTGTCCAGCAGTGTCACAGACAAAAGGCGATTCTGTATAACTAACAGTGTTATAGCTCAATACTCAAGGTCTGTAAATCTCCTGTGACATGAACTCTTAACACAGGACATGTTTTTCAAATCCTCTTATATGTTATACACACCTCATACCAACGAGTCAAGGACATAGGTTTGAATTTCAGAGCTTTACAGTCAACTAGTTGGATACTAGAACTTTTTTCAAAAAATTGAAGTTCTCCTTTCCTCAAGAAACTCTTACAAATGTGTGCGTATACATGATACTCATGCACTTTGTCTGACAAAAGGACTCAGGAGACACAGCTGACAACTGCATCAACACCAAGTCTAAAAAAGAAAAGGTAATAATCCCACGCTGAAACTAAAAAACTACTGTGACTTTGACTAACCTCTGGCAAAAGTGTTCAAGTCCTGATATTTTTAAATTTAGTAATTCAGCGTTTTTATTAACATTTTAGCTAGTGTCCGTTTTTTTCTCTATTAAGGTAGTTACTTCCACATAACAGATTTTGTCCTCTGATGTTCCTGATTGTTGGCACCCAGCACATTGCCAAGGGGACTCTGGTGGTTTCTGATGTGACTGAATTGACCCCAGCATCAGCTCCAGACTAACCAAAAGCACTCTGTTTCAAGAGGGATTATTGGCATGACCTCTACTTCTTGCCATACACCTCCACCACCCATCTGTCACAACACCACGTGCAAACAAGTTTGGGGAACAACTCCAGACAGGAAAACATTTTATGACATCCCCCAGAAATTTCCTGCTCTCACACAGCCCTGGTTAGCAGAAAAGCAGCCCAGAGTTACTGTGACTGGGATGCTACCATACTTGTGGATTCCACATAACCACATGAATTCCATCTATTTCTAATTTATCAGTCACGTGGAAGTAAAACAGATTAATAAAATGGAATTCAAATAATTAAAACTAATGAAAGCCAAGGTAAGAGAACTGTCAAGACTTTTTTTCCCCCCTATAAATTCACTAAGAATTGAAATTGAACATTGTCTACAAGTCCTCCTAACTAGCATTTATTTTTTCTTTTTTTTCCCCAACACAAAACAAGATATGCAGGGGACTCTAAGGAAAATTTGAAAGAAAAGAATCTTTCCTGTTCAGTATGGTACAGTGTGACTCAGGTTTACAGAAAACAGTCAAAAATATTCCTGGAAAAGAAGTTATTGTGGCTCTGTCCCAGAGCACATAGAAGTACGCCCAAAATACAAGGAAACAGGAAAGAGCAACAAGGAATCCAAGTTTTCACGCAATACATTTTTTTTTCATGTTTTCCTCCAAAACCTTATTTTTCCAAATTATTTATCTTCTGCTTGTGATCTACACTAGTTCAGATGGAGGAAAAGGGCCTACAAGCATCATAGCAGTACTGAAGTACAGCTCAGAAGTTCTTCAAGGAATGTTGATCCATCAGGACAACTCCCAAGCACTTACTGCTGTGTGAAAACATCTTACCTTGCACTGTTTATTCTACTTAGTGAGACTGACATACAAAGAATAAACAAAATGCTGCAGGTATGATTTATACCAAACAGAAAGAAAGAATTATTTTCTGCAATATTTCTTATTTACATCTCTTCCCTCCCACCCTCATTCCCCATAAAGAAAAATTCTTTACCGCAGGAGTGTCGTTAAGGAAAATTTTCAGATCTTTAAAATTACTGTTAACCAGTTTCTTTGCTCCTCGGACTTGGTTAGTTAAATGCTGGTTGGCAGCATACGCACAGAGCACTCCAACACTACAAAAAACATAGATAACAGATATTTGTTAATGTAAGTGCACATTCTAACATACAACAGAACCAAAAAATTATAGCAAAAAAAATTTCAACATTATCAGAAGAAAGAAAGATCTCCATAAATTTACACATTCTCTTTTTCTTACTATAGGTTCTCACATACACCATGAGGCAGACTGCAAGACTGAGCCAAAAGGGCCTATATTGTACTATTAATTAAAAAAAAGAAAGGAAAAGCAATGGCAAACCCAAGTCTTCTGAAGTTATTAATGTACAACCACTAATCCATTTGCATGGGTACTGTCAGAAAATGTGTATAGCCTAGGTAAATTGTATGACACTTAGAAACATTAGGCTCTTTTACAAGTATCATTAACCTTGACACAGCTACAAGCAAATGCTTGTGAGTTAACTGCGAAAAGCAGCATTTTTCGTTTGATAACTTCAGCAAGATTTATTCATAATAGCACAATTTATTTACATAATTGCATGTATCTTTCAAAAGCACACAAACAGTCCCTATTAATGCTAAAGTAATAAGCATTTCCTGCTACTGAAACAAAAGGTGGAAAGTGAGCTAGACTTCCTGTCAGCACTGCTGATGATTACTTTCTATTTGATAACTCCTTACCATAAAGTTCTCATTATGGCATGGCAGATCTGCACAAATGGTAAGTAAAAAGGCAATTAAAGGTCCCATGAGACACTTCAAAGCTCTCTTATTATACGTGAACCTTAGCTTTTTTGTTTAGATTAGGTGTAAAACAGACTTAAAGAGAAGGATGAATTTTGTTCTTAAACATCTCACATTCACAACAGCTAACCTTGCAGACAAGTACCAGAAAAGACAAGAGTAACCACCAGAGTGATAATAGCCTCAAAGTCAGGCTGACTACAAACCCATCTGATGGGCTAAGCACTAACTGAGATTTAATCAGGAGAAAGCTGAGATACACTCATCACAGGCAGGGTTTATCCCCAAAGGGCAGACACTGCCTTGAGGCCGCAGTCAGGTGCATTACAGGCAACTCCTGGTTGGCACATTTGTTCAGTCTCTTACTTTGCAATTCAACAGCCCAATACTAGAGAGGCAGTACCCTGAAAGGCCATTATGGACATCGAAACACAGGAGAGGGGAGTCACTAATACAAATGGTACTGTACTCCGCCCGACTGTCAAATTTCATAAGTTGGGGTGTCAAGAAGGCTTAGATACTAGTATTTTTAAACAAGACTTAAGGAAAACCTAAACCAGGCTGTCTATGGGGAAAAAGATACACGGTAAGTATAACTCTTGTTCCAAAGAATATGCATTCAAAGGAAGCCATAATACAGCCACATAAATGAAATTATGGAGAACCAACAGGTACCTAAAATAACATAACTTGTGTATCCTGGCAAGACAGGAGCAAACACCCTGATTTATGATGCTCCTCTCCTTCCTCAGTGAAACAAAACCAAACCTTCATCTTTATTTTGCTTTTCCTACTTTAGCTTTTCCAGACAATGTAAAGGCTTGTTCTCCTGGTAAAACTGGTCTCAAGTACACAAATTTGTTGCTCTGAAAAATAGTCTCTGAAAGAAAAATCTAATTTTAAAGCAGGTTACAGGGAGAGATGGCAAGACTATATGCTACAGGTTGGGTCTATTAGGATTCCTTTACTAACATTTTTCTCAATATCCAAGAATATTCATGACAGGATGATAGAGTTTGACATAAAGAGGTTGCTTCTCTACCCAAAATTTCACAGCTATGTCTTCAAAACTGGCTATTAACTAACCTCCCTGAAATCACTATGGAACAAAGGGACACACAAATTTATCCTCCTATTTAACTTATAGCAAATGGCATAGTTTTATTTCCACTATAACCAACACTCAAGCAGCCAGTATTATCAGCTACCACCCAAGGAATGAGAACACAGAATGCCTAAATACCAAGGAACTGAATAACCTTCAATTCAAACCATTCTATAATTCTATGAAAAGCATAGTAAACAGTTTAATTTTGGACATAGGCAATGTATTATTTCTTTTCACTCTACTGTGATGGCAATTGCTATCAAAACTTTTCTAGCTTTTCTTTGCTAATTAGAAGACAAACTATCTCAAGCTATCAGGAAAAGCAAACATTTGTATATTGCTGAGGCTCAGAGTTTATAATCACATCCTCCTTCTTTAGACAGACAGCATTTTTACATCCTTTCAATGTTATGCTCAGAGATCAGAAAGGTCAAGTGGAAGCTAACAAAACAGTACTTTGTAAGAGCTCAGCGCAACCATCTTTCTCTTCAGCTTCCTAAATGGAAGGAGTGGGAGGAAACAAGATAGTGGAGATACTTCAAGCAGCCAAGGTACTCAGAACAATTATGTATGTTATGTAACTAAACAAATACACAACACACGGGAGGAAAAATCTATTTATTATGTAACTGAGCCTTGAGTCAACATTCAATAAGCTGCTATGAGGAGAAAGTCCTAAAGCAGGAATAAAAAGGACATGCCTTTTCTGTAACAGGTTAAGCAAACTGTTTAAACAATTCTTCAGGAGTCCAATATTCCACACTCAAGTTTCTTCTCAGGTTTCACAGGTGGATATAAATGTTACTAAACCAGTTGCAGGACGGAATCCAAGCTTTTTCTTTAGCTGAGCTTGCAAAAAATCTCAAGTCACAGAATGGAAACCCTGAGCTCATTTACATATTGGAAGAATAGTCCCTTCCTCATTACCAGATAATGAAAGAAAATTTATTATCTCTCTCCCATTATTTAAGAAAATAATGGGAGAGAGATTTCTGCTTCAACTTTTCCACCAATTCTTTCAGATAATGTTGATTTCCAGGTTCTGAACAACATGTATTACCAATCCTACAAAGCCAAGAGGACAAATGTGAAGCCTGATGAGGTACTTGCCAAGATGCCAAAAACCATTCCATTCCTCCAGACTTGGCTTTCCCTAACATCCATCACTTCAGGAAAGAGGTTATAACACAAGCTCTCTTGGAGGCACAGAAAACTGACTATGTGTTTTTCTATTCAACAGCCAGGACATTTTCTATTACCGGAAGATTTGGTATTGCAATATATGCTTTCTTAAAAATCAAACGTTCCTCCCTTGCCTTTATAACGTACAGAACTAATGAAATTACATTTCTTTCCCAGAGAAAACATGTTTGCCTAAGTTTGCGGATGACTAGCGAGTAAGATGTACAGCAGGTCTCTGTCCCTAAACTTTCAGTTAACATTTGAAGAAAAGCACGTAGCTGTTTTCATGAGAAGTCTGGAATATCAAATCTACCTAGCTATGTATTTGACAGATTATTTCTACATCCCCTGCTATTTAGCAATAAAATCCTACTTAGTAAGAAAACATTCATGTATAAAAGCTGCGAACTACCAAAAACACTGCATGTATTTTTGACTCAAACTATAAAGTATTTCAAACAGAAAGTGCATGTACTGGAAAACGACATCCTAAAGGCCTATTAAGTTTAAGATAAACAACTACATATGTAATCACAAGTTTTCTGACTTCTTTCTTATACCCCTCCTTGAGGAAAGCATACTTCTCACCTTAAGCCCCACCTGCAGAAAGCAGATCTAGTTGGAGCTTTTTTTAAACTGAAAGCAAAACCACCAAACTTGTATTTCCTTTATACCTCACTCCAGTAAGCCAAGTCTAAAATCTCATTCTAATTACCAGAGCACTACATCAGTGGAAAAGTGAGAAGGAACATTCATTGTAATTAAGATCTGCTAGCTGAAATATTCTAAAATCTACATTAACAGCATATATATGTCAGAGTGAACTTGCATCCTGACACACAAGAAAAACCATCCCCATGTTACTAGAGTTTTCTAGAGCTGTTGCCTAGATACACATTCTATTGCAATCTCCACAATCAGTCTTTCCCCTGCTAATACTCTCCACTGTGCATTTAACCTGTCTTTCCCAGCCAAGGAAAGACAGTTTGGAACAATTTCTCCATATCAAGGACTGAAAAAAAAAAAAATAGAAAAATAAAGAAAAAGGAAAAAAAATGGCTCAGTGAAAGAATCCCAGAATGCCTGGCACTGCAAGAGAGATGGAGAAGATGGAAACCATACACTTAGATGGTAATCCCCTAGAAATCCTTCCCAGTCCCTCCAGAAGCTGTCTACATGTACATTCCACACGAGTGCCTGTAATGCAAAGCTCTGCTGGCAGAGGTGTGGGTTCAGGGTACTCTGAGGGATGCCAACCTTGCTAAATGCATCTTCTGAAGCAGCACAGCTCCGGGTGAACAGGTCTATGGCATTCCAGTCACTTGGCAGGCGTTTGGGAGACTTACTCCCAAAGGCAGCCTCCCGTGCTGCATGAACGTGAAATTATACCCAAACAATGACAGGACCCACCTTAGTAATTTCATTGCACATCCCAATGTAACCCTGTATTGGCGGAGATCATTCAAGTTTTCATTCTTTTGGCTCTGTCTGCAAGTAGCCATAAACATTTTACTTGCACAGGACTAAACTCTTTCGGTTATTGTCACAGCTTATGTAATCAGCTCTGGCACAGTCCTTGAGAAGTGTGATTTTGGGAAGAACTACAGGTAAACCTTCCACCTAAGCTGAAATTGTATAGCAACTTTGAGGGAAAGCAGGTAATAAATCCACAAGGAGACTTTTTGAGTACAGTACAAGACATGTAGAAATAGTTTTAAGTAAACCTCAGGCTTCCTCCAGTATTTTTTGTTGGGGCAATGGTTACCAGTAAGACTGTCCTTTTGTGTTACAGCACAGCAGTGAGGAACCTGACATGGGCTTAAATAGATCCAGGCATGGCATCTTCTCCTCCCTTGTGGAAGAAGATCCAGGAAGGGCAGGGAATCTCCCTTTGTACAGAGACGTACTGGAGACTTGAGCCCTCAGTCAGTCTGGAATCAATAGTATTAGTCTTGTAAAGTTCTATCTTGCCTTGCACATCACTCACAGCATTAGAGACGTAACCAGGGAGTCATATGAGATTATCTCCACTCAACCTGCAGACTGATCTCAGGCCAACCCCTGCCTTAGGGTAGGTATCTGACACTCCTGAGGTCTCATAGACAAGAAAAAAAAAGAAAAAAAAAAATTAAAGATGCGATTTCCTTAGTTCTGGAAAGCATATTACTAGGGATCACTGATCTGCCAACCACGACCTGGGAAGAAGCATATGCCTGTGCTGGATATGCTTAATCCCACAAGGATAGCTGGCAGCAAATGCACAAGTTAAAGAGACCAACAAGGGGGACAATCTCTTAATTTCTCTACTAACAGGCAACATTCCTCAGCCATTATAGCCAGAAAGCAGCATCCTGCAACGCAGCATCCTGCAATGTGGTGGAAAGACAGCTGGCAGGCTCTGTGACCTACCTCCAGTTTCAACATGCTGAGTGGTAATTTAAAAACTTACTGTCTTCAAGGCACCCTTGAACCATGAAGATTTGTCCTGTCATCATGGCAGGGATGCACCTATCATCCTACACCATTCAGTTTTCAGGTCTTCAAATTTTGAGCGTCATGTTTGTTAGTGATGTCTGGGAGAAAAGAGCATGTTCCCATATCTGATATCAGCCTGTCCTCTATTTGAGCACAAGCAAGGTCACCATTTGTCATGACACACAGTAATAGAAAGAGATTACAGTGAAGTGACAAAGTACATCCTATCTGACTGAACAGTCATTGTCTACATCAAAAGACTTTTTTCTTCTTTTAATATAATCACAAAATACAGACAGTAGGCAGGTGAAAGCATGAAGAAGTTAAAGGAAAACAGAAAGCCTGAAAGCAAACAACATATTTTGAAAGCAGGAAAAAGTCTTGATTGTAGCTCCTAATCACACATTACACACTCAGCACAGGGGTACGCTCCTAACACCAACACTGCAAAAATGTCTCCAAACTCCAGCATTTACAGGGAGTGCATGCATGGTTTAAGCAACTGAAGACCCAGAAGAAAACTCATTGTTTTGAACTAGTAAGAATATCTGGAGTACAACAAATAATGAAGGAAGTCACTTACTTGCTTTTCTCACCACTACAACACCACCACGAACAAAGCAATATGTGGTATAACTCAGGTTCTCTATGGGACGGGAACTGAACACAGGACACAGTCTCTCATGTTCACAAGTTTAATGTAACATTCTGCAACTGCTGTTTTGAGACCAGCAAAAATGTCATTTGCCAAATACAAATGTTTTTTGTTTGTTTCATACCTACATTCTGCTTAAGTATGTACATAATGAGCTGTGGATAGCAATGGTAGCAGCATTTTTATAATGCAGTTACATTTTCTTTAATAAGCAATAATATTACTTATTCTAAGAAAATAATTTCTGCACCTGTAGGCTAATACAGTAATATTCTTTGTCATAAGACACTGCAAAATAAGTGCTATACGAAGGTTCATATCATTCTCTTTATCACACTTGCCTTATTATTAAAGAAGCAACAAAAAGAAATGTTGCAAAACAGCTCCTCTGACAGTCAGCATTTTTCTTCTGTCTTTGATGCATTTCCCCACCACAGTTGTCACAGCAACGACACATACAGAAGCAAAGTCCCACAAGAGGCAGTAACAAAATAAATAGCAATCCCAAGGTTGCGGAGACTATAAAACCGATTTCATAGTAGATGGCCTGTAATTCAGACAAAAATAGTGGTAATAGCAGATATGACACAGTAACTGCAATCAATATAGAGCAAATAATTAAAAATCAAACTACAGACTAAACCATCTACTAAGTTACTGAGGTTATGGACGATATATTTTGTCAATAATTGACAACTTTTCCAACAAAAAGATACATAGCATTGTAGATACTGATAGCTAATAATTATTTGGCTAGAATATTAGCTAGGCAAACTACAAGAGTGAGTGCTAAGAGAGAAGTAGGCTCACAAGAAATAAATGTGAATCAATGCAATGGAGACAGGTTAAAAATGAACACATCTGAATTCCCAGACCACAAATTTACTGTTTCTCACATCTGTTTCCAAAAAGGCTCCACAAATGTCAGCAAGGCTAACTAGAGCAACACCTCATCAGGGGAAAAAGGAGGCTTAGCTTTTTCTTCTTTTTATTCAGTTAAGAGTAGAAAAATTCATATGAACCCCAAAGGGAAGTATTTCACTGGATGATCGATTACAATGGCAGAGGTTTCTCCAAACTGCTGAATTTAAAACTGCTTAGGGACTGGAAAACATGAAGAAGCAGACAGATTTTAAGATCTCTCAGGTAAAGACATTTATTCTGCTGCCAAACAGCAAAGCAGCAGCAACTAAAAGGACGCTTTCGAAAGCTGGCAGGAGTGAAAGGGAACGATGCAATGCAATACCCTGACTTGCTGTCACACTGCAAGAGCCCCAGGACCAAGAAGCTGGGCCAGGCAGCCCTGGCACAGCCCTACACGAGGCAACGTGGCTCCCAGGGGACAAGCTGTGAGCTGGTCACGCTGTTTCCCTCTGCTGAAAACACAACCCAGCCCAAACCGGATCAGGGAGGCGTCTGCGCACAGAGACAGACAGCACATTGTGGGCACGGCCCGGGGGTCCTTCTTCCCTGAAAAATCTCTCTTCTCCTTTCCTTTCCCAATCTTAGGAGAACTAATTCTCACTCTAATACTTTGAGTCTTCTGTTTTACAGATCCACCAGCACAAGGGCAACTTAGCACCAAAAGGATGAAATTGAGGCTGCGTAACTGTCCTGCAAAATAAGTTACAATTTCTCACAAGATATCAATCATGCTCTAGTTCCAGCTTTGCTGATGCCCTTCCTCACAATCCCTAATTACCAACTCAGCCAAATACAGCAACTACCACCATTAGCAGAGTAGCAAATTTCTGCCCTAATTACCAATTCTAGGATGAAAACGATTCTTTATTATTATTATTATTATTATTATTATTATTATTATTATTATTAACTGCTGGTTAAAACCTGTGCTTCCTTCTGAGCAATATGAACTACACACTTCAAAGAAGAATTTGGCTAGATTTTGCAGAAGAATTACTGGGGTTTTTTCTAGCTAGCTAAACACTTCAAAAATTACATGACAGCATACATTATTTTAAGATAGGTTAGATGGAAAAACACTATTTAAAGTAACATTAAAAATGGTTATGGATGTTTTAACAGAAGCAGTGTAGACATGGTTAGTTTCTTTTCAAAGCTGTACATCTACCGTAAGACATTACCTGAAGAGTCAGGACAACATTCTCTGGCTGTGGAAGTCAAAACAAATGGAGAATGTGTATAATACACAGGCAGCATGCACAAAAAACAAATCTCATGAATAATGAATAATTAACCATGACTAGACCATAACAATTAACAACACAGAAACAATAACAAACAAGCCACTTAAGTAAAATAATGCACAGAAGCACCATTAAAAAATTACAGAAAAATATTTACAATAAAATACATAGCAGCTATTTTCTAGTTTCCTTGGGGAGTGAAAGGAATCCAGGATTTTTCCAACAAATCCTTCCATCTTAAAACAATGACAGACCAGTTACTTCCACACTGAGCATCTATTTCCTATCATTCCCAATATATCTCACAGAAGGCCAGAGATTGCATTACTTTGCGGTTTGGTGATTTCTTCATGAATTCCACCTGTCATAACTGATATGATATTCTTGACTAACTTTTTCTTCTCAGTGCTTATTTCATTTTAGTAGCTCCAGTAGCAGTTTTGGGATCTTAACACATCACACAAAACTCACTCTCACTTTTAATTAACCACGTAAAGGTTCAATTTAAATTATTCAAAAGAAAAAAAGAAACGGCAGTCAAGAAAGACTGAAAAAATCTTACGTGAAGTTCTTACCTATCTTCTTATCAGTAAAACCAGAAAAACACTGAAAACTAAGTATTCAATGACAGAATTCCAGAAGAACCCAATTTCTCCTTTGTTTCCCCAATGGAAAATGAATTTCTTGTATTTTCCCCTTCATCTCTGCATGCCAAGTTCACAGCTGATAGTGCTTTCCCCTTTCTCCTAAGTGGAAGAGAAGCTGACAAGCTAAAGCTGGCAAGACCCCTCAGCCCAAAGTCTAATGTGTGAGAATCAGAAATGTTCAAGTTTTATCGATTTTTTTATCAGCATCACCCACATCCTTTTGAAACCTCTACTGTACAATACTACTTAGAATGTTCAAAATCATATCTTGAACATATTAACATATTTTCTTCTGTATTAATGGAAAGATAACTAATACTTCCCCTCCCTCATGAATCTGGTACCAAATGTGATTTTGAATCATGATGTTTCAAGCACACAGCCTCCCAGTAGAAGCAAAGCAATGGCAGCAGCAGTGAGCTGGCTCCCCTGAGCAGGCATGGCTCAGCTGCTGGGCTGCCCTGGCAGACTGCTGCCCCTGGCAGGGCACAGGGAGATGTTCATGGTTAGAGTCCAACTGGGAACACTAGGACACACAGCACAGAAGTGGGAAGGGCCTCCTGGGTCACTAACATGTTCTATAAATAGGTTAAAAAAAAGATACAGAGGAATGACAGCAGAAATTTAACAGGATAAATAGGAGAAGCAGATTTCCTGCTCCTGCTGCTGAAGGGCTGTTCTCAATGCTTGGTGAGCAAGTCTTCTTCTCACATGTCCATTTCCAGCCCCCTTGCTTCTGTGCTAGAACTGTCTTTTGCTCAAGTAGAAGAACCTTCTTCCTAGTGCTTCCTCTCCATATATATTTTAAAAGACTAATCACAACCCTTATGAACTCTTTTCCTAAGCTAAGCAAACTTTTCCGTTTTCCTCTGAAGACCCACAGGTTTCCCAGATAACCCTAATGGACACTTTCTGAACTCATCCTAGTCTGAATTCATTCTCTCTGAATTTGAATGATCAAAACCACAGGCAAACATTTCTAACTACTTATCCATACCCTTCAGCGATATTCACACTTCCCTATCTCCATTGGAAATTCTTCCAGGGGCACATCTACAGCCATGCTGGCTGCTTCACAGCTGACTCTCACTGATGCTTCTGTCTTCTGAAGGACACTCTACTTGTTCTGATATAGTTTCATTTTCCAAATTTGTTTCAGAGTTTTGTACTGTATTTAGGTCAGAATTTGGACTGATAATGGCCTGTATCTGTTCTGCTTCTTAAAAACTCCTAATATTTTAACTGCTACCCTGTAATCACATCCCCTATAATCACACTCCCTACACAGGACTAGTCTCAGATTTCTCATGACTCGTACTAGTTGCTAAATACTCTGCTTGTGGTCAGGGATACCCCCTACGGTCTGACACTTTTGTCCTGAGACTCTCCCATCCAAGCCCTACCTTATATTCTTCCCTGGGTATGCAGGAACAATCTGCGATGCACCACTCTCTAGAGCCCCACCAAGCAGATGGGATCACCAAGAGGCAGGCACTTGATGCAGCAAAACAACAATACCCACACACCAAGATGTCAAGCAGAACTCATCAAGCTACTGGAGAAACAGGCTTGTTGCTGGGAAGACATGGAAGCACCAGTAGGGCCATTCTGACTGACAGTAATAGCTCAGTGTCTGTGTGCAAGTACCACACTCATCCTCCTGATGGGTACACCATACTGCAGGGACCAAATCCAAGTAGCTCATTTGAAGTAACTTGTCCATTGCCTGGGCACAGTTAAATTCCTACTTCAGAAACTCATCTCCTGAATCTGAAGTGGAACACTGTGCTCCAGAACAGCACAAAACTCAGGTGCACATTCCATTCCATCTTCTTGCTAATATATAAACAGTGTATTTATAATACAAATTCACCTTTTTGAGAACAATAGCTGAAGCTTACATGAGAGCTAAGCAGTAATGGTTCTCCCTAAGTTTTTAAAAATAAAAGCAGTATTTTTCAATACAAAGAGCCTTTAATCTTTGTGCAACAATCACATTACAACTGGAATTTATAAGTCATCCTTAACTATGAGTAGTTTCTTTACAGTGGTTTGGGGAATTTTCTTTGTAATTGGTCCCACATTTTTCATTAAAATGTCATACTTGTTATTAAAAAATTTCATGTTTGTATCCTGTTCATATAGTTTTAAAATACTAATTCCTGGTTTAGAAAAAAAGTCATAATTTTCATTATTTTATGCAGATACACACAGACAATTTACCTTTTGATAATCGCCCTGTGAATTTCCAAACTGCTGCTGTGCTAGTTTTCTGATGAGATCTGAAAATAAGCAAGAATATTCCACAGTTTTAAACAACATAATGTACAAAAGCAGAGGAAAGAGAATAGTATGAATTCTACTGTTAGGTAGGAAAGATGAAATTAAGAACAGAAATCAACAGCATAGGCAAGTATGTAAGTGTCCCATAAATCTGTCTACTACCAACATTTCTAATCAACTGTGTGTTTTATGAGCTCAGAGGAATATAGCCAGGTTGTCTACCAATTAATCAGCTGCCACTGAAATACAATGAAGGATTTGCTGAGGTCATCCTCTGTACCATAAAATCATTATTAAAAGTTCATCACACATGTATCAATTACTTGGACAATGTTTTGGGTATCAGCTTTGCTCCCATTTATGCCAAACATACGTGAGTAAATATATATATATATACACACAGCATTGGATACATACTGTGCAAAACAAGCATGCTAATGATGACTTCTTGACTGAAGGGTACAAACAAGACCCTTATCTTGCCAACATTATCCCAATCTTTTATCCCCTCTTTATTTTTATATTTTCTTTTTTGATCTCTGAATCAACAGTGAGTACGTAACACCACCAAACAAATCAGAAAGCCTAACATGTTACTATTTACTGTGCATCAATCCAACACTAACTTATTCACAATATAAAAAAAAAAATACAGCAATCACCAAAAAAAAGTAGGAATTTAACACAACTAGTGCCACCTTCAGTAAATCCTGGCAGCTGCAACAAATGGATCCTCCTTGGGACATCACCAGCCTACCATTACTGAGGTTTTGACAACCCTATGGGAACTAAGCTGGCAACTGTGGCTCCCGGTCACTTCTGTGACACCCTGCACCTGAAGGAGAGAGGCACCACCAGCTCTGCAGACCCTCTGCCTCAGAGAAGCACCAGCGGCCCTGGGCGTGCTCCATGCTAGGCTGTGTAAAAGCAACAGTGTTTGGACGTTCAGGAGAAATAACTGACTGAACTTCTGGTCTCCTCTGATGAAGAGGAAGCACATTAGGAAGGAGCACATTCAAAGAGCTCAAGGAGGAAGTCTACCACCCATGTTCATACAGAGCTGGACTTCATCCTACTATTGCCTTGTTTTTAGTCTCCCATGTGCAAATGAACATAGTTGATAAAAACCTCCAGTAAGTTATCTAACCTGGGGATCCACAAACGACCTGAAGGTGTGAAACTGACTGTTCATCTCCCAAAAATTTAAGGCCTCTCAGAATTTATTGTAGCACTTGTGAAGTATGTTCAGGGAGTTCACAGGGGCTGTGATCTCACTCCTCTCTCACCCCACACATGGCTCAGGAAAACAAATTCCTAAGCAAGCAGTGTCCATAGTTCTCCCTCCTCAACATCCCACAGTGGGAACATGGATTTGACTGACTGAAGAGATCCTGAAGAGCTCCTCACAGAAAACTGTGTCCATGGAAAGAAAACCCACAACAGCAAAGCACCAACTGCTGCTTTAAGGCAGGTAGTCCCCGCAAGGGAGCTGCAGCCAGCAAGACTGCCAATTAAAAAATAAAAATCTGTTAATGAGCACTGAGGTGCCAAGCCACAAATCATTCCTTGGTTGGGGAGTACATTCCATTCCAAAACACTCACAGGGTGCTGGTAGTAAGTAAGCAAGGACTGCATGTTGAGGCAACCTCATTATGGAAAGACCATACATAAAGTACAAGACAAGGCTGAATCCCTCAGTAAGAGAAATAAAACCAAAACATATGCAGAATAAGCACCTGAGAAGCACAAAAGAATTATGGTCCCTGCAATTCCTTTCACATTCTGCATCTTGGGAGTCATGAGACTGCTGAAAGAAAGGGCACACACCACTGTATGGGCAACACACAACTGATCCACTCCTGCAACTCTGAAACATCTTGCACACTGGGACCAGCCGAGTCCTCCCTGCATCAAGACCATCCCAGGCAGCATCTGTGTTTCTCCGGAAGTTTAACAAGGAAATACAAAGCCAAGTGAGGCAAAACTGCACAAACCCTAAACGTGTAATTCACGCTGGTTGTTAGGTAATTTTTTCTTCTTCAGCAGAGGCAACATTTCTTTCTTCCTGTTGATATTTATACCACATAAATAAATTTAAGAAATATGCATGAAATAATAAATGCAATAATTTTTTTTCACACCTAGATGGCTTTCAGCATACAGGAAAAGAGCTAAAACAACTCTCTTGTTTACATATTGATTCAACTGTTTAGCATTGTGTGGCAGCCACTGATGAGAAACTTTGATCAGCTTCAATCAGAATGTGAGAAGATGGAATAAAAAGGAAAAGCTTTTGTGATCTTCAATGCATGAAGCAGCACAGACTGTGTGCAGGTGATCAGATGCAGGAGCCAACTGCCCAGGATGCTGTGGCATCACTCTCCTTGATGCTGCTCTGAAGGCAACCAGAAGAGCCCCCAGCAATCTGCTCTCATTTCCAGGCTGCTCCTAACTTTGACGTTCATCTTGCTCTGGAAAACAGTTGGACTTGATGATGTCTGAAGGTCCCTTCCAATGGGAATTATTCCAAAGTTATCTTGCAATCATAATGACTTTCTACTGTAAATTATTTAGTGCAGTAGTGAAAACACTGCCAGGAAGCATGTAAGAAAGCAAGATTTTATTATTGACAAAAAATGTCCTTTGATACATTTCCTACTGTTGGGAATTGGTACAAAAAAATCTTAAAAGCATTAGCTTTTCCTGTTAAATAAAAATTGAAGGCATTTACCCATTCTCCTAGTTGAGTGTCTGGCCCCATAATAAGTTAAACATTGAAAAAAAAATCGCTAACATGTTACATTAAGTTTTATATACTTGTATAAACACACACACACACACACACACACACACACACACACACATATTTATGGCCCTCTGTAGGCATATATTATGCATATGAAAGTAACTACTCAAGAGGAACAGAATGGTTGAGATCAGAAGGTTCCCCTCGAGATCATCCAGTCCAAGCTTCCAGCTCAGGCCAGAGTGACCCCCCACAGGCTACCCAGGGCCATGTCCGCTTGGGTTTTGAGTATCTCCAAGTAGAAGTGACAATACTAAAACAATCAAACCATAACAACCCAAAACTTGCTCTGATTGCTTGTGATATGCTTGAATTGCTCAGTGTTCCTGATTCACAGTTTTATTTATACTGTTTCCATATTTTGTAGCCTGTGAGTAAAAAAAAAATGACAGAAGTCAAGCTGAATACACTGTGACAAACTTATGCAGAAAATAGCACTTCGTATCTTTTTTTGAAATTTAGACTCTAAAGCTTGTTCATCAGAAAGTACAACACCTTTAGGCTTAATAATAAACAAGAAAGGCTGAAAATAGGTACAGAAGGTTCCCACATGGATTGAGTAAATTTATTGTAAGAACAATACAGGTTTCATGCACAACACAATGGCTGCTACACAGCCCATTTTTCCCCTTAATTTTCCAGAATGTGAGACTGCCCTGCTGAATAAAGATTTGCTACTTACATTACTTTGCAATCATTTTCCAGAAGTAACAAGATGCTTCAGGGTGTTTTTCTAACCAGGCAGCACACAGTGACTGACCAGTCTTTACCATGAATTTATTATTTCAATAGCTTTCAATACCAACATGATTCAATGTATCCCCAGTTGATTAATTTCAAATGAAATGTGGAAGTTGTATATATTCCCATAAAAAAAAAAAAAAGGCTAGAACTGAACGTGAGATTACCTGCAGTTACTCAAGTATCTGTAGGCACAAACAGGCCTCGGTGAATTCACAGCACCAAAAACCTCCCTGCTCATTGCAGGAGGGTTGGACTAGATGATCTTTAAAGGTCCCTTCCAGCCCAAACCATTGTGATTCTATAGGTTTTACTGCACTTCGATGGTAATCACAGTTACTACTGCAGAGCTTAAGGGTTAAACAGGGGAACATCCTGTGCCAGGTACTGTGTAAACAGGAGCTACATATGGCAACTCTGCTCACTGTAGCACAATGAAAAGACAGCTCAGCTCACATTTTATTCAGCCTGGGATTTTGGTCTGCTTTTATGAAGCATCTTTCCTCCCTAGCTAGAACACCTCATCTCTAGCATTCAGATAAACTTTTACAACTGAATTCAGGTAACGCCACACAACTCTCTCTTGCATTATTGGCAAAGTACCATCTTGAGGCCGATTTCTGTTTCGAATATAAAAGTGTTAGGAAGGTGTCATAAAAAGTAGTGTTGTTTATTTTCAAATTAACTGTATTACTTCTGAAATCTTGGCTTGACCAGTCCACACTGTTTCACAGGACCAGTAATCCATGGCTTTAGCACAGAACACATTTTATCATTGGGGTTAAAGAGATTTACCTTGTGAGGCTCATTTACACAGCTAATCACATTATTGCTTTGCTGACTCCTTCCTGCTCTCATCACACATGCAAAATGCCATCTGCCCTAGTAAATCTAACTAGCCAGATGAGCTGTTAATTTACCAATGCAATTTGTGAAGAAATACTAAGTACCTCTGAGGATCTCCAGTTAAGAAAACATAATCACTAACTCCAGCATTGCAAGAGTATTGTGTATATACATTCAATATCTCATTACTCTGGCAAGAAAATGAGGTTATCACTAAGTGTGCTTCTTAGAACTGGTCTACAGAAAGGGATAACAAAAATAACAGAGTTTTAAAAATAAGATGTCTGGCTATTAAGTAACAACATAAATTAATTACAATTCTTCTGCCAAGGAAGCTTTGCAAATCTAGGTGACAGGAAAATAGTTGGAGTAAAACCTTTGGGAATGCTATGCTTCTACTTCACTCAAAAGATTCCATTGAGCCAGTTCAGCTGTAGTGCAACTCCAGCATTAATCAAATTATGCCAGAAATTAATGGTTTTTTATGCACAATATAATATATTAGGCTTCTATTCTGAAAGGTCTTCAAACAAGCCAATAAGAACCATGACTGAAGCATTCATATTGCACTAAAAGGAGATTTTTTCTGAACAACAGGGGAGAATTACATAGATAATTCAAATGATCAATTAGTAACTACTTTATTGCTATCTCTTTCTCATGTATAAAACAGTCTTTCAGTCCATTCCTGTTCTATAACAGAGTCAATGGACTACATCCACACTGAACAGTTCAGAACTTCTCTGAATATAGGTCAATTAGTCTGACATTAATGAATTAAAATGACTTCAAACTTGTTTGTTTTCCTAATTATGAGTCTAATGAGTATCTCCTGCAAAGCCAAGAAAACCAGGAAAGCCTTTCAGATTTACCAGAGACAAAAACCTTCTAGGTATCTTAAAGCAAGTTTTACAGCAAGTTCAGTTTATTGACATTTTAAAATACTTGCTTTGACTTGAGTGGGGCTTTGGTTGTTTCCCCAAAGCCTTAAGCCAATACCCTCTACCATGGTCAGATTTGGCTCCCACTGAAGAGGTCTCCTTCATAAGGTAACCCAAGGATACCTTTGGTCCCCTTTACTGTCCCTACCTCCATTATGGCTCTGCTCACTCTTGCTGTCCTTAATCCCACAGCATCACTTCCCTCTGGTTCCACTGCAGAGCAAGGCGAGAGCTCAGTAATGCTGATGGCTGAAGAATCCATCAAGCACAGTTGATGACTGCAGAGAGGGAGGGCCCTGACACACTGCTCACCCCATGCACTCTGTCCTCTCTGTGAGGAGCAGGAAGAAAACTCACTCTGTAGGACAAGTGGGAAGTCTCATAGACAAGGATATCTTCCTAATTCCCACACAATAAAAGATCACTTTGGTCCACAGATAAGGAATCTAACCCAGGCATTCACTGATATAGTCTAGACTATTCCTTTCCAACTTCAGATTGAAAAGCTTCACTCCCCTCTTCACAATAGTTTCCTTAGACAGATATGGGACACAACCCTTGTCCTTAACTAAGAAAAAAACCTCAGCCTCCTTAGATAATTTCTCTCCCCTCTTTCCAGGCAAGGTCTCTCTCTATACAATTCACTTTTTTTTTCTTCCATTGAGTTACTGGGAACATCACATTGATTCAGCTTCCACACTCCTGTTGCTCGCAAGAGGCCATTCTGACCCTCTTCCCTTTGAGCACAGCTCCTGAACAACACACTGATTTTCCCTTGCTTCTGCAGCCCACACATCTATTTCCATTACAGATGTGGTAAAAGGAAATTCTCTGTTCAACCACCTGTCTATTCACGTGCATTAAAGAAATAATGAGCAAAAAATCACCATGCCTTTTGGACAAGAAAAAAAGGCAAGTAAGAAAGGAACTTTGCTGCTGTACCTCACCATTAACCTGAAAAACTAAGCCATAGAAAGTGTTATTCCACAATGCCCAGAACAACTTGATTGAAGGGAGGTCAAAACCCAACAAATACATACTAAGTCGCTTAAGTATTTTAAATTCTCATCTGCTTTGGCAATCTGTCTTGTCACCCTCTTTTGCCTTCAGTCTGCAGTTTCTTCTCATCAACATGATCACTGCCCATTCCCATTTTTTGATTGCATTCTTTAATTACATGCTGTTATCCTACAGCACTTTGGCTGTCACAAAATCCAACAACACACAATATGACACAAGCAAAAACACAGTAAATACATTTTTAAGGTCTCAGCAGACTGGTAAAGCATATGCTGCTTTATTTATAATTGAAAGGACAAGCCACCAGACCACCTAGAAATGCACCTTAGCTTATACTGCATGCAGTGCAGGACAACGTGAGAGCGAGCAGGCAGCAGAGATGCAATATGAAGTAGGTAATGAAGAGATGAACAGCTATGAGCAGGGTTCAAACTGCAGGAGTGGCCTAACAGGGAGAGCTTTAGCCAGAGCACAGGCAGGACTAAGCATGGTGGAACTGCTGAAGACAAGGAACTGCACAGCAGCAACAGCTTCCAAGGTAACTAGAATGTGAAATTAAGGAGAGTCCCTTTACACCCTTCCTCACAGAAAATAACATTGGTCCACAGAATAAATAAATTATACAGCAGTGGATCAGGTAGGAGTAACAGTCAATGAACTTCGTTCACAAACACAAAAAAGGTCCTCGTTTCCCCAAAACAAAAGTTATTAGTCAGGTAATTTAAGTCTTCCACAGGAAATCTTTACACCTTAGAGCTGCCCCAAACTTGAGGTTATTACCTTGAGGTTACTCTTTAGTACAGTCACATTTTCTCTTTAGGCACATTCTGCTTTCCATCGACATGCACAGACAACATTAAAGAGCCTGGCCAAGGAAAAGGTTTGAAGAAAAAAAGAAATAGCCACAATATCGACCGTTACAGGATGCATAGAATTAAAGATTTCCCCTTTGAAAATAACCTCTGCAGGGGCTTTCTAGTTGTTCCTTGATACAAAGAAAGTTCTGTTCTTGCTGAAGTTTTGGAAAAAGTAAAAAGAGAGAGAAGCCTTTAGAAAAATCCTTCCTTAGGAGGCTGCAATGAATTTGCATGCATCATGCAGACACAAAATGAAATTGAAAGCTTTGAAGAAGTATTCCACACAGAAACTGCATTCTCTCTTTTTCTGAAGGCAAGAGAACTTCTGTAGCACACTGTTTGTGCCATGACAGCTATTTTTTGCCACTTGCTTTGTTTGCAGTAGCTACCTCAAGTTCTCCCTAGGCCACCATCTGGTAAGGATTTACAACGGATTACAAGCAAAGATTTAACTTGCTGTGCGGTACGTTTGTCTGGTTTAGCACACTGCACAGGCTGAGCAACTTCTTGATAGGTTGGGTTGTGTAGACATACTGGACTTTTAACTTTGATCAAAGTAGTAAATATTTAGACTGTATGAGCAACATTTTTCCTCTTCCTTTATCTCCTCAGGAGTTGCTGTAAACTGAGGAAAGCAGAGAAAATCCTCTCTTGCATAACTTGGATTATTGGAAATATGAACACAGATAATTAATTGGGAATGACATGCTGGAGCCCTGCTGACCAGATTACCTCAGTGACTGGCATTCTGGCAGTTTCCCTGAGACTCCTCAGAATTCCCTTTCTCTGCTTCCCCATTTTTGCAACGGCCACAACTTTCCACGTATGTTTGGTAACTGGGGCATACATATTGGTTCAAAATACTACAGAGACCACTGGTCAATTCAAAAATTAAAGCAAAAATAAAGGTTGCTAGTTTGAAGAGAGCTAATTAGGCCTGATGCTTGGATTTATTTGGTACAGGTACAGCCAGGCATCTTTCAGCTGAGTTAAACAGCCAAAGCAATACTTAATAGCAGTAACAATATTCACATTCACAACTGTAATCACAATTTAAAGTTCACCAAAATAAATAATTTTGTATATTTTCAGTCAAAAGGAAGATCCTGACTATGTTATGATGCAATACAACTCATAATTTAATCACACAAGTATTTTTAGGTAAGAAATCTATGCGCTTATTGAAAAATGGTGTCAAAATACGTTTGTGGGGCTTTTTTATAACTGGCAGGCTTACACTAAAATGCATATACTGATAGATTAGTCAACTTAAACTACACTGGCTGGCATTTGTGACACCTGGTTTCTCTTCTAACATGTAGATAACTCACTTTTGGAAAAAGGAAGAAGCATACTCAAAAGCTTTAATACATATATGGAAAAATTTAATTCTGTTAAAAGGATTACAAAACCCACTGAAATTAATACTTACACATTTATTTTGCTCCAGCAATTTTTGAATATTGCGCATTCACTTGGAAAAGGCACCACTTTCATTAAGATCTGTAAGTTACACAGACCATCTTGAGAGGCAAAAACAATAGTGAGAAAAAAGAAGAAAAAATACTGTCATCATTTTCAATGTAATGAAACATTGACTAGGACTACTGTGGAAAGACGTGTTGCAAAGATCTATCAAGCTGTCCTTACTTCAGCTGGCATCACTCAAGAAAAAGCCATCACTGAACAAGACTTAGGAGTTTGTTTTTCTGCGAACAGCCACATAAGCAGACAAATATAAGAGGGCTAGGCTGTGCTATCTTATTATGATGGTCTGTACCAAAGAAAAGAGAGGCTCAAATGACTGCTTTTCCAATAACAGGCAGTCTCTGTACAGTATTTCACATAATTAACTCAAAATGCTTCATAACAGCCAAGATGATGAAAGAACTGAGAACTCCCTTGGAAGGTTGTGAAAACATAATTCCAGTAAGTTCAGTGACATCCCTCCTCCTCTCTCTCCCCATCAGTTCCAGAGCTACAAGTTAGAAATGAGAATGAGGTTCAGCACTATGTGGACAGATAAGCCTGTAAAAATTAAATGAAGGGGCAGGATGGACAGCAAAGTAGTAGCCACTGTTAAGCTGGGAAAACTATGATGCCTCAGCAGAGTTGCTAGAAAAGCCCTAAGATGTCTGCAGTTGCTGGTAATTTTCGAAGAGGTTCACCCAAGGTGCACATTACCAGACAATGGGGCTGATCCAAAACCTGTTCTGTTCCACTTCTCACTATAGAAGATGCTGCAGGTACGCTCTGCAGGTCTCAAACAAGCTATCATGCTTTTAGTGGTACTGAAAGTACAATAGTGCTAATTATCTAAATATATACATTTCTAGAACATACCTTTGCTTTTTTTCTTTAAAAATATGCAAACCCCACCAATGAAGACCCTCTACTTAGAATGACAAACAAACAAGAAGGCCATGTTCACTCACAATACCATACTCTACTCACACCCTTCCCTTCCTTGCAGTCAGCCCCCCTGGATTTAGTTGAATCCAGAACTTATCCCCTGTGCCCTGAAGCAGGGAATGCTGCTGATCAGCTCTCTGGTTATACGTTGTGTCTCCCACTAACACCCACAGACAAACAGAAGACGGTCAGGACAGTTTTAAGGACTGTCCATGCTGCAACTGAGCTTCTCAGTACTCCACACCAAATATGCCCAACCCACTTGCCAGAGATGTTCCCACAGACAAAAAGCACGTAGCCATCTCATGTGGAAGGGGGAGAAAGCAGTTCAGATTTGGCAAATATGAACTGTCTTAATACCACACAACCGTAAGCCTATTTAATTTATGATTATCATTAAACTCCAAGACGCTTGGCTGTTTGAGGTATCCTACAGGAATTACCACAGCCATCTGTGCTAATGCCACTTTGGAGTACCCTTCCCATGGAAAGTAATCAAATGCCCTCGAACTCTACCTGAGGTTTGTTTTTGTTAAACCTCCCTTCTGTCCTAACAGTGTTGAAATTGTAAAGTTGAGCTGATGTTTTCCAATTGCTGTCAAAGCATGTTTTTTCTCCTAGGCACAGCTGGCAGGCAGTATTATACCAGGTCAGGGCAAGCACTGAGGATACTGTAGAGAAAGGATTCCAGATGGGCATAAAGAGCAAGAATTTCACATGATCAGCTATGCTACACTGATTAAAAAATTAATTCCGTATTTTCCATATAATACCTGTCTGCAGAAGAGATTCTTTGCTTACGTAATCCAAAAGAAGTGGGCAGGAAGACATCAGAGAAGCCTTAACATTTGCAACTGTAGTTTTCTGTGGTAGCCTCTAGTAGATAATCTATGTAAGCCTCCCCTCCCTAAAACCTCTCTCCTCCCTGCCAACAGAAAGTCCTTTTGACAAGCAATCTGTTAGTCTGCCGTTTTGAATAAATCAGGGGAAAAAGAATTACTTTTCTGATGCCTAAGAAAATTAAAAAGCCAGACTTAAATCTGCTTCAAAAATGTTCTCAGACTGTTCCTCGTTTACATGGGCATGTCACCAAGCAGAACAGCTCTTAACTTCCCAACATGAAATGAGCAGTGATTTTTTTAAACACTATCTCCTTAAATGCATATGAGTGGGAAGAGAAAAGAAGAGGCTAAATTATCTCGTATCTTCCTGCTGCTCCATCTTCCCCAGTATTTCCAACATTACACACAAGTAATTTCTTTCAATGTATACACCGTATTACCAAATAAAGGAGCACTGTTATCCCAGTTCCCCACCATCACTGTGTGTAACACCTGTCACACCTGCATTTTTGATATACACACTTCAGCCACTATTCTAAATTCACACTACAGCTCTACTCACAGCTGTGGAAAAACACCATACAGATGTGGTGAAGGCACTGACTGCCACTTGACAACAGAAATTAGCCAATCTAACAAGCCAATCTAACAGCTAACTTAGTAAGGGGCAGATATTGCTCTTCCCCTCTTCTCAGTTCCTGCACCAGTTCCACCTGTTCTCCCAACCCAGCTCCAGGATGTAAGCTTCAAGAAAACTAACCCACATGCACAGGGGTGTCGCTATCAAACACTAGCTCAAAAAAGCAGTATACCACATCCAAACAAAAACTGAAACTTCACACAACTGGAAATAACAATATCCTAATTTATGTTTTTATGGAACATCATAATGGCTACAGGTACCTGTGCAAAATTTTATGGTGCTGGACTGCAGAGACTCTGCAGAGTCAGAGCCACAGCACTGTCCTTAAACCTCAGGCAGACATGCCCAACCTTCCTGAGAAAATCTTAAGTTTAAAAATAAAAGGGCACTACCAACTATACATAACTGTAAGCTTAGCTCCAACATCCAGACACATGCATTTGTTTTTGTAGGGGAGCTGTGGAAGACTTATTACTAACAGGAAAGTAAAAAATGGGCACTGAAGAATTAGTTACAAAAGACAGAGAATCTAGTTTGACACACACACAAAATAATTCTTACTGGGTTTAAGTGAGGGAGTGCTAAAGTGTTTTGATTACTTGCTTTAGAACCTCACACTCAACACAGCCAATAAATTTACGAAGTCAGTATCCTAGGAGGTCATCAAACCTACCCAAAACAACAGGGTTTTGGATTTACATTTTCTATTACAGCTATACTAGCTACAGATACAGTTTATTTTCACATCAAGTTACAAGTTTTTTCTTTAAAATATCTGGAAATAATTTAATTGCTGAATAGATTCATGTGCTTTATTACTGAGGTAACACAAGACTAACTTGCTGAACTTCACAATCTGCAGCTGCTTTAAAGGCTGACTAGGTGAGGAAAAACAAAGACCAAAAAGGGTCAGACACAGGACCTGATATTAAAATGTTCAAGTTGTAATCCTCAGTCTGATTAAACTATTCAGCAGGCAAGATTCCACAGTCAGAAAGAATTAAAAGATGTAGTCCAGGTCTAAAAATCAGCTTGTTCGTGTTCCCCATAGCAAATAGTACATTTAACTCTTCATACTACCTTCTGCCTGGAAAGTACCTGCATTCAACAGTTGATTTTTCTGTAGAAGTTGTACTCCCACTTCAGCAGAAACGCTTATCTAGAATAAAAGTCAGAAGCTGGAGAAAAGCAGTTGTAATTTAACTGGTAAAGTTGTTCTGCAGTATGTTCAGCTACAGTAGAGTAAGGTAAACAGGCTTGTAAGTTTTTGTCTTATTTCACCTAAAAATAGGAGCAGGAGCTTTATTCCCAGCTTCTTTCCTTTGTGAACTCTTCATATTTCTGTTGACACAAACTGTGAAGCTGAAGATTTGTTGGGCACATCCTGCTGGCAACTGGAATCTCAGATTAAAATCCTCTTACTGCAACTAACAACTGTTTCCATGGGAACAAAGACAAAACTATTATAATTCATAGCAGCCACAGCATCATACTGACCATGTCCTGTCCATACCAGGTTCACATCTGAAGGTTTCCAACACAGCAGATGACAAGCACCATCTCACAACCATGAAGTGACAACTTTATCAATAAATCAATGCTGCATTTTATGACAATTTCTACATAAGAAAAACTGATTATTCTTTTTGTTAGATGTCCTCTTTCTTAGCTAAGTGATAGAAGCAACTTGCATTATCATCATTATCTCTTTATTTTAAGTTGTGTTATTAACAAGGAAGAAAATGATGCCACTGTCTTAAACAGTCCTCAACAAAAGGAGTAGCAGTGCAATCATTACCATGGAGGAACAAAGGCACACTGAGATTAAAGTGACCTAGTGAGCCTCTGGTAGCAAACCAGTGACCAAACAGTCTTTTCCACTCCGGTGTATCATTCTCTCGAAGTGGAGGCTGCTTCCCTGAAGAAGTTTACACTTAAGTAAACTCACTCCCATTTCCAGCAGTACATCATCTGGTAATGAGTACAAAAATATTTGACTGGTGGCATTGAAAGCAGAATCTATTTAGACTCGCTGAAGCACTGCAATCAGATATCCTAATTCACTACTTCTGAGCTAGTTTTTTGCCATATCCAAGGAGCCCAATGCTGGTCTTAAAGATTCAGCAATTTAAAAAAACTTAAGGAGTTACAGTTCCTTGTCCTGGTTCTGTTACAGTACTTCACATGAGAACTACATTTAATCCAATTCATAACTTACTTATTAAATCTAAACTTAGACTTGTATTTCCACAGACTTGATGGCATGATCAAATTTAGAAGGGAATAAATAATTACTTATCTAGATGTAACTAAAAGAAAACCATCTTACAAAATATTACTTGACTGATTTTTTTCTTTAAATGAAGTGATCCCTTTCAACTGTTGAGGCTTAGCAGCATGCAGTTAAGAATAACATTTCCCAAAGACTCTCATGTACGTCATATCTTGTTTTATTGTAGCAGTATAAAGCTCATACTGGCTTCCTTCCTACAAGGCATACTTTAGACTGAAGGAGTATGAATGTTATCCTGTAACATATTCAGCCCCATCAGTGCACTACTGCAAGATGACTTGCAAAGGCAGGAATATCTATATGCTATTAGACAATCCTATCACTTCTTTTCCTCCCAGCTAAGAGTACTAATAGATTGGAAAACTGAACATTGAGTACTTCCAAGTATTAGGAAAAATATAAGACTACTGAGATCAAAAGTCAAAGTGATTGCTGCCAAGGCTTGCACACAAATGATACTTTTCTATGTTATGGTTATAGGCAATACACTGGGGCATCAACCTGGAGCTAACTCTTCTGAAGCACCAGTCTCATCAGAATGAGGAATTTTGAAATAGAAACATCAAAAGGCTTGCTTTCTGTGCCCATTTGTCATTATATTTATTTTCATCTCTGAATCAGAATTAACTCTATTTCAAGCGGGAATTTAAAAAACCAAACCAAACAAAACAACAATTTTAAATATGTAACTACACCATTAATACACTGAATGTGAAAATAGAACAGCATATGGCAAAAGAGATTATGGGGATTAGCCAATTAAATGGTATGACTCAAACCGACATGATCCATCAAATCTGTATTTTGCAGTGAAGTATGTGGGGCCATGGGATCACAACTTCACCTAATGCAAATAACACAGCCAAAGTTCTGAAAAGAACTGATTTGGCAAAAAGTATCTTCCAGGAAGTAAGGAGAAGTATGAGATGTTCAAAGCTTACAAGCTAAGAACAAATTATTTACTTCTGGATGTCTTCTTTAATGCTGGAGTTCACAATACTGACTTGATGTAGAACTTATTAAGAGCAGTCCCACAGGACAATAACCTTGATCGTAAAGTCTATACTCACTAATTATTCACATGCTTAGGACACAGGACATTAATCTTGACATAAAAGATTACAGACCAAATTCTTGGTAATATAAAACCACAGTAAACATCTCAGTGAGATCAAGTTTCCACAATCATAAGAGAACAAAATATTTAAGAAGGGCTTTAGGCAGAGTGGAGGCCTGCTTCTAGGAGCTGAATGCAGATGGCAATCCTCACCATCAGGTCTCACAGAGACGCAAATAGTTCACCCATATATTTAACAGACGGAAAGAGGCAAAAGAAGCAGAGGTATCTGGAAACAGTGCCTCCCAAAGGTGAGATTACTGTCACCTTCATGCAGCTGCCCACATTACACCTTGTGTAAGACCTGCTCAAAAGACAGATCCTGCAGGAAAACACACCAGAATATTATTCTGCTGGTTAACCCCTGGGACTCTGAGCACTTGTGTAAATAGAATTCATTCATTCAAGTTCAGTTGAGCTCATTCTTCTACAGTTACATGAGAGATGCACAAAGGAACGTCAAAAACCCAAGCAAACAGCAGTTCACAGATAGACATGTACATGATCAATTAGACTAAAGAATTTAAGGCTTTATATTACTAAAAGTTTAAATGCATAAATTGAAAGCTGTATTACAAAATAATATAACCACTTTTTATACAGAGTTGCAGCAAAACCACCAAAAGGAATCAGTTCCAAACCAAAGTCCTTCTTACATTTAAAGGTTCACCTTGATATAATTTTAAATGCCAGTATTATACAAACACTTTAGCACTTTTAACAGTTAAATGAAGCAAAAGGCATGCTGAAAAGTTAAGTTGATAAAACTACCACATCCACAAAAACACAATTTCCAAAAACACCTTTTAATCAATGCAAGCTCAATAAGGTTGCACACACTTCTCCAACAACATAAGGCTTTCCTTTAGGAAAGCTTCCTTGAGGGACAGCTCAGTAGGAAACGAATGGAAAAAAAGTCTCATTAAAACAAGTGCAGTTTCAAGTCTTAACCTGACATCTTTCAAAGGAACAAGAAGCTACACGTGGCTATGTAATGGAACTGCCCTTACATAAAACTTGACCATGGATGCACATATATGGAAACAAATGATATTTATTTCAAATTTCCTGTGTTAAATCTTATAGTATTATAACCACCTGTTTATCACAATATGCAAAAGTCAGAGAGCTGTCTCTTCTGGATTTAACGTTAAATACAAAGCAGCTTATCTGCTACTTCTATCTCAGGCTGTTTCAGTTAAGAAGACAAGCCTCAAATGCATCAGTGACATCTTTGAGATATGTAAGCAAAGTTCTGTGAAATTTCACCAACATATCATTTTTATTAACAACCTCCTCCCCATTATGCTTAGCAGAAAAATATTCTTTTATACAGAACTTTGCACATTTCCAAGCTGTAACACATGCTACTTAGAAAGTTCTTCATATAATTTACTTCCTGATTATGGCCTTGGTAGCTACAATAGGGTGAACACATCAATAACAAATCTGTATTTTAAACAAAAGTAGTTTGTCTGCTTACCTTGAGGAAAAGAATTTGGCTGCACTAAGTACAGGAATGCATGTACTATTTTAAACAAAATTCCTATTGCCCCAGGTTCATGGTATGCACCCGTATCATACGTCTTGGCTGGTACAAATCCAAAATCCAAAGTTCCAGGAGGTGGTTTGTATATAGGCTGTACCTCTGAAATAGTACTTCCACAAAACAGCAGCAGCAACAAACAGAGTTCCACAGCCATAGCGAGCAGTATTCATAAAACTGGAGGTAGAGATATTTGTCCGACCAGGTCTAGGAATCTTCAAAACATTCACTTGGGGGTAGCTTTCTAGCCAGGAGAATGCTGGTGCACTCTCACACCTTCAATTCATAAATGTATTTTTACTTCAGAGTGGTACAGCAGCCTCTCGTGGAAATGACTCAGCGCACCATCTCTGGTAAAAAAAAAATAAACAGCTCATTAAGGTGTGTGCAAGCAAAGAAAGTGCAAGACAACCTGCAATCTTCTGTGGAAATTGAACATATCAACAGTTGCAAAAGTGAACCAGATAGGACAGGAAAGAAAAAACTGTTGAGGTTTGCAAAGAATATGTTATACTATATACACTGTACTTGAAAGAGGTGGAAAAAACAATTATGCACTGTTCCAGGTCAGTGAGTTTTCAAAACCAAAGCAGAACGTTGGTACAGGTCCAAGGGAAACAAAACTAAAGAAGCAGTGTATGAACTCCGCTTCTGACTAAGTACAATATGTCATGTCACAACAATTACACAATGCATTTAATTACCACCTGATGGTTCTGTAGTTGATGACAATTATTACAAGTCATACTCTGTATTTCTTTAATCTACACCTTTTAGCAAAACCTTCAATCCTAGATACTCTTAACTGTATTCCAAGATTAGGGAAAAAAATTATGCATCACTGAAAAGTTACCAAAACAAAAAAAAAAGCCCAAACCAACAAAACATCACTCTCTTGACAGATGACAGTGGGTGTCAGCAATTACTTTCTGTTAATTCAAGCTATCTCAAGGCTCTCCTTAGGAACTGGAGAAGTCAACAATTTTTATTTACAGCTTGCTAAAGCTGAGTGTCATTAAGATGACTTTGGATGGTTATACATGTTTAAGAACATTCTGAATCTACAAAATCACAGCAGCCTAATCTACCACTACTTAAGAAATGTAAACAGAAACACCCCTGGGTTTCCAACAAATCAAGTGACCACATCTTGATCTACAAGAAGCCAGGTAAGACTCCTTCACTTCAGCATGCAACAGCAGCCCCTGAGGAAACAGACTGAAAGCAACCAAATAAAAGGCAACAGAAAACTGCTGCCCTTCTCTGATTTTGGAAGCTGCACACACTTGATGAGCATGCCAGTGAGCACCACACCGACTTTCCCATCCATCAGGCTAGCTTCTCTTTGGGACACCTTTGGTGATCCCCCAGAGTGCCCCTGACTGGGCCATGTGGGAATACACTGCTCATGACAAGACATCACTTCCAGCTGAGGAGCACCCAGCGCCAACAGCCTTCCCCAAGCACAGCTGAGCCTCTGTTGCTTCTTTCAGCAGCACTACTCAAGAGAAATGCTTTCCATCTCCACCCTGGTGTTCAGTCCGTTCACCGGCAGGAATGACAGCAAAGTAACACAAACACCTCACAGCTTCAGTCAGCCCAATGCTACACCAATACCTTGACTTCCAAGGTACTTCCAGGTCAAAGAGATGCTGAAGACAGAAGACTTAAAACCTGTAGTAAGGTGAGACTTAAATCTCTCCCATGCTTTACAGTCTCTGGTAAAACATCAGCTACCTTTCTGAAAACCAGTACTTTGCAAGAAGTCAAAATCACGTTGCAAGCTTGTTTAGTAGTCTGTGATGCACTCAAAGGACAGATCAAGATCAAGATCAAGAAAAATATGAAACAAAGGAATACAAGATCAGATCAAAGACCTAGAGACAGTTTTGTTTCTCCACTGTTCAAATGAGTTAAGAGAGAACACTCAAACCTGTCTTTCCTCCTCATGGCTTGTGAAAACCAAGAAGAATGAACAGTAATAATGCTGCGATTAGCACAATTATCCAACCCTTATTCAAAAAGGTGATGTTAGCAACCACTCAGAAATATGCTCAACACAAGCACACAGTACTTTAGAACACATAATACCATGAGTACTTACTTCCCTATCTGGAAAAGAATGTTCTGTTAAAGATTAATGAAAAAAAAAAAGTTCAGATCCAAAATATTCATTTTCCTCCTTTAATTTTTTACTGAGACTAGTTTTCTTCAGCCTAAAACATACTTTTAAGTGAAATTTAATCATATGCACATCTTTCTCTCAGGCTGAACACAGAAACGGTCAGAGAGTGAAAACTGCTTAGGCTACATTTTATTATCAAATCTCCAGAAACTCTATAGGACAAAATATCACAAGACCACAACTAGGTGAAAAAAAATCATTTTGCCTTTATGACACAACAGTGAAAATTGTGCAAGTTTGATACACTACTGTTCTGATGCCAAAGTGATTTTTGCTTTTATATATATATTCTTTTGCTTTTATATATATATTATATATATATATATTCTTCATCTATATTCATAGCTCTGTGGACTTTTATTGTACAGTTATATATTTTCCTAGCTAACTCCAGTACTTTTCCTATTAGACAAATTCCTGAAGGCCTGTTCTAATCTTGCTTCTTCTGGGAATCAAGACCAAGCCACCTTCCTAAGACATTTTCTCATGTTTTAGACATAAACAAGGCAGAGCTAGTAGCAAGGAGGGGGGCTTCAGAGAGGGTCACAACAAGAGGCGGAATTACTTCATTAACTGTTCTTCTAATTGGGGATTCTTGTCAATATTGCTAATTTGCTAAACTTATAAAAGTGTAAAAGCCCTGTATCACATGTGCATATCTGACACATTTTCAGTGTGCATGTCAGTGTGTTGTGCACCTGGAGGAACCTTCATTAAACAGTAACCACTTTTTATCACCTTAACCTTGTTTGGCTCTTGATTTTAGGGGCTCAAAGGCAACAGTTCAATTTGGTTTCCTTAAAAAGAGATTTGAACAATTTTTCTAAGCCAGGTTTAGTTTTTCTGGACATTTCTAAAGTACAGCTGCAACATTTCAGTGAGTAAGGAGAAAAAGCTCACACATGGTAACGGAGACTTGATTCCAAAAGTTAAGGAAACGGATGCAAAAGCATCCATTTCAGGGAAATGTCAGGTGTGGTTGTGAAAGATGGAATTGAGAAGAAGACTTCTCTAACTGGTGTCTTAAGGCAAAGCTCTCTGCAGTGTGCTCTGTTATACTAGAGAGAGGGCAGAAAAAGATACTTTTTTTAGTAATATTTTAGATTAAAGACAATTTAAAGTCTATCTAATTGCACAAACAGGCAAATAAAACACTGTTAAAATGCTCTCCCAATACAGGAAAACGATCACTACACCTTCTAGAAATAAGTAGTCATGTATTAACCAGGACAAAGTGGACAGTTTTAAGACAAGGACACTACTGAAATTGCAAGGACACTCAGTGTACTGCAAAAACGAACAATATTCTGCTAAGTGAAGAAACATAAGTCTCCAATTCTACATAGTTTTCAGTCAAGCTTTTATAAAATTCAGGTGAGTTTCCTGCAAATCAAAGAATCTGCAGAATAATGACCATACACTCTTCCTCTCCCTTTGCTGGCAAATATATCATAGTAAACATGGTATATATAATCTCACTGGGCAATTCCTCCAGACTGACACCAGTTCTTCTCTATACTACATAAAACACTAATATTTTCAAGGTTACATTAATAATAATAATCAGGAACTTGCAGAAATACTATTAAACATATAACTTAAGATGCCTCTGAGCATCTAATATGTATTCAACCTACCTAAAAATAACTCAGATGTAAAAAGCTCCCAGCAGTTCTCCTTTTTTTTGGTATCTAAAAGAAACTTAGCTGGGAGCATATTGGTAGTTAAATATGCTAGACAAACAGCATTAAAGAGGAAAAATCTATCCATGAAATCTGTAATTCTGAGAACTGCAAGAATGACATACACAGGAGTGACACAAATAAAGAGAACTGAATAGCAGTTTATGCTAATCTTCATTGCAGCATGTGGCCATCTCATTTCCTCAGACACAGTGTGGCATCACTGTAGTCAATGAGTTACAGGAACTGCCAGTACAACTCTCCCCAAGTACAAGTAAATAGTGAATGAAAAGAAGCTGTGTGAAACTTTGAAATGCTTACAGTAATTATCGAATAAGCTACCAATTTCATTACTACACACCCTGTGAAGTACTTAACAAGTTAAAATGAATTAAAGATTTTCATTATGACGTGTGTGGACATTTTAAAAATGTCCATTTTTAAAAGACTCGAGCTTTGCATTTTATTCTGTGGTTGACACTAATATTCTATACATACAAGTCACTAAGCAGAACTCCTGGGGTTTGAAACACTACCTGTAGAGAACATCATCACTCAAATATGCAGCACCATTATCATCTCAGAAATATCCTATCCTATCTGTTATTAAAAATATTTTCCAAAACCAACCTCTGCTTTAAGTTTAAGGGAAGATGAGATAAGAGCTAGATGCTTTAGTTCAGCAGCTTCCGTGATACATCAGCTCTGAACAACAGAGCCCAGAGGCAGCATGATGTCCAGCTCTTTGTTCCAATGGGACTGGCCTCCTGTTTAACGCTGCAATCCATGCAAATACAACACTGCAGTGCAGCGATGCAACGATGATTAACCCCATGAACTGAAATTCAATCAACCAGGGGCTAGACTGCTAAAGCTCAATGGAGGAGCCTGCTGGCAGTGAACCAGGATGGGCTGGGATGGTGGTAGATGCAGTTGTCCATAGGAAGCCCGCACAAAGGTTCTGAGTACATTTGTTACATTTTTTCAATTACACATTTGAAATTCCAAGTCCATAATCCCCTTGCACGAGTGCCAGTGATCACCAGAAGTGAAATTAACACAGCCACAAAACACATAGCTGCAAGCAGACTGAAACTCTTAAGTATGCGTAAAAAAACCAAACCCACACCACCACCTTGCCATTCCAGAGACCCCATACAGCAAGCCAAGTTAGATACTGGCAGGTTAAAAACGTACAGTTTTCTATTACAAAATCTGCCCTAAGCCTACCAACAATTACAACCTGTTGCCACAGGAGGATTAAGAAGCAAATAAACCTAGTAAGCACTAGGGACTGCAGAATATAGCTTGGCAGCACTGAGAAAAACTAAACAAATAGTATCTTCCACAAAAGGCAGCCTTGGTACCCATCTGACTTGCCTGCTATATGTTCAAAACAAGTAAGTGCTCAGGTCAGGAAAAACTGGATATTCAGAATCCAGTTTGCTTTGAGCAGCTTCTTACTAATTTCAAAATTAATAAACTAAAAAAGCAACACCAAAAAAATCCTTCTGTTTTACAAGTCACTGCCATTTGCAAGCAGAAACACACCTGTAAAAATCTCAGGTGAGATACCTTCCCCCAAGCATAAGCAGGTCTGATTTTCAGCTGGCTGCCTAAGTATCTGAAGTATGTTTTCACTAACCAAACAAAATAATTTATTTAACTTGATTTTAAGTGGTGCAGTTACCCCAGTATTCATAGAGCATTCCTTGTTAAATTACTTTTCAGCATCACATAGAACATTTTAAAACACAATAAGTCCAGCCCATAAACATGCAGCTTTAGGCAAATGTGTACTGATGAGCGCTGTGTACATGTCCCAACACCAAGGTACCGCAACACGACGCACGTATTTCCCACTAGCAGCCGAGACCCAGCCTTTGCTTCACCTTCTTTCCAATTACTTGAACTGTAGAGACCTCTTCCTCTAACACGCTGCCTAGTCCTTATCTGCAAACTGCAGAGGAGCGCGGGTACCGCAGCTCTGCCTCTGCTGGAATACCGACCGATGTGGTAGTTTCTTCAGCGGCTCCTCTGCATGTGCGTGCAGAAGACACAGCCCATGTTTACTACCACAACTGCCCCTTCTCCCCAGCTCTCGGATGAGGTCCCCGGCTCACTGCAGAGCTCACCTCTGCTGAGCAAAACGTTTGGCCAGCCGGGGTGGGCTGGCGCGGTCTGCCCAGGGGCACAGCGAGCAGCCACGGGCAGCACCGCCTCAGGGAACTCCTCCGAGGCAGGCGGCATCCGCCGCAGCGCTGCCGTGCCGAGCGGGGAGCCGGCAGGAGCGCACGGGCCCTCTCTCCGCTCACATCCACCGCAGAGCCCAGGCTGGGGTTCGTCTCCCTACCCCCACCCGCCCCTGACGAGCCGATTTCGAGGACAGCACAGCCCCGTCCCCGTCCGCCTACCCGAGACAGCTCAGGCCCCGCCGCCCGCGTCCCGCCTCCTCGCCCCGGGCAGGTGCCCTCAGCGGCCGCCCTCCTTCTCCTCCTCCTCCCAGTGGAGCGGCTTCCCTTCTCCCCGGAGATCTCCGGGGCTCTCCCCGCCCAGCGCCCGCCGCTGGTCTCTGTTCATCTGCGGATGGCTCACAGCTCTGCCCGACCTCTCCCCAGCCGCCGCTACCACACACGGCCCCCGGGGAGAGAACGCGCACCCCGTGCCCGCCACCCCGCTCTGCTCGGCGGGCGGACCCGCCCTGGCTTCCCGCGGACCGACCGCATCCCCCCGCCGTGCCGCAG
>VZTH01001839.1:74255-145236 GCA_013397815.1 Aleadryas rufinucha
CTCCCAGGCCCCCTCCCCCCCGCCGCTCCCACAGGCCGCCCTCCCCAGCCCCTACTGAGCCCCCCGGGATCCCTTCCGCAGGCAGCCCCATCTCCCCGGGTACCCGCCTCCCTCGACGGCCACCCGCCCCCCCTCACCCGACTTCCCACGGAGCTCCCCCGCCCGCCGACCCTCTCCTCCCGCGAGGGAAGGGGCCGCGCTCTCCCGGCCAGGACCTCCTCCCGCCCGCAGCGGGAGAAAGCGGAGGAGCCCCATCCCCGCCTGCTGCCCCCCACGGCCCCGGTGGAGCTGCCCTGGGACCCCTTCTCACGTACCCCCCGCCCGCAGCACTCACCGGTCGAGCGGGGACAGGGAACCGGAGGCGGCGGGGCACGGCCAGCGCAGCACAGCCCCCTCCGCTCCGCCTCAGAGCGCCGCGGCTGCCGTGGTGGCAGAGCCGCCCGCGCATAGATTATGGAGGGCGGGCTCTGCCCCGGGCCGGGGCTGCAGGACCACCCCGACAGGCCGGGATGGAGGGGGGAGGAAGAGGAGGAGCGTGAGGGGTTTAACCCCGGCGGGATGTGCTGGGCGAGTGGAGGTGGAGATAGGGAGACGATCTGTGCCGTGGCCGGTCCAACGCTGCCGAGCGGGCCGGGCTGAATCCGCACCCCTGCGAGTACGCAGCAGTCGGCGACCTGTTGCATCCCGGGCTGCCTCCTGCCCTGTTCCCCGCCGGGAAGGGGCTCCGCCACGCCGGGACCCGTGGCCGGGCTCCGCCGAGGCACATCCCGCCTCGCCGTCCCAGACGTGGCCGTGCCATCTCCCTTTGGTGATTTCCTCTGGCGGCTGGTTCGAGGTCAGGCGGGTTTGCTTTTCCCATCAGGATGACTTACCCCATTAGTTTGTGAAAAAAAAAAAAATCTTGTTTTATTCCTCTCGAGGGGTGTCCTTATTTCCTGATGGGTTTAGCATTTCCTTTAGGGCTGTTATCTATATTCCTAAGTGTTCTCTGTTCCCGAAGGCCAGCGATTTATTGGTAAAATGAGAAGTGTTTTTCTTGCAGATTGCAATACAGTAACGTACACTTTCAAAGGCTGCTGTGCTTTCCTTCTGCCTTGTGCAGATTTTTTTGTGCTTTTGATTTTTATTTGCAACTTTGGCATATTAATGTGGTTCCTCCATTGCAATATTAAAATATGAACATGATTCTTGCCTCTGTTACTCCTCCCTCTGTTACTCAGCATCACAAATGCATTGCAAGACAAAGCAAGAATTTTTGCTGAACATCCAAGGTTATGCTGGTTCCTTGGAAATTTGTAAAAGAACTGATGGAGAAGGCAGTTAGTCTTTTTGCAGGCAGAAACAAATCAAGACTAGAGCTATGGCAGCACTCTGCACTGCTAATTTAAGCCTGGCCAAACATCGAACAGTTTTCCCACAGGTGGCATTTGGTGTTGCCAAAGTCTACCCGTATTTCAGCTCAGGGCGTTTGCCAGCAATGCACATCAAAGAACAAGCTGCCACTCTGGCTGCACATACAACAATTATCCTGACCAGAGCTAATCTTGGCTTGTTCAGCAGGAGGACATGTAAAGGCACAATCCAAAATGGAGTGGTACAGAGCTCAGAGAAAGGCTCTTGTCCAAGTACTTGTTATAGTTGTCATAGTCACCGTAAGCTGTGTCTCAGAGAGGAAAACATAGTAGCCTTGGGGAAAACAGAACACCTTTACAGATGGACAAATGTGTTAAATTAGTCAGATAGTCTGAAAAAGAGAATTAGAGTTCCTGTCTTAAGCTTTGGATGAAACTTGTTCTAAATACATGAGAATATTCCTTCCAAATAATGGGTTGTGAGTGCCCAACACTGTTAATGAGACAATATGGTGTCTTTGATTCCCTTGCTTCCGTTCAGGGCTAAACCAGAAAGGCCAAGTCCTACTGACCTCAGTGACTCACTGACTGATTTTAAAATGCAGAGTGAAGGCATATGGCTACAGTGATAGATATCTGCAAGGGTGGAATAGTCTGTAGGAACTTGAAGAAAATGTGGGAATGCAGAGGAGAAGAGCGTGGAATGAAGCTGCAGAAAATCTTGACTTGCTAGAGCCAAAGACATTTAGATTTTCTCTTGGGTTACTAATTTATACAAGTTATAGGTTTTCTACCATTTATGGTAGGCTACCACAGTACTTCTGGATGAGAAATGTCTGTAGTTTGCATAAACAAGGACATGAAACTAGAGTTACAAGAAAAAGATACTAGCTTTCAGAGAAAAATTGAACCTGAATCAAGACTAACACTGCTAATGGAGGCATTTCTTCAGCAGACTAAGCCAACACCTATTTTATGATTAGTATTATCCATGGATGACAGATCTCCTGTTTATTTTCATGGATGTTGCTATCAATATAAGAAAGCTTTCTAGTCATATCTGAGTTTCTCTGTACTGTTGGATCTAGGCTGAAATAAAGGACTTGCCTAAAGTGTCTGGAAGTGGCTGAATTAAGATAATTTATATCGTATTAGGTACTGAAAATGTGTTGGCTGAGTAGCACCTAGTCAAATTGTCGGAGTTTGTCACTGTGAGATTGTAAATGGAAGCATGACCTCTTCAGCTGCCTCTGGATACATTGCTGGCAACCCCAAGCGTGTGTCTGACCTGAAACCGCTCTGAGCGGCTGGTGACCTTTCCTTGATGTTTCTTCTCTGCTAACTGCACGTCAGGTAGAGGCAGACAACTGTAAAGTGGGAAATACTGCATCAGTTTGCAGCCCTTTCCCTCTCTCCTTGTGTCCCTGCATCCAAATCACAGCTGTGCCTGAGCTTGCTTATCTGCACGCTCCTGTGGGCACAGCGAAGGATGCGCTGGTCTGCGGTTTGCCTGCATGTGGAACACAGTCACGTTAGAGAGGCACGATGTGTAAAAACAGTGTGGGGTCTTAGCAAGCTCAGAGAGCCTCAAGAAAATGTGTCCTTGAGGGAATGCATTATCTTCTATCTGTGGTCCTTTGTGCCTTACTAGGGCAACTGGGCTAAATTTAATCAGGATGTCTTCTAGCTCTGTTCTTTATGGCCAAAACTTGTAAATGATCTCAGCACTCACAGCTGTGGTCAGGTTCCCAAGGCAGCTGAACTTCTAATTGCTCACATAAATGAGGAAGCAGTCTTTCAAACCACAGCACAGTAGATGATAAGACCTCCAAAAACCTGCTATAAGCATCCAAAACAGGAACAGCTGGATGAAAAAACCTGGCCCATACTCTGTGGTGAGCATTTGAAAATCTGGCTGCATATCAATCATCTCTGTTATCTCAGAGGAAAATCCTCAGATAACAGGAAGATACATGAGATTTAGAGCTTAACTATAATGGTTGTATCACGTAATTGATTTTTAAGTGGAGCTTGTGATTAAAGGTCTATTAGATAAATAGCCTTTTTCATTAGTTGGAGTCAAGCTAGGCATAGTATTGCCTGAAGAGATTTAAAATCATAACTCCAAACTTTCCACTTCCCAAAAAGAAAAAGGACAAGGTAGAAAACCTCTTATATTGTGTTTAGTCTTCCTCTGGATGTTTGTTTAGGGAGAGAAGGGTGCATGGAAGTGTGGGAGAGGAGCAACATGCCTTCCATGCACCAGGGCTATGGAGAAAAGTGTTTTACGTACCCTTTGCCAAGAATATGTCAGAGTGACAGCATCCAGCATTCTGCCAGCATCCCAAAATTGAACCAGTCTACATATCCCTCTTACCATCTTTACCCATTAGGCCAATGCCTGCCCACTTCGCTCTGCTTTCTGTGGGTTACAACCCCTGAGTCCTTCCCTGTCCTCTGCTACGGTGCACACTGCCTAGCTCTGCCCTCCGTCCTGCCACTCAGTACCAGCCTTCCCTGCTGGCCTAGCTTAGCCCTTTGGATTCTGCCATCCCTCCCAATTAGTGAGTGCTACCTAGCAGCACTCACCAGCTACCTGCATAGCCCATGCCCTTCTTCTCAGCTCCCCATCGTGACCGTTTCTCCCCTCTCCGACATCCACAGCTGCAGCCTTCCTCATCCTTAATTCTTCTGTGGGATGCAAGGCTTAAAGGATTACAGGCTGTATGAGTTCACAACCCGAACTCCAAGCTGTGAACTCTTCAAGGCTGGAGCCAGGCTCACCCAGACTCTGCAGGCCCTGTGAGAGTAGAGAACTGGTAGAGCAAGCAGGAGGAACATGTTGCTGTATTAGACACAAAATGTGTAAAATTTGAAAGAATTACTGGAATCCATAAAAATGGTGGGAAACAGTATGATTGCTGTGTGCTATACTCTGACATGTATTTGCTTAATTTCTTACTCCCAAGGAAAAATAAAAAAGTGAAATGGACAATGTTACTCACATTAATTCTCAAGCTTAGAAAGCAATGTGACTTTTCATTGTAGACTTTTGATTCATGCCAGTTTAGGATATCATTTCAGTGAGGATTGCCTTCATTTGAATGGAAGATTTATATCGCTTTAGGATGCCTTCAGACAGTTGATGTTTTGTCAGCTACACGTCTTGCCATTACACTCTGTTGTGCCCCTTTCTTGTGACTGTGATAGATCTGCATGTCAACTCGTCAGGGAACTTAAAAAATTATATTCCTTGTTTTTCATCTGAGGAAACAAACCAGTAGTAGTTGCTGTAACAGATTTCACAGCTAAACAAAGATACAAAATGACAGGGATTACATGATGCATGTACTTGGAGCTTGTAGCTTCTTTTATGACCTCCCCCCCCCCTCCCCGACTCATTCTGTTTTTCCATCATTTCTATGTTTTATTTCTGCTTGCAAGCTTTGACTCTTGGCATCCTGATAAACTACGAAGTCAGGAATGCTTAAAATGAAAATGGGAAAGGCACATGTCTTTTTGACACTCAAACAAAATTAGTAACCCAAAAGAAAATTGAAATGTCTTTGGCTTCAGCAAGTCAAGATTTTCTGCAACTTCATTCCATTCTCTTCTCCACATTTCCACATTCTTTTCAAGTTCCTGGCTTGCTTCTGATGCTGTTTGGTAACAGGTTGGGGAGCAATGGCCAACTACCACTCCAGATTTTGGTTCTGGCTCCAGCACCGTACACTTCTCAGGTGACAAAAAGGTCCTGGTCAGCATCTCCAAGATTCTTTCTGTGGGAACTGTATGTACTGAGTTGTCTGATAGAGGAGATAGCCATATCAGCAAGGGCATTTCTGTTTGTCAGAAAGCAACTTATGGCTTCAAATAAATGCTTTCAGATGAAGTCCTGAAAATCTCCTGCACATGTGTAATTTCACCTGATAGAAAAAGAGATTTTAAATTAGGATGCTCCTGTTTACCAAACTTGAACACACGGTTTGGTGCCTTCCCCTTCAGAAATGAGGGTACTGCCATGGGACACGTCTGTTCTCAATACTGGTAATTCCTTGCTTGTGACCAGTTAAGCACTGGCTACCAGTGCAGCTGTTTCTTGTGATATACTGGTATCTTGTGGGGGACATACAGGCTTCAACTGGTCTGGGTCCTGCAAGCACACTCACAGTCACAAAGTTGAGTCCTGGCTAGGGAAGTCATCAGTGCAGATGATGCTAGTGGCCAGCAGCTGTATGTGGGACAGCACGAGCCTAGACAGTGGCCTCACCTCAGGCTACTGTCATGGATACTTGGAGATGAGAACTGATAGATTCTTCTCCTCTCTTGCGGCTCACTTATTTTGGTTTTTTTTAATGAATGCATTTGTAAATTTCTTCTGAAAGCCAGGGCCTGAGATGGACTGCTTGGGAAGAGGTGAGAGATGCTGTAATACATGGCTTACACGAACGTCGAATCCAGTAAAAGTATCTCTATGTCAGTAAGAACAGAACACTACAGAAATATTTAATCAGCCAAACCAAGAACACACATGAAAGCTATCAGAGAAGCAAAGTCATTGATCTGGATAGTCACTTGTCAGGAAAAAAAAAGATCCGTTTTCATCTCTGTTTGTGACCCTCTGACAAGCAGAAGCCCCCTCAGCACAGGGTGACTATCCCATGCTTTCCACAAAATGTAATCCTACCTCAGGAGCTTAGCTGCTGCAGTGACCTTCTTTTGTCTGCTTGCTCTGTAGTAAATTCTGTCTGACGTGAGTAAAGAAGATTGGTAGAAGGTTATTTTTAATAGCAGTATAAAATAATCTGTAACACAAGAAAACACAAGAGAGGGAGGCATCTGTTCATTATGTTTTCAGGGAGAATGACACCACCACCTACAACATCTTGTAGGGAGTTCATAAACAACATACGTGGCAGGATTAACCTGACAGGGCCCCTTTGCTCTAGTTTCTATTATTAACTTTGCACCTAGTGCAAGTCTCCTCAAATGAACTATATGAGGTGTAACAATTTATCTAATACAGACTATACCTCAGCTGTAAATTTATTAGCAGGGTAGCACAGGCCTGGGTTTTATAAGCCCTTCACAGACATGTGCTGAGTACCTGATCCCTAAGGTTCTTACAGTGAGTAGAGAGCAATTTTTATCATTGTTTAGGTTTTATGGTCTAGGTGATGAACTTTTCCCTCCCTCTCCTCAGGTTCAGCCCCATACTTAAAAATCCCCCCACCACTTCTGTCTTTCCCCATCCCAAGCTCCCAATTTCCACTGAATGTTTGGGATAGCAGCCTGCTACCCACAAGCTGTTATCACACAACACAGAAGTGCAGCTTCTGCCATTTGCCACCTCACAGCTCCAGCTCTCTCCTTGGTCTTCTCAAGTTTGATACAAAACTGTTCATTATGGCTGAGCAAAAGACTGCGTGCCTGATGATAACATGATCCAAGCAAATTGACTTTTTTTTCCCTATAATGTAATTAATTTTTTTTCGAGGAAGGTATTTTCAGAATTTTGGGAAACTTGGGTCTTTCTTTCCCTGATGTTTTCATTAATTTATTATTTCCTGTATTTTACCTTCCTGCTGATAAACTGTATGAGACCAAGGAATTGTGAAGTATTTCTACTGTTGAAGCATGTAAGATGTAAAAGAGAAAAGCTGACCTTTAACCCTGTTCCTTTGTCTTTCTGCATATCAGAATATCAAATTATTTTCATATTATAAGTATTTAATATATGAACATATATGTTGGAGGACACCTGAGATTCATTGCTTTAAAGTTAATTTGTAATCTTAAAATGTAGCCTGAGTTAAGAGGTAGCACAGCTGTATTTGTTCAGGCAGCAGAACAAGAATCAGCCTCATGCTCCAAGAGCCACAGAGTGCCTCTTGGTTCTGTCCTGCTGCAGGCTCCAGCTTCCCTCTTTCTCCGCTTGAGTTCACGGTCCAGCTGATGAGTACAGCAGGGATGCATCCACATTGTTATGCTTGTTTGCTCTTTGCTCAAGTGTCCAGTCTCTGGTTCCATAAGTATGAGTGCACACGAGTCTCCAGACTGGTACACTTCGAGGAATAGTGAAGTCTGGGGGTGCGGTTTGTTCACCTGAGTACATCCTGCAGTCTGCACCCTTTGGCCTGGGAATAGAGGCCCACCTAGACACAGAAAACAGGTACATTGCACACATAATCTGAGTAAAACAAAGACTAACTTCCATTAAGTTTGCTCATCACCTGCTTTCATAAAAGGGACTGCATCAAGTCCTGCACTCTTCAATCTGTACTGCATCCAGTGAAGAAAGGAATGGTCAGGTGTTGTTTCATAAGCTCCTTGATTCATAGGTTTTTTTTCTTTTAAACTGGAGAGGACTGCTCTGATTACCTTGCATGTGATTCATATGCACAACGTACACAAATCCAGGAAGACTCATACTAGTTTCAATACTAAGCTAACAGGTATGGCAGAGTCCTGGGAAGACAAACCTGGGTTTTAGACGACAGTAGACTTTGGTGTACTATGAAATGTCTGAATGGATATCTTCTCTCATTATTAAAGACTAAAATTTTAGCCTTGACCTCAGTAGTCTAGTTTAATTTTTGCAGTTTATTTGTCACTCTTTCGAATAGCCTCGCAGTAGTGATGACCAGTGTAGTGGCTCCACTGTACCAGGCAATACCAAAGAATTAGGTGTGGTGCCACTCAGTGGTGATAGTTAGTCTTCGAGTCTAACCTCTGCATCTTGGCCCAACACTGTTTGGTGCCATTTGACCTTTATGAGATTATTTAGTCTTTTCCTTTGACAAACTGAAGATATTATGATAGTGTAGCACCATTCTTGAATCTTGCCATGTAGAACTTCAGTGCTTTTCTCTTTTTTCTGAATTATGTATTAGAAAAAAGCATGTTAAAAATAAAAGAAGTTTTAAAAAAGAGGGTCTGTTCTTGGGACCAGCAGTGGTCCAGAGTGGACATGACAGATAAAAGACTGGGATTTTGGTGCCAATTCCAACTAGAAAGCAGCAGTATTCTCTTCAGCATACGAAGCCTGCAAATCCTTCACAGCTGCTAAGGTAGAAAAGGCCTTTTGACAAATCTGGAAGCCATTATTTATTATTTTAATGCTTTATCTGTAAATCTGAACCTCACTCATATTGTGGCAGTCTTTCTGCTCTTTAATTCCCTGGACATTGAATTACAGATATTTGAAGATGGGAGGCCTAATAGCTTAGAGCTTAGATTGCAAACTCCTGTTCCCATTTCTCTCACTAAATGGACACTTCATTAAATTCCTCTGCATTTCATTCTGCCCATTTGATGAGGCAGTCACAGAAAGGCCTTGCAAGGGAATTAGGGGCATAGTCCAAGTGATAGTAATTTTCACCATGTTTTGCTTAAGCTTTCTCTGTTTGTATTGCACCTTGCCCATCCTAGCATTTTCCTCTGTACAGGCTTGAATATTTGCTTTTGCAGATTCGTAGTTGTTACCCTCTGCTATTTGCAGTGAGGAAATAAATAAATTCCCAATTTGTGCTGTAGTTGTAGAAGCAATCATCCTATAAAAAGTAATCCACAATTCACTTCAGTAAAATGTATTCGTTTATATATGCTGTATGAGCTGAGAGTTGGTACAGTAAAGGCATGTAATTAAAATGTGCACATGAGATGTATTTTGAGCTTTCCTTAGCAGCTGTTTCATATTATGAAACATGCACAGTGCAGTGGTTTTGTAATTGGATTTAAGTAGATTGCAGAATATCTCAATACACAGAGCAAAACCCAGCAAAACGTTATAAAAACTTGTGCATAGTAATTCTGCCCAAGAGTTGCCAAAGAAAGAGCAGAGAGATCACATCAAAAATATTTCCTGCTTATGTGAATCTATGAAAATTCCCAGAAATACTAGGAAACATTCCCTAGGATGGGAATGAATACAGTTTACACTGAACTCAATAAGAGGAGATATATGTGTGTTTAGCTGTCGGCCAAATTTCAATTCTGGTATATATCAAATGTTGTCAGTTTGTACTTAATGACACAGAACACCACATAAACTTAAAAAATTCTTCCAGTTGAATTTCCAGCCTAAGTTTATTTATATTATGGTCACTTTGATATTTATTTTCTGTAAGTATCTTGTCTTTTGATTTTTACTGAGAAGCTCAATTTCTTTTTTAACATTGAGGTTCTTCTGTGATGGAGGAGGGGAGATAGTATTTTATAATTGGAAGCTTAAATCACAGGATCATAGAATACCAGGTTGGAAGGAACCTCAGGGATCATCTGGTCTAAACTTCTTGGCAGAGGAACTTAAAGATTTAAAGTATATTATTTTCTCCCTTTCTTTAAGAGAGGAAAAAAACCCCAAGATATTTTTGCTGCTGAAGCAGGATTTGCAATACTACCAGGGACTACTGTTCTATTTGTGTGCTAAGATTACTCTCAGTGAAATGGCTCAGCTCCCTGAGGTTCTCAAAATTCCTGTTATGCCTTTGCCAGACTCACAATAGTCTCACATTTGTTACTTCCCTAAAAAGAAAAAAAAAAAGAAAAAGAAAAAGAAAAAAACAAAAACAAAAACACAAAAAAACCCAAAAACAAACAAACAAACAAACAAACAAACAAACAAACAAACAAACAAACAAACAAACAAAAAAAACCAAAAAAACAAACAAAAAAAAAACAAAAAAAAAAAAAAAAAAAAAAAGGGGAAATTATGTGTTTGGCTGAAATAAAAAGGAGAAATGTGCATGGCTGAAAAGCTTCAAAAGCATCTCCATAGAGCACCTGTGTGCTGAAGACCAGTGAGGATCATTTACTGCTTAACCAGGAGCTGTCCATCCCTGGGCTTGGAAGAACAGACATGGGAAGTGACATTGAGAATCTAAAGCCCCTCACTATGAATCTGTCTGTCCCACTCTTTCTCACCTTGAGGAAAACACTGCACTTGCCACAGTTCACTTCACTGACTGGCAAAATGGTTAAAATAAAACTTGTCTTTTTTCACAGCTTTCTGCCAACATAGATTTCAGCAGTGCTTCTGCAGCCCTGTTGGTACAGTACAGTGTCTTGGGAAATCAGACAGATAAATGCCATGTTTAGAAATTATTTTTCTATTAAATGAGATCACAACTGGTTAAACTGCTGGGTAGTTAAGAAACTCTTGCTCTTCTTGTTAGATAAACAGACTTTTATTGCAAACAGTTCTTGTCTTTGTAAATCAGTTCCAGGAAACCCTATAATGTCAGTCACTATTAGCATTTGGAATAGCATTAAGAGCTTTATACAAGCTCATATTAATCTGTCTAGGTTAACCTTTGTATCCAGGCTGCCTCAGTTGCTGTATTTCAAATCTGCAGAATGTCAGTTCTTCTTGGTGGGCAGGAGGAGGTTTAGCACAGATTTAGCAGTGCTTTGATCATGGTATGAAGTCATTTTGAACTTACTTGTGACCAAAATAATTTCTCTGGAGCACTTTTATTCAGTCTTATTGATTGAGTTGTTTAATCAGTTGGAGCAAACTTGTAGCTCTCTCTTTTTCTCCAGAAGCTGCTATGAAGACCAGATGACTATTAAGACAGATAGTAGTGTCAAGAATAATACATTTCATTGGCACAGTGGATCTCACAACAGGAGAAATACCACATATGTGGAGAAATAGAGTGGGAAGGGTACCCACTTCCTGCTCCCAGCTGCAAAATCTTCCCAGAACATTCTGAGGCACTTGTCCAACTTGCTCTCTTCACCTCCGTTGAAGGCAGTGCCTCAGACTGTGTCCCTCAGGCAGTCTGGTCCAACACTTAATTATGCTCATAATAAGAAAATTTTCCTAATATTTAACCTAAATATTCTTTGCCGAAAATTAGGTTAATTTCTGGTCATCCTTCCCTCAGTGGACATGGGGAATAATTGACTGTCGTTTTTGTAACAGTGTTTGAAATACTGAAACACTCACTGGAACATGTTATCATGTCCTTTCCCTGGTCTTTTGGTTTCTGGATCAAAGCCCAGTTCCTCAAAGCTATCCTAAGAGTCATGTTGTCATTTCTGTCTTGTGACCTCTCTCCAATTTGCATGTGTCCTTTAAAACATATAGTTCCCCTGTGTAAACATGCTACTCCAGTTGAGAGCTCCTTTCCTGAGGAAAGCAACCTAACAACATCCCACATCATAAAGAGCCTCTTCTTCATGCACTGATGAATCTGCCTTCTTGGTAGGCACATGCTCAGTGTTTGTATTAGTCCCTGCAATATCCAGAATCTCTTATGCAATACTGCTGGTAAGGCATGTATATTTGGGGTTGGGGGGTTTTTGGGTATGTGTTCGATTTTTTTCCTCCTTTTCACTTTATTTGATTTCATATATTTGATTTAGAACTTTCCCAGTTTCTAAAGACTATTTTGAATAATTCTTTCTCCAAAATGCTTGCTGTTGTCTCTCATATTGGCTTCAATTGCATATTTTATAAGGACAACCTCCTTTATCTGTGTCATTGAGGAAAGTTTTGGAAGGCACAGAATTGGGCACCCCAAAAACTGTACTTGAAACAACTTCAAATATTGTCACTGAACCATTGAAACTAAATGTCCTGTTTAGTACAATGAAAAGGATAATGCACAATCAGTATTCTTGGTTGCGCATAGAGCAGGGTTAAACATTGTTTTGTAGGAATAGCACAAATCTAGGAGTCAGAGAAGTTTGATTTTGTTGGTTTGTTTGTCCCCAACTTTTAATACATGTGGCATAAAGTTACTATAACCTCTCTTTTCACTGATTTCCTTGTCTGTCAAAGCGAAGCAAAGATGCTTATGAAGTGCATGGCTCCTCAGGGGAAGATGCTATTGCAGCACAGGATGTCAGTGGTTGTGCTCTGGCCCTGTCATCACTCATGCAGTTGAAACAAACAGTGCTGGGCCCAGTGATCCTGTAGGATGTCCAGTGTTGGTGTCAGAACCCAGGTCTGTACCATGCCCTGGACTGCTAAGGACCCTTTGCTTCTATTTCCCCTTCTAGTGCCTGCCAGTGGAACGCATGTTCGTGCTTGGCTGGCGCTCTGTGAAACGTGGCTGGAAGCAAATTCTAATTGCAATTCCTTGCATGCACCTGGCACAAACTTCAGCACTGCTAAAATGTAGCAGTCACCAGTAAAAAAGGGGGTGGGATGAGATTGTGTTCGCAGTTGTTGCTATGATTTTGTAATTCATATTAAAATAGTTGTCTTCTTTCTCTTCTGCTTTTAAGCTCCCTGAGAGTGATGCAAACTAGGCTTTTAAAGCTTATTTGCGGAAAAAGCTTGTGGTAATACAACAGCTTGAAGCCGCAGTGAGATTTGGAATCGTGGGGGTAAACAAAACTTGTTCCGAATAAAAATGTGCTGAAATGCTTGCGTGGTGCCCTGCACAGCACCGGGTAACCGTGTGAGGAGGCCGAGCACAGCACCAGCCCTGCAGCCCCACGCAGGGGATGCACTGCTGTGCCAGGGACTTGGGGCTCGGCCCCGAGGGGCTCCCGGGCTCTGCTCCCACCCCTCTTCAGCACAGCCTGTCAGACCCTGCCCGGCTTCTCCCTGCTCTGTGGCACTGGGCTGACTGTGGTGCTGAGCCTTTGAGGGGCAAAGAAGAAATGTAGATGATCCTGGAGGAATGATAAAAAAGCCTTGATGTTTATGACTGGCTGCCTGCTTGCTATTTAAACATGCAGGGAGACATTTGATAAATATTTAAGTAGCACCAATTTATCTAGTGCTGTACATGTTTAACAAGATGAATGCTAAAGAGGATAAATAGATTAAGATTTCCAAAATGATTGTGCCAAATGTGTCTTTTTACTTCAAACCTCTGTGTAGCAAGGATGTTTCCACCAGTGTAGCTATCTCTTAATATATTAATAAACCATGTGCTTTGAAACCCCAACAAGCATATGCTGCTCCAAGGTAGTCATGCTGAACTAAGCAGTATTTTGTGCCACTGCAATACTTCTGTGGTGTATCAACAAAACATCTTCAGGTCAGACCAGGCTGGGGATTCTGTGCCTCTGCTCTGGCTGTCACCTTGAACATCTTTATTCTCACTTTGAAAGGCTTTGCTTTGAAATGAAGATGGTTTTAATGTTTAATATTTCCCTTGCACACGTGCACAGTTGTCTCAGCAAACTCACATGTAAATACATGTGTATATACATTAAATGTGTGAACTCTGTATTTTTCTCTCAGTCACATGTGGTGAGGAGTAAGTTTGAGTGTGGAAGATTAGCTTGATCACTTTGTATGACACATAAAGCCTCCGTGAATCTCTCTTGATTAGTTCTCCTACCCTGACCCTAATACAGAGGTAAAAATATTTAATGGCCTGTACTAAATTAAGTAACACAAGACTGACTCAAGTATGCATGACTAAATCTAGTTTAGTGATTCTTATGCTTGAAGTGTGTCATCAAGCTACCCCCAGAAGAGAATGGCTTAGGTAAATACACTATGGGATCAGCTTGCAAAGGAAGAATCACATCTGAATTCTTGTTTATATTAGTCAAAACCATGCAAGAGCCCCCTGGCAGAGCCGGGCTTTTGCTTCAGATAGTAGAATACCCATAAGAAATGAAATTACAGTGCTGACATTGAGAGTTGGTCCCTCTTGTTGTGTTTTGATTGAGAAAAAGGCTGCCTTCAGCATGGCACCGTGCAGCTATCATGGCCACTGACATCAGAGCAGAAGATTCTAAATATATTTTAACCCCTTTTTCGTGCTTTTATTTGCTGCCCCTACCACACCAGAGGAGCTCAGCTGAGATCAGTCCTCCACAGAGGTTCAACTTCACACGAGTCAGGACAGGACAAGACTGGAGCAAGTCTTCTTGACAGAGCAGAAAGAGCTGAACTTCTGTTTCCTTGCAGTGAACATTTCCTGATACAGCTCCCACTGAAGAATGGGGCAGAGCTGCCTCTGCCCGCCACCAGAACAGCCCTGCCCCACACAGCCAAAACCCTCACCACCAGCAGCAATTCCTCTTCTTGAAGGCAAAGGAGGCAGTGGCTGCCTCTTGTGGGGTTTTTGCTGTCCCTGTCAGGCTTCTGCCTTCAGCAGCTGCCTCTTTTGCCCATGTATTAAGCCACTTAAAGGAAGGGGAGAGTTTCCACATGGTCTGGTGAATTCTTTTTTTGGAGCTATAAAAACCTTAAAAATGCTTTAGAAATTACACTGCTGTGCATGAGAAATATAGCCTATATGTCCATATATATAAACCAAGATTTCATATTAAATGCGTTTATCCTCATTCTGTCACCCACAGAAAGTTATTTTCACCATTAAAATTATGCATGACAACTTGTTTATCCATTCTGAATGCACTGGACGGGAGCTAGTTTTCCATATTCAGAGACAAACATACATCACCTTCAAACACAAATATCACATATATTTAAATTGCTTCCTGAAAGATTTAATTCCTTCATCAATTTTTTTGGACAGCATGTCAGACAGGGACAAAGCTCTGGGTTCTGTACTGGGGAAAGATCTTCCTTTGGTCTTATTAACACACAGTGAGAGAGAGGCTGTCAAAGCTCCCTCCACAAACAGCAAGGAAGGGACACTTCACCAGTGAGGCAATAAAAAGCTTAATGGGAGGCTACCAAAGCCACAGCATTATTTTATTTTGGAGCAACTTGCGAGGACAGCAGGAGTCCTGGTGCCTCAGAGACCAGGGGCTGAAATAAAGACCAAAACACTGCTCTCAACTGAAGAAAGACCCAGGCCTTCAACTAAGTCCCCCACAGTTAATCTGTGGAAATCAAAGAGAAGATAAAGGAATTTTCTTTTGCTCTGTAATTGGAAAATATGTAGAGGATTTATTTTATCCAGATTCCACAAGATCTGGTTACTTTTGCTTACCAAAAGAAGAGGGTCTGAAGAAGAACTCCCCAGCCTGTGGCCCCTCTTGGAGACAGCAAAATTCTTCATGCTCCTGCTAGGCAGAGTTACCTGAGGGTCCCTCCACTGCCAATACCATGGCAATTACCAGAGCAGAGAGGCAGTAGATAAAATATCAGGATATAGAAAACACTAGTTGCCTACTGGCTTCTGTATTTACAATTGTTTTGCCCCAAATACAAACACTGTGGTCTATTGCAAAGAGCCATTTAGGGGTGTGGAAGCAGAGGAAGAGCTCAGGGTGAATTTGTGCTGCTTTTGAGTGAAGTTTCAGTAGCATACAAATACTGGCAATGCTCAGCCTCTTGCTGTGAATATCTTTTTTCCCTTGTCCTGGGGTGAATTGCAGTATGAGATACAGCCTTTAGAAAAACATTAATTAGTATTTCAATCCACAATATGTAGCTTGAGCCAGCTGTTCTTTTAGATTCATCTACAGCAGCACATGCCCATTTCTGAGATTTTATAAATAAATTAGACTGTGTATGCACTTGTTTTCAGTTTCATGCAAAGAGGACACACATTTTATGTGAATTTTCCCTCCAGCAACTGAAAAGTTCAGTATTTGAACGTGCTGCAATGGAAGCTCTCATCCAATTTTTTTTTTGCAAAAAACCCCTTTTGATGAGTGAGGACAGGAGAGGTGAAGGAATCATCAAAAAAACATTCCCAAATTGTCATACTGCCTTTGTAATGGCTGCTGGGAGCTGTACATGTTCATGTAGAGACTGATTTTGAGCATTATTGTCAGGCTCTTCCTGGCACATTCTCCTCCATTTCATAAGTAGCAGGTCAGAGTTACTAAGTGATTGTGCATTATTTACACATCAGTGCTGTGCAATTTCCATCATCCACCTACAGAACCATGCAAATTCAACAGCACACTCACCTATTCATTATGCATAACTTCCCAAGTCTCAGATACACACTTCAGGCCATACTTTCCTACATAATTTTTTTTCCTATTTACTAATTTACACCTCCTTTGCCCTACAAATATATGTAATTTATTCTGAATATTTTATGCAAAATGCAATACTAATGGGATTTGAATCTTTCTGATAAGGATTCAGGTTCCCTAACTGGTATTCATACAAAACTTAGTCTCTAGGTTCCAAAATAGATGTGATCTGCAGTGCAAAGCTGCTAAAAGACACAGAAACAACAATACTTTAAAGCGGGGGGGAGGGGGGGAAGAGATAATAAGTGTCACTCATGCAATTCCTCAAGATTTCTTCCTGAGCAGGAAGAACTATTTTTTCCCCAAGGAAATGACAATGCTGAAGGCTCTCCCATTACCTGTTTGGAAGCAGATTAAAAAAAAGGAAAAGTCCATCCTCAAGCTGACAACTGGTTCATGGTGCAATAGTCTTGTTTGTCAGTGTTCATTGTGTTTGCCATTGAGGCAGCCAGGTTAAAGGCAGAAGATGGCATCCTCCCTCCTGTGTTTTGGAGTAACAGGCACTCTGAAGTCATAAACCGCCCCCCCCCCCNAAAACATAAACCCCCCCCCCCCCCCCCCCAAGCGACCAAACAATTATTTTAATTTCCATTTGCAAGGAAACAGATATTTTTGTTCAACCTGGAGCCTGCTCTCAGTATTTCCTGGATGCACCCAGTTATGCCATGACAAAAAAAAGTTATTAGCTATTCGGTGTTTCATCTTCTATGGCCACTTCTTTCCCACTACCTGCAGTTTGGTTGACTGGGGAAGTTGGAGTTTTATTTGCACTCATTTGATATTTCCATTCAATGTCATAGTCCATATCATACCATGCCTTCATCACTCAGCATCGCTCTATTATCCCTACAGGGGGAATATTGCCTCTATTATGGCATGCATTGATCTGGGAGATCTCCATGCTCTCAAAATCAAATAAACAATTTTTATTTACACAGTTATGTTCTATATAATGTTTTTTTTTCATACAATGGGACAAGAACTCCAAGCCTACTGATTCCAATAGCCACAGAAAAAGTATGGACACCTCTACGCAAGAATGAATCAGGGACAACCCTTTATTTGCCAGCATGCATCACAAAGAAGATCCATAGGAAGTGATGTCTGATACCCAAAAATTGCAAGCCCAATGCTCCACCTGTACCTTTGTCAAGCATCTACGAGACAGCCAGAGCTAGTGCTGCCTTCACTTGGTACAGGACTACAGTCCCTGTTGCGTGCAGGAGTCCAAGACTCTAATTCAGACACTTGTGGCTGTGCAGTTACACTGAAATCACCTGTACAGGAACTGCAGCTTGAAAACAGACAAGCTACCTGCCAGAAAATTATGTATCCCAGATGCAAAGACTCTATTTTTTTTCAGGACAGAATACTTACATAAACATTGGGAATTGACTGGGCTTCTTGTCAAAATAACATACAAGAAGTTTAATTTGTTTTCTGGGTAATTTCCCTTATTTTATTTGGTTGGTTTGGGTTTTTTTAATAGAGATCTCAGAGGAATTAGTGATCCTACTAGAAGTATTTTTCAGATATTCATCAAAAGAATTTCTGGTAACAATGATGTTTTTTATTTCTGAGTTGGACATCAAACAACTACTGGACAGAGAAGCACTTAAACCTGGAAAATTTCTCACTGGAGTCCTTTACAGATATCAAATTCTACCTCAGTCTCTCAATTGTTGACAATCCATGGGGATTATATAAACTACTCTTGCTTGTGTGTGAGAGTGCCTTCCCTGATCATTAGGGCTATGAGGAATATTATTGAGTCTGGGAAACAGACAGAGGCAAGTCCAGCCGGATGGGTCCAGAGGAAACTCCTCTGGCAGAACTCCAGCAGCTCCACTCAAACACTGCAACAGCTTGTGCAGCACTGACTGAGTCTCCCTTCAGAGCTCAGGTTTCCGACATATGGTGGCCATAAAACTGCACAAACAACTTGCATTAATTGTGCAAGAGATAAATAAGCAGTAAAAAATTTGGAAGATCAAAGATGGAGAGTTGATTAGTATCAATGCCAGATGTTCTGGAAAAAGTGGTCCTGACCCGAAATCAGAAATTGTTGACAACCCAGTGTGTATACTAATTCACAGTTTCATTTATCTCCATCTCTTCACTACTGCCAGTGAAACAGGGACTTTTTTGGAAAAGCAGCTGCTGTTTGGTGTGCTAGGGCACTGTCCCTGTCTCTGATGACCTCCCTCCTTCATGTGGGTTCTTCTGTTAACCCACAGTGGGAGCCACCAGGTTAAATAACACACTGTTAGGTTAAATGAGATTATTCAGGTGCTAGATGGGCCTTGTAGCAGGAAATAAATAAACTGAGAGGAGGGGCTGGATGTTAAAAAGAGGGTCACAGTTTAGGGAGGAGAATGTGTGTGGAGCCCCACAGCAAGCGTTGGCAGTCTAATTCAAACTCATTTCTTTCCATCAGTTGCCAGGATTTACGGCATTGAAACCATGCCCAGCAAAGGAAGAGGACTGCTGTAGTAAGATGGATGTGTGTGCAGTTTCATCCAGGGCAGGGTTTATTTTTTACAGTAGCCAATTCAGCACCATCTCACTGAAAGGTACAGGAGTAAGGGACCCACTCTCTTTCAGGGCAGGGAAAAATGGTGTAGTGGGGAAGAGCTGGTTGGTATTTTGTCGTGGTATTTCTGTGTAAATTGTTTCTTTGTCTTATACCTTTTATTATTAATACTGTTGCTGTTACTTTCGTTTTCTTATCTCATTGTCCTTTCCAGTAAATTGTTCTTATCCCGCCCTGTAATCTCTGCCTTCTGTCTCCCACCGGATGAGGTGGGGAAGGAGAGCACCGTCTGGTTTGGGAGACGATCAGTGGAGGGGGAGGTCCCTGACTCAGGGAGTGACGCTCCTAACCCGCTACACTGTGTTTCCAGGAGTGGTACCGATTTCAAGAGGAAAACTGTGAATCTCAGTAAGTACAAGGCTAAGCCACAAAGCTCGCTTGGGTATTGCTTAAGTAGGTGCAGGTATGAGCACAAGGGAAGAAAGAAGAAAGAGGGGGCCAGTGGAGACTGCCGTGGGTACAGCTGCAAAAGCACGTGTAGCAGGACCCTAAAAGAAAGCCTGCGAAGACAGGACTCTGGGTACTGGCTGTAAGGCTGATGAGATGTTAGAAAGGACACCATCCTGTCTGGTCTTTTTCAGGCTCTGCTAAACAATGCCAACAAGCAGCGTCCCGTTAAAGATGCATCCATGTTCAGTTTCTTCCTGCAGTTAAAACAATCTGAAAGACCTTTCTGATCTTTCACTGGCTTGGTTCAGTTGTGCAGCAATTCAGAGTGAAACCTATGAAGATGTTAAGAAATTCCCTGAGTTACAAATGAAATCTGCACAACGATCTGCTTTGCTTTAGGGCTTGTCCTTGCGTTACCACAAACAAGAAAATGAAGATGAGCACCGTATTTTTTTCAGACTCTTGTAAGGAAGCCTTCTAATAAAACTCTCTGAGATTAAGGGAATGTTTAGTGTTTGCATTGAGGAATGTATGAAAAACTTCATTTGTTTCAAACAGTGTTAATACATCTTTGATCAGTTCTATAAGCTGGAGATGTATTATGTTTGGATTTTGAGACAGAAGTGTTTGATTTGCATTTTGTGATTTTCTTGAAAACAAATAAATTTGAACTACAATTTACTCAAAGTGTTTGTTGAAGAGAATTGGTCTATCAAAATGCCTGAAAAGACAAAAACTGCCTTTTTTATCACAAGAGAATTCCTGTGCTATTGTATTTTCATGCTCCCCTTCAACTTCTGCAGGTGAACACTGCTAGAAGCAAATGATACTCACCCAAGTCAAGTTTTCAGATCATCATTTACTGTCCTCACATGTTCACACAGCTATGGTCGTTCCCAAAAGCAGCTCCCCTGAAACTGTAGCATAGGGGTTGGCCTCAACTCAGTACAGTTGTAGTCACCAGGTAACAAATGCTCCTGCTAGAGAGGGAAGTGCCTTCAGAGCACATCCCTCAGCATGTGACCAGTGCTGAATTGCATTCATTTTAAAGAACCATTTCTAGGTTGGGGCTGGGCACAGACATACACGTGGATGTGTTTTGGAGAATGTTGCTCAAACAAAGTGAAAATAGAGGAAAAGATGCTTTTTCAGTAGTTACCCAACCTGAATTCTACTGCTTTTTTTCTACTACAGCCAACAACACTTGCCAGACAAACAGAGGAGCTGCAGTAGAGCACGGCTAACGCTGCCGGTGCGTGGCTATGATGAGATAGCCACAACTCTCACAGAAGTCTCCCGCCAGGGGGAAGATACTTCAGCTCAGGGGGCCATCAGAGAGAGTGGCCACTCNTTGGGGCTACCCCACAGGATACAACACATGGCTGCCAGTCAGAACTTAACTGGTAAATATGATTAATGTATACTTTACCTCACCTAAGTGGTACAATCATTTTAATATTGCCATACTAATTTGGTCCAGTGGTACATCAGATCTGGAGCAGACCTGCTTTCTCACTTCTAATTGTACCATTCAAAGACACAGAGAGATCATAAGGTCAGGACAGAGGAAGACATATTCTTTAAACTTAGATTTCTGAATTCTCAGATACGGATTAAAGAAGGAAATAGAAAAGGTGCTCTTTGTGTTATCAGATTATTATTAGCTCTAGAGAACTGTATGTGACTATAAACTCAACAACAGTTCAGTCAAAGTGAATTGTTCTGCAAGCCCTATGTCAGCTAACCCTGCTCACAGTTGGGTCCGCTCTAATTGCTACCTCGAAAGGAAGCTGTGCACAGTCAAGGCAACTCCGTAACGTGCTCATTACAGACATGGGAATTAGGAGTTGTTCAGTTCTTACCATGATTACTCTTAATAAGCCCATAAAATTATATGATAATATGATGCAAAATTTATTCTGTGGGTTCTCTGCACTAAAGGAGCATTTCACCCTAGGAGAAATGTTTAGTTAAGGTGGCAAGCCTCATTTTTGCACTGCAGTCCTGCCACTCTCACAACACTTGTGCTTGCTGTATTTCCTAAGGCTGGAACTCCTGTGGCCATCTGATTGTACAACAATCTGCAATTTATGTATTTATTTTAGAGAAAAACTCTCCAGTTCTTAGGGTTACAGACAAAAGCCTCCAAGTAATTACCACTAATAAAAAAGATGTCCTGGAGGTCAAAAGAAAGTGGCATTCTGTCGCTGTAGTAAGCGAGCACGGAGAGAAAACCAACACAGATTTGGTCCAGGAAGAAAAGGTGAAAAAGGTGTCTTCATTTAATTAATTCAGCCCATTTTATACGTTAGTATTCTAGCATGGTATAAGGTCATTGGACNTGGTTGATGGTCTGCATTCTGGACATCATTCGGAGGTTGCCTGTTCTGCTTCTGGTGCCGCAGGTCAGGGCGAACGCATCTTGCAGGTGGCCATCGTGCCCCAGTGTCTGTGGAAACGCAAGCATACCCCCAGGCCCAAGCAATGAGCTCACACGGGCCTTCCCACTTGTTAGTGAGTAGGTTCTGTACCCAGACTTTCACTCGAGGCAGGTGCGTCTCACCTGAAGACTGCAGGGAAAGAAAATTATTCAAAATAACAGGATTATTTGAATTTGGAGGCACTGTAAGATGATTAATTGTGCACTTTTTCTAGTCGGCTCTGTGGGGTTTCTCTTTGCGCATTCAAAGCTTTTTGCTTTTCAAATCTCATGGTGTGTATCAATCATGGTGCTTCAGACAGGGGTGAACCTGCCCTGAATTTTATCCATGGAGAATAGATAATCCTGAAATCCGGTCTGGAAATAGCCTTGCACATTCCCTTGATGAAGCCCAGCACAATGAGTAAATCAAAAATAAATCAAAGAGTTTCTTTGCTTCAGGCAAGTGCTGTTCTTTAGGATGGACCAGCACTATAGGTCCTTCTGGCCTCGTTCCTTACTCTGAGACATATTTTGGGTCAGTGAGCTAGATTCCCTGTTCTTCATTTCATGGATTTCTTAAGCAGAAATAGTCTTCTATGTCCCACTGTGAGAGAACATGCTACTGTGAGGCTTAATTGAGATTTGTTGTTTTTGAGATTATTGGCTGAACTGTGTAAGCATGATATTACATTTGCACAGGGATTTACTGCACATTTCAAAAAGCAGAAAGGACTGTGGCTTAGGTGAGAGCTGGTATAGAATTTGGGGTATACCTTTTTGTGGTAGCACAGATTCTTTCCCATGGGAATTTTTCTCTTCTCCCTGTGTTCTATAAATAAAGATAAGGCTTGGATGTTATTGAAACTGTCTCTGGAAAGATGGACAGTCCTACCTGGCCTATGGGCCTAGGGGGAGGTTTTGAATTGACCCAATCCGGAGAAACTTTTAAAAGTCTATATAAGTTTTAGAATTAAATAATAAAATCAGAATTCCGTCTCACCCGATCCAGTCTGGTTCTTGCACTCGGCTAGCGCTCAACAGCGACACCTTTTCATAAGTGTATCCAAGCAGACACAAACTTTTAAGTAGTGCCAGTTGTTTGCTAGGGGAGTGACCCAGAAGGATCTATAGTATATTACCTAATTAATTACTTCAGATTAAAGGTATCTTTAACTGTTACTTCATTGAAGGGCAAGATATAGTGGTGCTTTCAACTTACAACCCAGAAATTACTAATTGAATTTGTTTTAATTAGGGGAAGTCAGCTACTATTGAGGAGCTGCCCCACATAATTTTGAAGATTTTTGTAAATTGCAATGCCCTGGAAATTGCTACCGTTTCCCTAATAGCAATAGTGTGGGGTGGATTTTGTGGGGTTTTGTGAGGTTTTGGGTTTGTTTTGGGCTTTTGCTGTTTGTGGGGTTTTGTTTGCTTGTTTGTTTTCATTTCCTTGTTTGTTTGTTTTTGTGGAACTTGTTTGTTGGTTGTTGTTTCTATTTTAACAAGTGTTTGACTTTAGGTTTTTTTCATTAGATGTTATAGACAAGGTTGGGGTCTTTACACTAAATTAGCACTGTATAAAAATATATTCATTGCACAAAAAACCTGTCAGGGTGAAGTATGTCTCTGATTCTTTGTGGTGTGCTGGTATTGCACTGAGAATACAGGCTCAAGGACTTAACTTCGCGCCTGGAGTATTTTATTTCAGTTCTCATCCAAAAATATAACATCCAAACCTTTGACACCTCGCTAGAAGTGTAAATGTAAAGATTATTGAAGTGCAAAGGAAATTGGGCAAATCTTGCAGCTTTCATCTCTCCTTCACAACACTACATCGAGGATTTCATGTCAAGATAGTGACATTGTAAGTGGAGCTGATACTGCATCCTAATTGCCTGCTTCTGGTCTTGAAAGAAAGTGATGTTTGCTTATCTGTAATCAAGGTGTCAGGGTCCAGGAGCCAAACCATTAATCCAGATTTATGGCTATTACACCTTAATAATGAGAAGTGCCTATCTCAACAGAATATGCAAGAGATCAGTTTCATAAAAGTATTCAGGTGCTTAAATAAAATTAATTAACGTCTAAATCTTTTTAAAGTCTTGCCCAGACTTGGTGCAATTTGGTAGTGCTGCTACATGAGAAATGTCCAAACTTTATGCTGACAGAGACAACTTAATGATAGACTTGCTTTATCAACTATAAGGTACTTCATTAGGAGCATAACTTGGAAAGGAAGAATCACTCTGTTGGTTTTGTTCCAACAGAAGGTTTTTGTGAAGCCTTGACAGGAGGATGGTCTCCAGTCTTGGGACCAATGCAGACAAATCATGGAGAGTCTAGAGGAAAGAACCTTAAGCTACTTTAATCTAGGAAAAGAGGTGATCAAGAAGATGTAGGATAACAGTCTTCCACTAAAAATATAGTTAGGAAGGAAGTGATTTGTTGCTCACTCTACCTGCTAGGGTAAGGAGAAAGGAAATGAATGTATCACAGGCTTCCTCTGCTTCTCCTCTTAGTAGGTAGTACCAGAATAAAGATGGTTTATTATGCTGCTCCAGTATCCTGCCAGCAAGTAAGGATTCACTCTGTGTTGTAGAAAAAAAAAATCTCGCCAAAAAACCAATTACAGTCATCAGTGCAATGAAAAAGCAGCAGGGACTGGTGAAACTTTCAGATGGGTGTGATAGAAGGGCTCCTGCCCCGGAGATGTGTTCTCTGCACCCAAGCAGCACTAAGACAGATGAGAGTCACACAGGAAGGGACCCTGGCTGATCAACTAAGGTATTTAGAAAGAGCAGGACAGAAAATAGTTGTGATGCTGCTCTAGACTTGTGAATCCTAAGCCTTCTGCTCTAGGATCAGGTGAAGCCAAAAGCTTCCTGGAGGGAAGCACACAGGAGATATTTCCAAGATGGCTTTGTCAGCCTCAGCCATGGGATGACATTGCATGAGCTGTTGAGGAAGATGGGAATCTTCTTGACAAGAGAAGCTTCTTTGCCTGTCAGTTTTCCAGGATGGGGAGGTGTCCTAAGTTACTAATGTCAGATATAACTAAAAGCGTGTATTCTATTATCATCTTCACATGCTCTTAAAGCAGGTGGGGCAGTGTTCGTTATCTCCCACCATGACTCATCCCTGATAACTCCCTCCAGGGGCTTTCTCTGTTTAATGGGCACACAAGGACCCACCGCATGACTCACAGAATTACATCAGCCCATCGTGAGATGCTCCGCCCGGGGGGAGGAGCCACGCATTCCCACCTGGATATAATCTGGGGTTTGGAACAACACAAGCAGCTCTACCTACTGAATTCCCAGTGGATGAGAGCTACCACTGGACCTTCAGGTGAAGACCAGACCCTTTTCTACACGATCACTGCTTCAACAGAACCACTTCATCAGGACTGCTACCACCACCCTGACTAACAGGGTGTCAGGTTGTACCCTGACTCTGTCAGTGTTCTTGTACTATGGCATTTATTTTAATTTTCCTATTAAATTACAACTCTGACTTGTAATTTAATAGGAAAATTAAATTACAAGTCAGAGTTGTAATTTAATTTTCCTATTAAAAATTGGAAATTTTATATTTCCAATATAAAATGATGGTTTGTTTTGAAAACAAACCATCTCCCACTGGTTTGTTTTCAAACTAGTGCAGGAGGCTTTAAGTCAGATTTGGGAGGAAAAGAATAACAGGAGCCCATTTGTAAGCAATAACAGTTCAATCTCAACTAAAAAATCAGGTAGTGACTGTAAATCCAAGGGAAGGACAGGTAGGAATATGCTTCCACTGAACATTTCAGATGCTTGTGGATACTGCCTGAGCTGCACACCACTCCATCTCCCTGGGACAGTGAAGGACAGAGACAGAGCCACAGCCCCTGTGTTGGACAGTCATGGTGGCTGACTTTGACAAGACTTTGCTTTCTTGTTTCTCATCACTGGACACTTAGGACATCACAAAATGCTTCAGAGATTTATCTCGTATCTTCTCTATTCCAAAGGGCCTTTGGAAACATCAGTTCTGGTGACAGCTTAGCACTTTTCTCCTTCTACCCCTAGAGGCAATCGAAGGCACATTACTCGGGCTTTGCACATCATCAGAGCTTCTTACTTTATTCATATCACCCTTCTTTGTAGAAACACCACACTAAGACAAAACACAGCAGTACAATCCCACCATTCTCCCTACCAAATAGACCACCAGCAATTTCATGGGATCTCATGAGGATCTAGACACATCAGTACAGAGGTATGCGAGATTTTTCTCTCATCTTAGGTCTTATCCTTGGCACCAAAACAGAAAACTCTGAAAACTGGCTAACAGAGTTGTTAGCAGATTTCTTGTGATTTAAAAGAGCAAGCTTTGGAAAAGGGAAAAAAGAAATGATAGATCAAACCAACTGCGGTCTTCCACAGTTTTTCTGGGCACATAATCAGATTTGGGTTTTGTTCTTTTCAGCATTTGAAGAGTAACGTGATGATGAATGAAAGCCAGCATAAATTTGTCAGATCATTTCAAACCAGTGCATTTCCCTTCAACAATGCAGTACACCATACGGGGAGAAGCAGCAGATAATCACATATGTTGACTTTTATGAGGCTTTTGATACTCTTTCATGTGATATTCTCAAACTAAAGAAACATAATAGAGATTAAAATGCTTGGAGCAGTTGACAAAGCTTCTTGGGAAATCCTGCTTGGGGAATATTTATCACTATTTCATCATCACACAGCAGTAAGATTCTGCAGGGGTCTCTTCATGTTCATTGCCACTCTGTTTTTAATCAGTAATATTGGTCAGGTGCCTGAGAAAGGTGAAGTGCAGGCTGTGGATACACTACCCGACAGGAGTTCAAAACAAACTTGACTAACCACAGAAACAGATGGCAAAAAAATTGAACTGAAGCAGGTCTATAGGATTTTACAGGATTTTATATTTTGGCAGCAGTATACTACAGCACAAGTGAAGGCTTGGGAATAATCAGGCATTTCCACTGGAAGCATATAGTTCCTGCAGCACATTCGAACTCTCCTGGGTCAGAAGTGGCATCCTGTTTTTAAGAGGTAAATTCCGTACCAGGATACGGCAGCTAAAAGCTGGCTGATGTAATCCTCAGGTTCAGCTCAGCTGGAATGGAAGGTATCAGCTGGAGTTCTGTGCTCAGAATGAGCATGGGACACACACTTCACATAAACAGAAGCTGAACTCATTGTGGGGGTTTAGCAAGAGCCTGAAGGGAGATAAAGCAGTCTCAGCTGCCAAGGATGTAAGAAGAAAAGAGAGGTGGAGGCGAAATCTATTCTCCATGCCAAGGATGGACAAAAAGAAGTGAGGGTTAAGTTTCAGTAAGGAAGATTTAAAACAGACAGTAGGAAAGTAATAACAGCATTTGCAGTGCACATATTTACTGTTCATAAACATACAAAAATGTACCTCTGGAAATGTGCACCCGAATGCATGTTCCTCCTATGTTACACTTCATGGATGAAGTTCTACACTTTCAGAGGTTAATTTCAAAAATTCTGTTTTCCCCCCACTGTTATTTATCAGCCCCCTTCCTTCCTTCCTTTTTTCTCTGTTTTTTTTTGTTTTTTTTTTTTAATAAGTAACATTGCATATATATTCTTTGTAGATCATTAGCAACCATAAAAATGACACATGCTTTAGAAGCCCCAGTCTGCTGAGCATTACCCACAGTGGGCAGAAAAAAATTCCCTGATTATTTTTTCTTTGAAAAACATTATCCTGAACAGTTTCTCTTCAAGACACTAGGAAAGACTTTCAAATGCTCCATAATATGCTAAACAGAATCATCAGGTTTCATGAGGCTTGTAGACCACAGCTTCTCCTTACTTAGGGTGATCATGCTATGATTTATAGGTTGTAGAATTTATAGGATTGTATTTGAGGCTTACCAGTTGTCCTCATCCTCATATTATCCAGTAGTGAAATCAAAATGCTGATAATTTGATGCCCATGTCACTATTCACCACAGGCTGCTGAGAGCTGCGCAGGGTATGAGACAAACCCAAAGCCAGAAATTGTCTTTGGAAGAAGAAAAGGTAATTACTATTAAAATAAGACAACCAATACTTTTTAATAGCCCAAGAGCCCTTCCCTTCTCAAGTGGAATTCCACTGAGAATATTTTCCTCTACAGAAAAGATTTATTCAGTCTTTTACCTTAAAAACATCCCAAAGCTGCAGATTATGGCCTGAATGAACACTAGAATAACCAATGAAAATCTGACGTATCCAAAATGACAGCAAGGATACCAGATTTAAGATCTATCTAATTTCTTTGGTGTTTCAACTCTAAGGAGAATTTATAGGTAAACCAAGACCTGCAAACTGAGTATGAAGTGTATTGGTCTCTTACTCACTGTGCTCTTCGTGCTCTCATGGACAGCTCACACCAGAGCTAAACCAGAGATTTTTTTTTTGCTCCTTACTGTGGTTGTATGAAACTATGGTGCTTGTATTTTTGTTTCCTAAGATTTGTAGTTTGGTTGGTGTATGAAGAGCTTAGCACACCTACTGCCCTCAGGCCCCTTGGGACAAAAAAATCCACATTACTAAAAACTGGGACTATGGGAATTTTACTGTTTTGGAAACTACATTTCTCAAGTCAATTAAATAAAAACAATGAAGCAAATGGCACGCATATTCAGACCAAAAGCTGAAACTTGCCTCATGCAATTTGCCATTTTGTACATAAATGTATAAAGCAGGTAAATCAATTCCACAGAATTACTCTGATGCCATTAGCAGAACATCTATGCAAAGAATCACTTATTAAATAAACACTGGGGCTTTGGTCCTTGCTTTTAAGAAATGAGGGTATAGCACAAAAACTGGCTGGAGAATTTATTCCTTCCCACATGGAGGCCAAATAGCTCGTAGTCAGCCAGTGAATAGCTGAACAGGCACCATAGAGCATTAACTCAGATGGAGCAGAACTCACCTTACTCCAATGTCAAAGTAATTTTAAGTGACTAAAGACAACTCAGATTTTTAGATCAGCCCACCAGGTGGGTCCTCTGCTATTGCATTAGGGACATTGTCTCTCATCAGTGATTAGGGCTAAGCTTCAACACAAGGTTCATTTTCATTGCAGCTACACCTGGAGGGAGTCCAAAGGGCACAAAGCATCAACCTGAAAACAATGTCCCACAGCTTCCAGGTTAGATACACCTGATACTTCAATAATTGTTACCACAAGAAACTCATTTATTCAGGCAGCTCCTGCTGCCTTGGCTATAGAAAGGTGGCTGGTGTCTATATTAGTGCCTTTAACAGGAGCATCAAGTTCAAATCAAACCTGCAGGAAAATTTTGGTCCGACAGTCAGTGCTGTCACCAGGATTGTACTTGGTAGCATCAACTCACACACCTTCCTGAGTTGAGTTAGTGTACTAATCCTAAGAATATGCTGTCCAGTGCTTGATCTTAAGTTTCATTGCCACACTTCTTAGTACATCAAATGCATCACTTCCTAATAATCCTCAATTCCACTTATTTTAAACTGTCAGCATCAAAAAAGTGATTCCTGAGCTACCTTGATACTTAATGTATTTTCAGGGACAGCAGACAAGGAGCCTACAAGATGGAGAAACTTTTTACAAGGGCATGTAGTGACAGGACAAGGGGGAATGGCTTCAAATTCCCACTTGAATTGAGAGTAGGTTTAGATTAGACATTAGGAAGAAATTCTTTATTGTGAGGGTGGTGAGACCCTGGAAGAAATTGACCAGAGAAGTTGTAGATGCCCCATACCTGGAAGTGTTCAAGGCCAGGTTGGATCTGGCTCTAAGCAACCTGGTCTAGTGAAAGGTGTCCCTGCCCATGGCAGCAGGGCTGGAATTAGATGATATTTAAGGTCCCTTCCAACCCAAACCATTCAACGACTCTATGATCTAAACACCAGTCAGGACTGGGCATCACAGGAACATACTCCTGATATTGAAAACAGGTCAACAAAGTTATTACTGCTGTTGTCCAACAAACTGAGCATGGATGGGAAGAACAACCAACATAAAACCTGAGACTTCCTTGAACACCAAAAATTACTGTATTAAAAATATACTGCCTTGCAACATAGCTCTCATACCACCAATCTAAGATTAGTAATTTCTGATATAAAAATGTGAAAGCAGTAAACATAACATATAATGCATGCAACCTGTTTGCCTATGCAATACAGGCTTTATCTAGCAAAGCTTAAATAGAACTGTACGAGTCAGCCTAAAAAAACCTAGAATCCAAGGTAGTGCTGCTGCAACCCACATCTTTGTACTCACAAAAAATTGACTCCTCTCCCTCCCTCTCTCCCCGATGCTCAATACTTCCTTGCAGTTCATCTGTCAGACAGAACTGCCTCCAACTGAGAATGAACCTCAGCTCTCCTTGATAGCATCACTCTCCTAGGCAGGGGTGATGAATGGAAGCAGTGACAGCCTACACAGCCTAAAGCTGCAGCTGTGAGGCACAGGTGGGCAGCAGTTACAAGAGCACATTTTAAAATCTGAGTTTATTTCATCACAAATATGATGAGTGTTTTGGTCAAAATTGAGAAATATTTTTAAAACCTATTGCAATTTTAGATTTTTCTGTTATTAAAACTGTGAGCTTACTAATGAGTGTTCTTTGGTGTTATATATTTATGATCTTTCTTACAACTCTGTTGGCAGTGTTTTTCTAAATCAGGGTATACTGAAGTCCTAAAAAACGCCTAACTAGACTCAGGCTTGGTAGGTATGGTTGATGAAAATTACTATGAAAAAGACATATAGAAATGATACATCAAGTGTTTTCTGACAGCCTTCAGAGTCTAAACATCTTATACCATTATATACATGAAAAATTTCCTTGAGATAAAGGTGGTCCCACTGCAGCTCCCTCTGCCAGTAGCTCAGTACTTACACAATGCTATTTGCTTCCGGCAGTCAGCAAAATTCAGACAGTCCAAATGTCTAAGACAGAACACTTACTCTGAAGAAGTTTCAAAAGCAAATTTTCTTTAGCATTTGTGAAGAGCATTCTGAAGCTATGACTCCCCAAGACTGAGTTGAAACAACTCCTAGCTTAATGACAGTGGAGGAGCCCAGTTTGTAAGACAACATGTTGCAGTGTTTCAGGAGCTTCACAGAATTTGATTACATTTGCGCCATAATTAAGTTGCATCCATCCTTGCTCACCACCACCAAAAAGATTCACAACTGCAGCCTAACAGCTGACCTGGCACAGCACCCACAACTAGGCAAATACTGGCTTTAACAGCAGTGACCTCATCAACTATGCTGAGTCGCAGAAACAGACTTCAAAACGAATATTAGACTACAGAAAATTTTGCACCACAAAAAATTAAGACAAAGTTGAAAAGTTTCAAACTCATTCTAAATTAAGAGGGGAGTAAATTAACAGTGTGCTTGTGATTGTAAAACTACTATGCTTGAGGGGAAATTCTGCTTGGCTGATGAACATCTGAAAGGCTTCAAAAGATTAAATAATCCTGTCAAAACCAGTTGTTTCTTAATGCTCCCATAATGAGCAATACTTATTATGAATATACACTGTACTCAATGTGTGCTTTTGGAATTAATTTGGCAAGTGTGACTTTAGCTGAAATATCACTGCTTGCCTAGATTTTATTTTTGAAGGGATTTATCAATTGAAGAACTTCATTTATTCACTACTTAACCTCTGATGCTCTTATATATATCACTGTTAAGACAGGAATTTTTCGAGAAAACCTAAATGAACAGCTGTATCTATGGATGAGAAATTTGGTGTTGCTGGTTTTTTTTGTTTGGTGGTTTGTTGCCCCTCAGCCACCTCTAGAGTTCTGAGAGGACCACCCAGGGTCAGAGAAGCAGCTCTGACCTTTAATGAAAGATTCACTGCTAGATATCCAAGGAATCCCCATAAATCATGAACAAAAAGATGAGAACAATCAGAGAGCTTGCAGCAAGAGGAAGGAATGAAGTCTGATGCCCAGCTGGGCCCCACCAGACTTTGGGAGTTTAAGGGGAAGCACTGTGTTTGCAATGCCCCCTACAGTCGTGCCTCGAGTACACCTTGGCATTGTGGTGATCTGAGGGCAATGCAGTCGCACCTCCACAGCAGGCAGGGATGTACCAGCCACACCCCAAAGCCCAGCCGTACTGTTTTAGACCCAGGCACCACAATTCAAGTGTCAAAACAAAGCCCCAGGAGGATTCAGGCCAGGACTTGTGCCCCAGTGCCGTGAGCCATTACCCTTCCACTGCCACCACCATTGTGTGCTCAGCAAGGGCTTTGCCTGTGCTGATCCTGCATTCACACTTGGCTTTGCTGTGTAGGTCTAAGTCCAGCTGTAGTAACTGACTACATAAATGACAGCTCCCCTAAGACACAGTATTTTTTCACTACATGGTGTATGCCGTTAAAAGCCAAAATAATAATATGTTGGCATCAATACCTTCTTCCCACAAGTGGCAATAACCAATTGCTACAGAAATAGATCTGAAGCCATTGATAACTCAGTTCTTACGCTCATTCGTGTCCCACATTTTGGAAAATCCTACTTTATGGAAATTGGAATTTAATACATTAAATACTTTGCAAGATCACCAGCTCTGAATACTAAAAAATAAATGTCCACGCTGTACTTTTCCTTTTTTAAACAAATATTACAAAATTGAATTTTATTGAGTTTCACACAAGATGCACTTATAAAATTGATACAGAATGTCATTCAACAGAAAAAAAATGAAAGCAATTTCAAGCTTTCGTTAGCAACCGCTAAATAATCATAAAATAAGATACACCAAACTGACAGATAATCTTAATTTCAATGTGTGAACATCTCCAATTAGTATAAATTACACCAAAAAGTAAAGATTTTCAAATTTTTCCACAGCACAAGTCCTTTTCTTTTTACTTTCATCCCTGAACATAACCACAGATATTGGCCATTACTCCCACTACTCTTATGGGAGAGGAGAGGCTGAATGACTGCAGCAAAGAGTTCCCAGCAGAGCAGACCACCCTAAACTGTACAGCAGAGTTCTCTCACTACAAAGTCTGCTCAGACACTTAACTCTGTCCAACTGCCTCCATCTGCTATATTACTGTAGTCCTGCAAGTTTCAGGGATTAGCAGATACATTAAACTTTCACACATTCATACAGCAAATAAACTTTGGCTTTCCCATTCTGACAAATTATGAAATTAGCAAAGAGCAAATTGTCTTCATTTATTCAGCACTGAAGTAGTTTTATGCAACCTTACCTTGGAAAGTAAAACTGGTGCTTACTTGAATGTCTGAAAGGCATTTTGGAAGTTAATGCTGTGTTTTATGCATTAAAGAAGAGTTTATAATTAACTAAGGGGTCTCTTCTGATACAACTCTCCAGCCTGTTTTGAGCTCAAATGTAATCCATTCTTGGTCTGAAGATTCCAAAACTTCTTTTGTCAACCCTCTCAGCTCTGCATCTCACACCAGAAATTAAGATGCATTGTAATGCTTAAATGCTCTTTATAGATCTAGTCCGTCTACTTGACTACAACCAATCAATTACATTAAATGGGTAATTATGATTTGATTGTCAGTGTGAGCTTTTATAGGCATGTTCTCAGGCAAGTTAATACACAGATGTCATTCTTCTAAGAGTTAAATGCAAAATGCAGTGCAATGTTTTTTTCTGCTGTGTTAATACCATACATACAGTTCCAACACAACCCTTGTTTGCTGCAATAACACTGCCACTCCTTAACATTAGAAGTGCCCCTTTAATATTTTTTCCTACAGCAACAAAAAATCCTCAGCTTTTAAAAATAATTTTCTAAATAATTTGCCTTGCAGGACACACAACGCATGAAATGAATATGCTTCATATTTGCCCAGTTAAGCAGAACCTTCATTACTGATCTTTCCCTGGTGTTTAGTATTTAGATAAAATACTATGCAGTAAGTCTTTCACTTAAAGGCAAAATTTTATTCTGATTACAAGATTTTCAAGATACATCTTGAAAACATTTTTGTTGACAAGAATAACTATCTTGACTTACTGTTTTATGTACCAATGCTTTATGCGTTTGTTGATATAAGCGCAAGTTTTGAATTCTGCTTGCAGATGTTTAATAAAACACGGTAACTGGATAGGCAAGCTTCCGGTCAAGTCACCACACATTTCCAGGAATATCCTTACACTGGAGGAACCTTCATGAGAAATAGTGTTCTGGAAGCACAGTTTCATAATGCAGAACAGGGTTATGCGTTTTTTCCAGTCTGTTTTCCAGAAAAGTGATACTGCAGCTCTGCCACCAGGCTAGAGACTCACGATCCACCACATTTTCCAAGAGGCAAGTTAAAGATCACTTACTTGACCTGACCAGATACCAAGCCAAGTTACTTGCAGAAAGAAATTAATATTTTTTGCCATTAATAATTTAAGTTTTTAAATAAATATTTATGTGCCTTTTGGCAACTGTCCATTCTGGTAACATCTGCTGTCCCAACAGCTCAGTATCCTTAGCACATTGATTAAAAAAAAAATAAATTCTTAGTCAATTCTGTTTCCACAAATAGTAAACCTGTCTATCTCCAACAAGTCTTTCTTTGCAGACCTGTGTTTTAATTCTGAACTGTCCTGGCTTATATCTTTTTCTTCTCCATCAGGAGTTGTCAGAAATTGATCAGAATTGCTTGTTACAAGTAAAGATGGCATATTCTCCTTCTGATGCACTGGTTGACTGGTAACTGATGTAGAACCATTCTCATCTGTGGAAATTCCTGTTGGAACAGAAGACAATTACAATGATAATAATGAATTTAACACAGACATATTGATACAATGTGCAACATCCAGATTCATCCAAAGCTATCCTGAAAAAGTGCGCTGCATCAAATCAGCAGAAGCAACAGAAAAATGCTTTCTTAGCTTTACTGTAAGAGATTTCCTTTTCTGATTTAGAAAACATATAGAAAACAAATAGAAAAAACAAATTCTACAGAAGCTTAAATAATCAGCAGGAGCATAAGCAGCAGAAGTTAGGACATACATGCTCATTTTTGTTGGCTTAAGCAAAAAGATTTTTGACAGTCCTTGTGTGAATCACACAAATGTTTTCTACTTAAATGAACAAAAGGAATCTCTGTGGCAGGAACTAGATGTGCCTAATCTTCTACATAAGTACAATAAACCTGCCTTCTCCAGGGATAGCTAATAAATGACTCATGCACTGCTACACACTTTAATAGCACTGGCTCCTAAAGCAGTGCTATTAAAGATGTCTATTTTTATTCCTGTCCCTTACTTCAGTGGAACTGAACGGTGGCTTCATTAACCTAGAATATTGGTAAGTAATATCCATGCGTTTTTTCCATATTTTGTTACAACACTTAAAGAATTAAAATGCAAAAGCAAATGACAAGGAGATAGTAAATAAGAAAAAAAATTATGTCCTTCTCAGTAAAGATTGAGTTACTATTTCTAAAGGAATCTGAAAAAATCTGACTGATGTGGAGAGTACTGCAGGCCAGCCCAAGGAAATATCTGTCAGAATTGCAGCACTATCCAAATTACTACAAACACTTGTTTCTGCAGAGCATCTGTCCACAGTATGCCATCTACTACTTGAAGGTACATGGGTTACCCTCTACCATCTTATGCAAGTTAAAGGTACTAAACTTGCATTGAGAAAGGAGACAAGTAATTTTAATTCTAGAACTTGGTTACAAACAAAAGTATTTTCTAACCCAGCAGCTTCCAGATGTAGCTGGTCAGCTTATAAATGATTACCAGTAATTAGAGCTTTCATCCTTCAAGAGCAAGTTTAGAATTTTATTCTTCAAAATTTTAACTGTTTTTGTGGATAAGGTGGAAACTCTTTAGAAAATTAACTGACAAATTATAAGCTGGCAGAAAGGAGAATAGACTAATTAATTCCCTTACCCTCATCTTAATAAGAGACGGGCTGAGAGACTGTATCGAAAAAAACCTTGTGAGTGGGGCACAGAGATTAACTGATACTGGAGAGCTCAGTAGTAATAATGCAAAAACTGCGGGAAGATAAAATAATTCTTTCACATAACCAAGATTTCTAGTAAATAAAGAGCTGATAAAAATATATAAAATCCCAAAAAAACTGTAAAACTGAGCTTTTTCCATCACCAATGGAAGCTACGAATACTCTGAATAAAATCCACAAAAGCTTTTTGGTTGCTACTTTTTGCTCAAAATCTTTCCACTGGAGAAAATAAGCATCCCTGCTACTTCAGCTCAAAAGAGTCTTCAGGATTTATACACTGTAAGTTTAAGGCTCAATATAAATAAGCACAACTTACTAAGTCTCATATCCAAGTGTAGTAATAGAATGTTTAATTAAAACATTATCATCATGATAGTTCTCTAATGAAATGCAGAAGACATTCAGACCAATTCATATCACATTCTTTCATCATGAAAGTAACGCAGTTGTATGAATTTTAAAGTCTGCACCAAGTTTCTGCCTGATGTGATTTGACACGTGAGATATAGAGGTTTATGACAAACACTGACAGATTCTTAACTCTCCCCTTGCTGGCGAGACACTCTGACGACTAACAAGCACCTTGCACTTCAAGCTGTTCAAGTTGTTGGCAAGCCATGGAGTGAACACAATAAAAGCCTCACTGTTAAGTTCTCTAAGGCTCTCATTGAGCTTTTCCCACAGGAAGATACAATCCAATTCAGTTGACAGGAACAATGAAGGTTTCTGTTTCCTTCCATAATGTGTCACACAAATACAATAATGCCATATTCCCATTATAAATTCACCACTAATGCCGAGGACCTGTATGAGAAAATTGTGCTGCATAGACTTGAAATGGGGTAAAGACCCACTGAAATTCCTATTTGGATTTCATAAAGCTTTTCATTCATGTGTTCATGACAACTACCATTAATTACACCTATGCATAAACCTACCATGTTTTACATTGATTTCCATGAGAAATACAGATTGCTTCCCTACTAAACTTAAGCACTGACACAGATGATGCATAAATATTCACCTCCTTGCGCAGTGACATGACAGACGGGGTTGGACGAGACGGTCTTTAAAGGTTCCTTCCAACTCAAACCAATATGATTATGATTTTAAAACAAAAGCATGCTTCTATTCCATTGTTTCTATCACCTCCACATATGAGAGTGGGATCTTATCAGAGATATGAGTATTTATTACCCTAAGAAGATGCCTGAACTAAAAGCAATAAACTCTATTACATTTACAGACTTGTGTTCACAGCTGTGATATGGCACAATTAAGGTCCAGACACAGGGTTTGTGCAGTAAACATTGTCATGCTTCTGGTTTAATACTAAATTTAGTCTGAAAAATTTTCACTGAAAACAAACCAAGGCAGTTAGCCTTACCTTGGGTAGATTTAAATGTGCCTTGCTGTTTGCCAGCTGGCTTCCCTGGGGTGGCAGTCAGGACAGGATTGAATAACTTCTCCTCCATTTTTGCTTCCTTTACATATTGACATGATTTCCCCAGCAATACAATGCTGTTAAGGACTTTGAGAGATATTAACCTGTAAAAAAAATTGTTTACATATTTGCATTTGCATATTAAAATAATTGCATATTATTCATACTGCAACTATGAATATGAAAATAACTGCAAATGGTTAGTGCTGTCTTAGAAGGATTAGCTAACAAATCCTTTCAGCATCAAGATCAAAAGGTAATTTCCTTTCCCCAACAATTTGTTTCAGATTCAGTGCTTAATTTTCTTTTTCCTCCAGAAAGCATCTAGAGAAAAACACCAAGTTTTATTATTTAGCTAAAGGACTACATGGACAGTTAAGCAGCCATTTAAGACATCAAATATTTAAATACAGAATTAAAAAAGGCCCTCAACAGTGCAAGTCAAAAATAAATGCACCCAAATTAAGTGTGCCCAGACAAGGATCTCTAGTAGACTTGGAACTATATGACAGCAAATATAGAACCATGGAATCATTAAGGTTGGAAAAGAGTTCCAAGATCATTGAGTCCAACCATTAATCCAGCACTGCCAAGTACAATATCTAGCTTTTACAAACTACAGGCTAATCATAAGAAATACTTTTTCACATCACAGAATAGAGTCCATAAAACTCAACAAATCCAGAGAGGCAGCACTGCATTACCATCGCAGCACAGTTCAGTTGATGGCAGATTATTTTTCTACTATGACTAAATTGCAGCACAAACTTCAGCAGATCACTGAATCCCTTTTACACCTGTCTCCTTGTCTGAAGAAAAGGAAGGCCTCATCTACCATCAAGTTCTTTTTTTACCATTCAAATGAGTTTTGCAAAATCTAATTTCCATTACTGGCAACACATCACTCATAGACCTTTGTCCACTCCAGAGAGCAAAGACTCATTGCAGAATGACAAGGAAAGAGTGATCTGTTCTCTGCAGGATAAATGAAATATTCTTTGTACAAATCAAGCTATGTAACAAGACTGAACCAAATGCAGACTCTGAATTCATTCTCCACTCTCTGAAAAGTCTGTTTATTGTGTACATCACTAACAGACTAAAAAGACAACTTGAAGTGAATATTTACAGATCCATGGAGCAAGTCTAACTGCTTAGTCATTAAGTGACCCAAGCACACTGCAGCAGCATCTCCCCTATCTCTCACTGTGTAAATGTAATCAGAACTTGTCAAACAGAAAAACAAACTACACTGCACTTTTAAGGGAAAATATTAATTTTATTTATTCCATTTCAACAGAGAAATGGAAGAATGAGCAGAGCACACCACTTTCAGTACTCAGAAGAAAGTGACATTTTAGTATCCAAGCAACCACAAAGAAGATACTATTTTATACAGGTTGAAAGTTGTGCTTCCCTTCAATTTTATTAGATTATTGGGACAGATTTTGTTTCAGAGAGTTGAGAAGCTCTCCTTCATTTTTCATGTTTTAGAGGTGTTTTTCTTATGCTCTTATGTAACATGTTTTTGTTCTGAGAGAGTAGGTTTCTACAGCATAGTTTGACTTTGATTTAATGAGATCAGAAGTTGAAAAGGTCATAAATCACCACTTCACTGTATCAGTTCCAGCTTCTCATGGAAAATTATGCAAGCATTTCTAGCAATTCTCCTTTAGTCTTTTCTGCCAGCCTACCCGTTTTTGGCAAGACTCTTTAACTACAATTAAAGTTTAACTACAGTTGTTAATTATCAATACCAAATTAGTTCACCCATAGTATAGGCTCAATTCTTTGCCCAGTTAACGCTTTCAGATTTTATCCCGTCATTTCTCACGTATCTATGCTATTACGTATGTATTCTACGTATATTCTCACATCTGATAAAAAACCTGAAAATTATGTTCAGAACACAAATTACTTGAAAGATGCAAGAGATGAGCTAGCTCCAAGTCTGAGATCACAGCAGAAGTAAAAATCTGTTCTCACTTTTCAATGACGACAAAATAGACCAAAATGTATTTACTTTTGTGACCTATGCCTTTAAAGCGCAGCATTTAATACTTCATGTTAATCACACTACTTTTTTTCTGCCCTCCATTCTCCAAACCACAGAGACAGTGAAAAATCCAGGGCTGGGCTGCACCAGTGGAGTGGTAGAGGTAGGAAAATATTACACAAATTGGGAAAAAGGAAAAACCACTGAGCAGGATGAAAGTGCTGACCTTGGTATACCACAGCTTGAATGTGATGATCAGGGGATAGTGCTTTGAATTATACAAAGCTGGCTTTAGGGAGAACATGGGCACAGCATGCAGTATGCTGGGGAAGAAATCAAAGTATGGTGCAGAGGAATGTGGCTAACATTTTAGTATTTGGCTTATATGCAGTATCTCAAAGTCTAAGTTGTCTGACACTAAACAGATGTATCCCTACACTGATGTAGACAAAACACATCTGATCAAGCTCTATTTTTTGCAGATCAGGGTCCGATTAGAGGCAAGAGTCTTCCTATTAATAAAGAATGTGTAGTAATCCAGTTCTTTTCATAAGCTATTGTAGAACAGTAGTCTCCTCTCTTTCAGCATAGTCTCCTCTCTTCCTGCCGAGACACTGCCTCTGACTTAAAAGTCCTACGCTTCCCAAGCCTTGCTGCCTTCACTTAAAACACAATGTGGTAGGACACTGGAGGAGATACTCCCACAATACTGCAGGCAGGTTCTTTTTCTGTCAGCAACTTGAAATACTTAATTGCTTATGATCAATTTTGGGATGATTCCAAAAAGAATCAGTACTGAGAGACAACAAACAATGACAGTGCATTATACAGCTCTCCTAGAAAGTGGCCATCCCCAGATAGTACACAGCAAGTGCCTCAAGACAGGCAAACTAAATTGGATGTAAAGTACAGTTACGCATGCCTCAGAAGTACCTGTCAACTGGTGAGAAGTTAAAGGTAACACAAGTATGAACTGACTTGGCAGTGAATGGATACTGAAGGGATACTTGTACAACATTGGTTATGGAAAACAAATTGCCATAGAACATTATACTTCTTAACTAAGATTACTTATTGACCACACCCTTCCCAGGAAAGGTGAGCCTTGCATTTACTTTTTTCATAAAAGCAGTTTCCTAAAGCAAAGTAAACTTTGCATTTAACTACTTGAGAGAAAAAAATCATGATCTGCTCAGAGCACTTCAATTGCTTATTTTTCTTGTCTTATTGAATCTTTTCGTCTTTTCACAGAGACCTTCATTCCTTAGAATTCAGTTTACCTTTTTACACAGAAGTGTGGTGCTTGTCTCTCAGATTCTCTGTCTTTTTGCAATGAGTTACTTCCATTACTGAAGTTACTTATTGAGGGCTATAATCCCCCAATGTAGTCACAGTATTTAGGGACAAATCTGCACTCTCAATTTCAGATTATGAGCATAAGGGTTTTACATTTATGTTCTTCTGAATATAAACTGTGTTTATACTTATATCTAGAAGCACCAACAGAAACTTTTCACATTTGTAATCAAATAATGGTGAATACTTTTCAGTTGTGCGGATTTACTTACCCACAGTAGAACAGCACAACACAAACATAAGCTAAGACTCCTTGTACTTTTATTGAGCTTGTTACGACTCTGATGAGCTGTTTTAAGAATCAAAGTTAAAACTTAGCACACAATTATTAATAGAACATTGTAACAGACATTTCTTATTTGGTAAATTCAAGAAAAAGTAGAAACATTTACATTAACAGATATTAGGTCTAATGTTCCCCTTGGTAGTACTAACTATTCCACATTTTGATTTGAGTAAGTATTATACTAGCACTTAGTTGCAACTCTGCCAAAACCAGAGTCTGACAATGTTTCCTTAACATTCAAGTAAAATAAGAAGTGGAAAAAACCTCCAAAACTCAAGAACTATAAGGAGAGTTAACAAATTTTGAGGAAAGTGTAAAGAGATGCAACGCAAAGCAGAATCAGTGTTATACACTATGCTAACCTTATGGTTACAAAATTGCTTTGTGGACAAGGCATATGACTCCCAAGTTTCAGTAACAAATGGATCCCGAAATTTCAGTTTTACTTCAGTAGTTTACGCAAATCCTGTGAATAATATTTTTCCCCATCTCTATGGGAGAACATTACATTTAAGTTAATTCATACTGATATTCTTCCAGGAAAATTGTGAATTAACATATTTGCTTACAAAGCAAGTACAGATTCCCAGCATTATGATAACTACTGCTTATGATTAATTATGATAACTATTCTGCAACAGTTAATTCAGGACAGCATGTGGACACAGTTCCATTAATTAAATCATTCATTTTATAGCAGCATGTATGTGTAACAGAGTCAATTATTTCAGAGTGATATACTCAACAACAGCTCAGGAGCTCAGTGCCCCATATAAAAGAACATTGAATCATTAAGCATGCCATTACAGGGACAGCCACAAGGACTCATATGAAAAACCTAAATAAACTGCTACACTACTGCTAACCTTCTGGCAACCAGCTGCTTTGACTATTCCAAATGAATGAATAGGATAACTGCCAAAAGGAATACATGTTTACTAAACACAGATGTAGTTTAACGCCACTGGTACAATTCAAGTTCTTACAAATTCTACAAAATTAATATATATTCAGTTTTCTATGAAAGGCTGAGAAACAGTAATGCATTTGTGAAGTCACAAGTAGTATGTGATAGAGGTTATACTGAGTGCTCGTTCAACCTTTCAGCATCATTTCAGTTACTTCAGATGAGAATTTCATCCTCAAAACATCCAGCCAGCCATCTCAGAGGGACACATTCTCAAAGTGAGATCTTATTGACAGAAAACTGATAGAAAAGACACAACTTACTAAAACAGCCAGTGGAAGAGGAATGAAACCCATTCTTCTGGAAACTGAATCGCTATAATCTGTATATGCCTAAGAAAGAAGAGGAAGAATAATGAACTACTTATGCAAAGAAATGAGCTTATTTTATCTTGGCACACCCTCTAGATAAGAATAAAGCTCTGTTAACAAACACTATACTGGTATGAAGTGCTCCTATTCACATTTTGGAATTCAAATGGAGATAGCTGCACTCCCAGACAAAAATGCAATACTACCATGACCAGTAAGATTAGCCTCAGTGCTCTAAATCAAGAGCAACTGGAGTATAATTCAAATCTCTAAATCGAGAGCAATTAGGACACTGATCCAAAGGCACTATGATATTTTGTCTGTACGTTATTACCAGCTTAGAGACCTTTTTGTATTAATTTGACTGATCTTCAAATACTCTTCAGAAAAAACTGTTACAGGGATAAAAGAACAATTATCCACCACACTATCAATTTTAAATCATTCTACAAACATCTATAATTAGCCTTAAGATAACTGTGTTAAAATTATTTTGAAAATGTTTTTACATTTGAACTCAAAACACAACTACCTTGCAGGACAGCTTGCCTCCAGTACTGAAGATCACATCAAAGTTAGTGCCTAAATGATGCTACTTTATTTCCCACAGAGGATCCTTAGGAAAAGTAATGGAGTTTTCAAAACTGATAAACTGGGGCTTTTATTATTAAGAAATTATTATTAATTACAAAGTAAGTGAAGGTGTGTAGCTAAATGAGGTTTAACTACTGCATTCCTCACAAGAGCTGAAGAAACACACCCAAGAAAACGACAGAAATCATTGTAATAAAGATCATTTAATAGTTCGAGTACACATCTAAAGCTCTGATGAGTGGAATGCTAACAAGTGAACCCTAATGAGTCCTCACTCATGAAAGGTGTGCTGTATACAGCTTTCCAAAAAATGGTACTAATTAAAAATGCAAGTGGTGTGTGTGTTCTATAAATATCCACACCATGACAGTAACATGAATAGTGCAAACATCATTTATACATCTGTGCACTGTCTGTAAAGAAATATAAATTCCTAATGAATACTGTTTTAACCCAACACAGTTAAAATACTGTGAAAAGAACAGTAATCTTAAATTACCTTGTTAAGCTTACTAACTTCCCATGTATCTCAAAAATATTATAACTATCCCCTTACTGTAAGGGTATTTGGAAGAGACTCCTCAGAAGTATATTAAATAAAGCTCAAACTGACCTGAACAACTGGATAAAAATAATATAAATCACAAAGAAATATTCCTGTTATCTTTTATTAAAGAAAGCAAAGTAGAGTTTCAGCGCCACAGAAGTGTTAACAGCACTGTATGTATTTCTTTAAGTGTTTGTTCCAATATTCCCCCATAACAATTGTGTTAGTTAATACAGGAAAGTGCATTTTATTTTCAGGCTTACATTTTTCTGTCGACTGCTAACAAGGTCAAATGCAAGACTGGCTCGGTACTCACTGTAGACCTGGAAAAAATCCAGCACATCAGATGTGTGATTAATTTGTTATCATACTTCATAAAAGCAACACAGATAATAAAATATTTCCATAAAATATTATAAACTTATGCATTTTCTGAAAGAGTCAAAGCCAGTTTTTCTAAGGTCTAACTGCACTTTTCAAGAGATGAACCTCTGTTTCTGCAATAAAGTAATTTCCATATATATACAACAAACAAACAATACTATGCTATGTTTTAGGAATTGAATGAGACTTTGTAAATTACTGAATTTCGGGATCATCAGAAACACAAAATAAGAGAAATCACATTAATCACATTTAGTTTTTTCCCCCCACAATTCATAACTGGTTTTAAGCTACATGAAAGCTAGCCCTGGGCTCAAATTAAACAAATGAGAGAGCTTTCTTATATACTAAGCAAGTGATCCTATGAAAAAAAGCAAATTGCATCTGAACATAAAGTTTTTCCTTCTCTTTAAAGCAGTTTAGCATATTAAGAAAGAAAAGCATCTATTTTAAGGATAAGTGACAGGACAACTTGCACTGCAGGTGTTAAAAATTATGGGAAAACTGACATAGCAACCATAAATCTTTACAATTTCTTCATACACAAATCTCACAAAGTTTATTAAATAAACCTTGCAAAATTACCAGTCACTACCTCCATCCTCCAGCTGTTTCAGCACTCTGAAGCACGCTACATTTTTGGCTACCATGACTTCATTACTGCTCTTTTCCACACTCTCTATACAAAAGTAGGGCATGCATAAATGCCTCTGGCATAAGGGAGCTTATTAAGTGCATCTATTACACTTGTTTCTACACCACACAATGCAGTTACTTCAGAGATGCTGAAAAAGACAGCACTTCACAAGTTTTGATCTTATTTCCTGAAAAGTGGTTTTAATAGTGAAAAGACACTAACTTGTATCTTCACAAATTTATCAAGTATGTTTGAATTCACACAGTGTGGAACACAAATGGCCCCAATGTATCATGCTGCAACACACAAGAAGCAACCTCATCTACTGCTTTAAAAAAGAAGGACTGGATAATGTATGCGGCCCAAGAAATTTCAGGAGTGGGAAACTAACATAACCTACTTCATATTAGTGCTCCAGGGACAGTGGGAAAAAAATTATCTCTGATTTCAGATTCCACTTTTAAGACACATGCAAGAATAGCATTAAAGCAGCCTAACAAGATCTGTTTTTCCAAAAGCCTGAATTTTAACCTACAATCCATTTTGTTAGGAAAGGGTACAAGCTCTGTCTAGACTGCAGAACAAGTAACCTGTCAATTTAACAAATGATCACTTCACAAAATGATCTGCCAGTAATGTGAATTGTAGGTATTCCGTGAGCTGTTATACAACACTTGCAATAATTTATGGATCTGGAACTACTAATTTAGAAGCAGAGGTGTTAGTTCCACATTAAAAAGATCCTCGGAAGTATATTGTATCAGGAAATTAGAAAGCTTTCACAAGTGATACAGTATATATGAAAATAACAATTTTTACATTTTCTGCACTGGAATAAATTTTAGTATTTAAAAAAATATTAGCAAAATTAAATACAATTTAAAATAGGACCCAGTATTCCAAACAGGATACCTACATCAGCTGTGATGTCATTGAATTTTGTTATAAAGGCATGTTTCACAATATCCACTGCAATTTCTGAAGCAACCACCATGCAAACATCCGGAAATAACACCCAAAGATGATCTGAAGGTTGTGAAGAAAAAGTTAGGCCATTTAATTTAATGCCAGTATACAAAAAAAATTACAACATTTCTGTTCAACAGTGAAAAATCCTCACAGGTCTGAAGAATGTGTAAGTTTACATCATCACTGAGCATACAGTGTGCAAGTTCTTCCATCACTGTCCTAAAAATTTATCAGTACTGTACAATCACACCACAGTTGGGATCAGGTTCTTAACTCTTCACTTTGTAAACCTTTACCTCTAGTAGGAAGACAACTGCTTTAAGCAGTAGATACTATGTGTTCAGGATGTGTAAGACATCGACAAAGCATCTGCAGTTTTAGATGCTTAATGTAAAATTTTGGTAGACTGGTGAGATTCAGGCAAAATACATCACACAGATCAAGGGTCAAAATTATTAAAACAATGTTTTAATAAAATCAGTATTTTACACAATATTTATTGAATAGGTCATTAAAATCTTAAGTATAATCAGTATTAGATTAAGAATTGTATTTTTAACATAATCTTTATCGCATTTCAATCTCACTAGCCTCCCAAAATAACATTTTCTAGGGGATCCTTCATTCACACTGTACTCCAAGTAAAGGAAAGGGCTGGGAAGAACACTGCTTGAAATTCCAGACACTGCTTGAAATATAACTACAAATGTTTATAGCGTAACAATACATATTTCTAGCAAAAAGGACACAGTCATTCTTAAAAGAACACCAGAAAGAGAAAAATGAGAATCTAAGGTATTTGACAAAGTTTATATTTGTTAATTAAATGTCTTGATTACCCTTATCTTTCAGATTGAGGGAAGAAGCAAGAGATATAGCTTTCGATAGTACAGGATTTTTTCTTCTAGTTTACTCACCTGGATTCCATGAGAACTGTTCCATATTTCTTAGACATACAATTAGTAGCAGCACATAATTGGTGAACCTCTCCTTTATATCTGGATTAAAAAAACCAAAACCTGTCAGCTCCAAAGAAACATTTATTTGCATATGCAGATATCTATCTACTCATTCTGAGGTTCTATCATTTATTAATTCTTGGATTAGATAAAATTTTCCACAAATTATTTAACTGGATTTAAGGGGTGGGGGAAATGCTGGGAACCACACCATGGATTGGATTTCTGCAGTAGGTTGTGACCTGGTCTGTCCGATGCTGCCACAACTTGGGGCTCCCAGCCGCAGAAGGGACTTAAGTTGTGACTTACTGTCACCTCTTCTAATACATTAATGAAATCATCATCATTCTTGATAATGTCTGTGCATTCCTTCTGTGATTCAAAAAGAACCAGCACCTCCTGTTACTAAAATGGAGAGAATATACCTATCTGTCCTTTTAAGCTATTAGCAAGGTGCATTTCATTTTCTACAGATCATGGATATCCAAATTGCTGTATACTGGGTTCAGTAGAAGGAAGAAAAAATGTTTGAAGACAACTGTTACACCTTAGCTAGAAGGTTCCTACCAGTCTTTTACACTGCCATCTTAAAATGGAACAGCAGGATGCATCACCACAGTTATCAAAACCCTAAGCACTGTAACACAAAAGCAGTCTGATTAGGGACAAAGTCCTATGACCTGCCTGCCTCCCAGACAAGGCAGTCTTTTTTGCTACTTTGGTGTCCTGTCTCCAGAGATGACACATACAGCTTGCTTCAGGAAGCATCACAATTTTTAGCTTATTGAAAAACAGCTTCCTGAAACTGTACTATTGAAAAACAGGGTAAAGCCTAAAACATAATGCCATCACAATTTAGGAAGTCCAAAGAAGTCTTTTTAGAAGACAGATCTATTAAGAAAATCTGTGAAGACACTGTTATTGCTCGTTACACCTGTCTATAACCACAAAAATAATTTCTTTTTGGGCCCTCCAAATCCAAAGGGTTCATTTTCTTAAGCACCTCCAATACTGTGTGGGGTTCTACCTACTGGTTTTGGGAAACAAGAAACAGAAATGATCAGAAGTACACACAAGGATTAAGCTGGCCAAAAAAATATTTGACTTTGTGTCAACAGTTTCCATCATCTCTGACTTACTACAGGCCAACAACAATGCTTGTGACTGCAGTTACTACGGTAAAATAATATCTCTCATTTCAGAACAGCACTTTGGAAATACGGGCAAGTCTGAAAAAATGGAGCAAAAAGAAAAGAAGAAATCCTCCAGGAGAAGGAAAGAAAAACCACACAGGATTCAAGAAAAATGAGAATTCATGCACAATATAAAAAGGCACATCTTGGGGTTCATAAGTTAATCTGTCAGTATGGGCTGGGGAAGGCACAGAGGAAGCACAAGCTTTCAAAATAGAATGAATGGCATATATATGGGGGGGGTAGGGGAGAAGGAAAAGGAACTCTTTTAGTACAATAAATTTAAAGCAGAAAAAAGGACATAGGTAAAACCTAACCATAATTCCTTCATTTCCTGCCAATAACACTTCAACAAGTGAAGTACATTCTTCTATGCTTCTGAATTCACAAGATGCTGCCTAAATGACCAGAACACAGTATTGTCTGAAAAACATAGTTACAAGGTATCACTTGACACTGTCACAAATGGATGAAAATGCAGTCAAGCACTCATTGATCTATATTCCTTATCATGCCCATTAGTGACTTGGAAACAATCACTGAGTTTTCAGACTTTTACCCAGAATCTCAAAATGGTATTATTTTCAATTTCCCACATCACATACTTCCACACTGCTATTATACATCATTGGTCAGCAATGCATAAAAAACACAGATCTCATCTTCAGTTCTTCAGGCCCCAGGGAGGCCTGTACAGATAGATGTTCTCAAGTGGGAAGCAAGGACCTTAACTGAGGTCTAACATTAAAGCATGTCTCAAGCTAATCCTCCAGACATTTATTACCTGCTTGGTATATGTTAGCTCACCAGTTGACAGGATTAACTTGAGAAGGGACATTTTGGGCTTCACATTTCCTCCTATAATGCTGTAATAATACCAATTTTTCTTCCACTAATTTCTGACACTGGGTGACAGGCTGATACCTATTTTTCCCCTCTGCTTATTTTCCCTGTTCTCAGTGGCCTCCCTTCTAATCTGTTGCCTCTGCTGCCACAGCTGTTCAAGGCTGTTAGGAGTGAGAGGAGTGACTGTGGCTGCTGCTCTTTATCCTCGTCCTTCTCATCAACTGTCAGAGATGCAAGCAAGGGAGACAGGGCACTTTAGACGAGCTTCAACAGTAAACTCAAACAGTGCAAAAATTAATTTCATTTCTCACCCTCATGGACAAGTACAAAAAAGGCTTCAGGATATCCAAAACAACCACTGGTAATCAGTCCTAAATACCAATTAAAATTTCAGAATACAAAGTATATACCAATAATGTTTCATCATTTATTATGAACTTATTTGATGTTGTATTATGTACATTTGTTTTTTTTAAACTGGTGAGGGGAGTTTCCTGTACCATGTATTGCCACTTCTTAGATAATGTGGTGAACTATAGAACAAGAGAAGCTACATCCCTGGATTCACACTTGCTCATGCTCTTAACAACAACAAAGGCAAAGCATATCATTGCATTTGGGAATTTGGCAGAACAGTGACGAACCACCAGTATTAGCGTTCAGTTGCAGAGAGCACAAGTACTAGCAGGAGGAAATCATTCTATTCTGCTTCAGCATAACAAAGAGTAAAGTGGAAAGAAACAGTGATCTCTTTTCGTTCTCCATTGTGACAATCCTTAATAACATTGATATAAGCCATCTCAACTCAGTTTTGCATGTATTTCAAGTATAGATGATAAGCATATCATGTAACTTTTTCTGTCAGGATACAGTATAGCTTCAATAATCCTTGCCATTGTAAGACAGATTTAAATGAGAGCCAAAATGACGGACCAATGACTTTTTACATGGTCTTCAGCTACCTCCACAAGCATGTGATTAAAAAGCTTACTTTCTCAGTGTGTATGAACCTAAGTGTTAAAAACCTGACATGAAGCACTAATTCAGATATATTTATTCCCTTGATTAGTCTCTTCTCACCACATACCATGCATAGTGCTGATGACATATTGTGCATGAAGTCTGGACACATCAGTGAGTGGTGCTGCCCCTCAGGGGTCCATATTGGGACCAGTGTTATTTGATATCTTCATTAATGACATAGATGAAGGAATTGAGTGCACCCTCAGCAAATTTGCAGATGACTGAGTGCTGAGGTTGCCACACCACAGGAGTGGGATGTCATCCAGAAGGACCTGGACAAGCTCAAGAAGGGGACCCATGGGGATCTCGAGGTGTAATAAGACCAAATACAAGGTGCTGTGCCTGGGTTAGGGAACACCAGGTATCCACACAGGCTGGAGATGAACAGATCAAAACCAGCCCTGTTGAGAAGGACTTGGGGATTCTGGTGGATGAGAGGCTGGGCAAGAGCTGGCAACGTGTGCTCACAGCCCAGAAGGCCAAACATGTCCTGGGCTGCATCCAAAGCACCGTGTGGGCACCAGGGCGAGGGAGGGGATCCTGCCCCTCTGCTCCACTCCGGTGAGACCCCACCTGCAGTGCTGCATCCAGCCCTGGGGTCCCAGCACAGGAAGGACACAGACCTGCTGGGGTGAATTCAGAGGAGGCCAGCAAGATGATCAGAAGGATGGAACAACTTCCCCATGAGAAAAGGCTGACAGAATTGTTCTGCCTGGAAAAGAGAAAGCTTCAGGGTGACCTAATTGTGGACTGCCAGCACCCAAAGGGAGCCTGCAGAAAAGATGGAGAGGGGCTTTTTACAAGGGCATGTAGTGACAGGACAAGGGGGAATGGCTTCAAACTGAAAGAGCAGGTTTAGATTAGGTATTAGGAAAAAATTCTTTACTGTGAGGGTGGTGAGGCCCTGGCAGAGGTTGCCCAGAGAAGCTGTGGATGCCCCATCCCTGGAAGTGTTCAAGACCAGGCCGGATAGAGCTCTGAGCAACCTGGTCTAGTGAAAGGTCACTTCTGGCCGTGGTAGAAGTGTTGGAATTGTAGATGATTTTTCAGGTCCCTTCCAACCCAGGCCATCCTATGACTGATACACTGCATTCTCATGCCATGCTGAAGCTGCACTCGTACCAGGGCTGGCCCTGAAGCCTGACACACCATCATACTACATACTGCCCATACACACTTCAGATCATTTTGAAAGATGACACTGTATTTGCTTGTGTTTCTATGCATCCTCTAGTGATGCAAGTAACTAGATATGATTAAATCTTTTCAACTGCCTTTAAAGTATGTATTTCAGTATTTTGAAAAGGGAAAGGAAGAATCAGACATTCCAAGACTTAGTACATCAGAACTTAGTGGTCACATGTCAAAAACTAACCACAATACACCCTTTTCCATTAAGGTAAGTCGTGTGTCTATAAGGGTTGTCATATGAATTGAGGTGGTAAACATTCATTTCAAAGACATGTAATGCACATACTGCCATAAATGCAATAAAGGGAAAAAAACCCAAGATGTACCTTTTTTTTCCTCTTGGTTGTGTAAAATAAAGCCCAAAAAAGGACTGCACATAGCCAAATCAGATTTAAAATACTTTTTCCCCACTTACATGAACTCTACCATTCCAATTTTAATAGAATTCTATCCCCATATTAATAACACATTCTGTCCTTCCATAAATCCTCCTGAAAAATAGCAACACATACCCTGCAATTAATTTCCAGTGTGTCAGAGGGTATCATTGCTTTCAGAAAGCATATAAAAGACATGAAACAAATGTTACTGGAAAGCAAGATTCCTGGCACAGCACTGCATCTAATATGGACAAACGTAATTAATTAGCCAATATTTCAAACAACCAACTACTGAACCCTGAAGATCTTAGGTACTTTGCAGTGGTAACTAAAAGAGGTAGTGAGATCACAGGAACAGATCCTGAAGTGGGGTAAGTAGTCTTTCAGTGCTAGCTATTTCCTTCCAGATTCCCTGACACATTATGCAGGAATCCTGAATCAGGAAAGAAAAAAAAAATTATCATGTTAATCCCACTGTTTATATGTTTAGATCAAAAGCTAGTCATAAATTATAACATTTAAGAAGTGAAACATGATCTTTCAGTTTACATCTCAGCAACTCCTAAATAGCTGTAGTGCCAACTACCTCTTAATACGTGACCAGAGCACAAGAAAGGATCAAAGACTGAACAAGGAATCATCAAGGACATATCAATCTTAAACACAGTCCTGTCCCTAAATCCCTCACCCTTAAAATGATTGGAACAATGGTATTAAAAAAACCTGAAGTCATGTGAGAAAGCAGTTTGAATTTCAAAGACCACAGGTAAAAATAAAGGCTATTCAATATTGTGATCAAAGTCAAAGAGACTGATAAACTGGGAACAAAGAAGAAAGAACAGAGAAGAAAAAAAGTACAGACTCATAGAGAAGAAAACTGAAGTTCCTAAAAGTTCAGAATGTTAAATTTTTGAGACAAGAGATTTAAAAAACAAGGAAGAGTCATGCCTAACAACCAACTGAAGGAAATAACCTAGTGTACTTCATCTAATGTACTTCTTTGTTTGAGGTACAATTGAATTTTGTGAAAAAATTTAATTTAGAGCACATCTTGAAATTAAAATAAGACATTTAAAAGCATAAAGGAAGGTAGCATGCTGGGCTTTCAACAATGATGAAAGAGCTTCTCTTTATACTTTGGTCTCCTTGTTCTCTAATCCCAACCCTACAAAATTAGTTTACAGATAACTATTTCAAAAAGAGAATATACTATTTAAATTTAGGGAAATATTTCTTCCTGATACAACAAATAAAAGGTTTTCTTGTCTTCTGTATAGAAGTGTTTTCCAATGGCCACGGTGTTTAGATTGCCTGAGTGTACATAAATTTCCTTGTAAAAGTCAGGGTGACAATGCAAAAGTAGTTTTGCTGCAGCTGACAAACCAAAGCTGTGGGAGCAGCAAGGTTGAAATCACAGACTCTGTAGCTGCAGTCTCAAGCAGCTATACAAGCCTCAAGGTCTTTGTTGACCTGCCCCTAAAAGATAACAGGTTTAGTTTTATTAGGTAGCAATTAACCAATGTATATCTCATGTCCTGTTCAATTAATTTTTATGTAGATGATTCATAGTTATTTTAGTCTTGAAGGTTTACTGAATTAGCTGTTAAAGCAGAATTTTAAATGGCCATACCAAGGTGAGAATGATCACTGATTCCACTGACACTATGTCCAGAAATGTAAATACTGGGAAAAATAGTACAGCCACACGTCAGCTTGCTATCCACCCACTGGTGCTGAGCACGATGCCAAGTGAAAAAGATTTCACAATTTCCAGATCTAAACTGGTAATTTGGTGGCACTTCCTACCCTGATGTCTTCATGAAAGCTTGAGCCAGGCAGGGCTCACTCAGCAAGGTATTTCAACGTGTGATACAGGACATGTCTTAGAAGTACAGCCTGGACAGTTCATTTCTGTTTTCACAAACAATTTTCTTTTGAATTCTAGTTGTAGTAACTTCCCTTGAACACAATATCTACTCTTGTGGTCATTGCTTATCTTTTCACCTACATCATATTTTCCTTTTGATTAACATGTTAAATGAGAAAGGAGTTTCACCTATTCATGAGAAATTCCTCAGATTCCCCTGTGAGATTCATATTATTCCCCTCAAGAATTACCATATTTAGATACTGTGTACTAACCAGTACCTTTACATTGAATTAAAAACATATGTTTGACAACAGTAGTATTTTGAGCTGAGCCCCAGAAAAGGTGGGGCAAGGGGAATCCATTCAGTGTGTCCAAGCTTAATCAGCCACTGCTGCGATCATTGCCCTAGAGTCAACTGCAGACCTCAGAAAACCACTGGAAGAAGCAGAGAAAGGTGGGAAGTATATAGGAGTGCTTAGATTTAGTGTTTCCTTTCAGAAGTTTACTTCAGTCCAGGCATGCAGATAAAGCACATTGTGCTCTAGGACACACAAGACACTGCAAAGGCTAACTGGAAGCTCAGCAGACAGGCCAGACTAGCCTTGGTTCCAGGGTAGGATAAAGTATTGGCATAGCATGCCAACACAAGATGCACCATCATTTCAGCTGCATTAAATAAAATATTTAAGGGATACCAAAGTGATCAGAATATATGAATTGAAACAACACTGTTCTATCCTTACTGAAGCTGTGATGCAGTAAATTTGTTTGAGTTCAAAAGAGGTGAAAATTTCTACTAAAAACCTGTCTGTTATTTATCACCGAGAATAAAAACACTGCTATTTATAACCATACTGAAAAGTGTTCCAGGAAAAGTTATCTGCTTGAAAGGAATAAATTAGCTTGTTTTGTGCACTCTTCTATGTATGCACTCACTGCTTCCATCCCCACACTGTCTAATGAATGGCAATACTTCTTCCACCCACTGATAAAGGGCGACCTGATATTGCTATTATGGGTCTTCAATAATAATGTCCAGCAATAAAATATTGATATCCTTTTCTTTCTATGGAGGAAATTACTAGCAATTTCTAATATCAGTCCCTTGTTTATTTCAACATGAAAGAGGCTTCACCTTTAGGTAGGGCAGCTAGATCCATAGTTGTAACTATTTTCTGCATTAATAAGAAACCTTATCTAGGTTTTCTGTCAATAGTTAAGTAAATTTCACCTTTAGTGTTCTCACTGTAAAGTTAAATACCTCTGATTTAAAAAATATAAGTAATTAAATCTTGGAACCAAAAAAAATACTATTATCACAGAATAAACAGATTATCAACACAACTGGGAAGATCTTTTTGGGGGGTTTAAGAGCATCTATGAGGTAGCTTAAAATTTCTGTTATGTAATTTTCTGTGGTATATTTAAGGTTTTATGTAAATAGTCTTTCATCCAAAGAATTACAAAACATTTGCATGTAATATTGCAGTTTGCAGATGAATTAAGACAAAAGTCACATCAATATTCAGAACTCAAAACCTGATGTAAGCCTTTTGAAAATTTAACTCGTGATACAAAAATATGAATCACCTGTTTTTAACTAAGTAGGTATTTTGGTTTTTTTTACTTACTGCATATTTTAATTATCTGGTTTAAAATCTATGAGCTGGAATGAAAAAAATATATTCTATTTTCTTTGCTCATATGTATAAATGAAAGTGGGGAAATTCAAATCAGATATACCAAAGAAATTCTTCACTGTGAGTGTGGTGAGGCACTGGAACAGATTGCCCAGTGAAGCTGTGGATGCCCCATCCCTGGAATGCTCAAGGCTAGGGTGGATGGGAGCCTGAGCAACCTGGTCTAGTGGAAGGTGTCCCTGTCCATGGCAGGGGGGGTTGGAATGAAATGATCTTTGAGGTCCTTTCCAGCTCAGGCCATTCTAAGATTCTACAAAACTACTACAAGCAAAGAAGCTCTAGCACACCTTAGAGTGCCATCACTCCTACTGGCTTTGAAATCACAAATTCGATAAATATTTTAAATGGCTGATACCAGTATTAGAAAGAATCTCCATCGAAGAATACCTGAACATGAGACACACTGAATACAAGTTCCTAAAATTCATCCTAAGCAGTGACATAGTTAAGAAGTACCAGAAGCATGTTTCCTAAGTAACCTCTACTATTATCTTGAAAGCATACCAAAAATTATAGTGATCTCTGGTATTTCCCTCATATGGCAGCTACTTTACTTTGTTACAATGGTTTTTTGTTTGGTTGGGGTTTTATCTAGTTGGCTATTTTTTTTTTTGCTTGTTTGTTTAGGGTTAAGTGGGAGGCATTTCAAGATCCACCCTCACAACATGCATTCTGAGATCGCTGTCAATATAGCACACTATGAAGTCAACTTTTTGAAAACAGAAGACTTGATCGCTTGAAAGCATGGGTATTTCAGCAAAAAAGCCAGTAGGCTGTTTTAGCACCTCAAATAAAAACTTGCCATAAAAGGAGTAATAGTGTTCCGTGAAGTCGATCTCAGTTTCATCCTACTGAACCAAACAGTAAAAGGGGTGATGAGGAATGCAAGTCAGAACACTCAAATTCACCAAGGTAATTATAGTAAGAATAATATTAAATATATTGAATACATTAAATATATTAATGAATTAAATAAACAGCTTCTCTCTTCACATTTTCTCCTGATCAGCACTGCTATACATACCGCTATTTGACATTTGAAAAAGATTGTTCTTCTCAAACTTCTTGAAAACACTTCCTTTTATTTCGACAAACTGCAATTTTTAGAAACAGTTAATTAGTTTTTACTGATAAAAATCTGATATAAACAAATAATGTTATCAAAAATATGTTTTTTGAAAATATTAATATTTAAGACATGATACACAAAGGAAAAGGATTCTGAAAAACAAATTAGGCTAGCTATATAATAAAGCTACACTTACATTATTGGACATCATGATCGTAAGCAGTGATTTATTGTGGGAGTTGAAGGCCACATTAAGGGTTGTTGCTTGAACCATTATAAGAATAGCATGCAGGACTGCATAGCAGGGTTAAGGAAGAATATTTGAAATAATTTTTCTACACAACACTACTGAAGAGCATTGAACCTCAAATTTCCTGTTTTGCTTTCAAAGTTTAACAGGAAAGTTTCCATATCCCTGTAAACCAGACTTACAGCAAGACAATACTTACATGTATGTAATATACCCACAGTGCTTTGTAGCATGTTATAATGATGCTAATTTTTCTTGTTCTAAAAGAACCCAATGACATTAGTCATGAGAAACATCAACACAATCTGAAGAAAAAAATCTAACGTAAAGATGCAGAATTAGCCTAAAGATTTCAGAGAAAACAGGGAAAAATTGTAAGAATTCTAAATTCATCACCAAAACTACTGGACTACAGTATCTCTTTAGATTCATCAATTCATTGTAAGGTTATTTCACACTAAGAACATTCGCATCCTGCATGAGTTTATCCCTTCAAGAAATTATGTTCAAGCTAGATGCATTTAACGTTCCACTAAGTAACAAAATCCCACTATCTTCAAGGCCCTGTGACCCAAAATACTCAAATACAGATCAGAAATAAAATTTTCCATGAACTACCTGATTATGGTTTTTCATTTTACTACAGGTACACCATTCTGAAGGGATTTTTTTTTTTAAAGCAGGTGGTACTGGCAATGTTACTTTTCAAGTAAAGGAACACTGATTTCCGAATACTATCAATTTTTCAAATGTATTAAAATAAAATAATGCAGAGCAATTACTCTGTAATTTAACTTAGAAAATTTTGTGATTTATCAAAGAAAAAGGATACAGACATACAGCACTGCCATGAAGAAGTGAGGAATCACACCTATGTGAGCTCTTTTTCTTTCCTTAGGTTCTGTAGCTGTCCAATAAAGAGCATCCAAAATATCTTGTCCAAATGAAGAAATCAGACGATCAGCCACCTAAACAAGAACAACTTTACTGCCTTTTACTGCCCACCTTTCTCTCCAACACTTGAGTATGCCCAGTTCAAAAACAGTCCCATCTAAAAGTACAGCTTGATCTAAAAAAGGTTTCACATACATATCACTCTTGATCTCTTACCTATTCCATTTTCACTCTGGATTTCACAGCAATATTGTTCCTTTTGTTTATTCAGCAGTGTACCTTCTCTTTCAAACTTACTATCCCATTTGCAACAGTATTTGTAATAAATAATCATAATATTGGTACCTTAGATGCTTTCTTGAAAGATGATTCGAGTACAGTTCAAACCTCAGCCTCTGATAAAGCAGTATGTATCTTGGGTCAAACCATCTTAAATGTTTTTCCCCATCCCTCTAGGTTTAATAGGAAAAAACCCCCAACAATGAAAAGTGAATTTCAGATGACAGGGAGCATTTGCTTACAGGTACAAAAAAGACTGAAATCAGACTTGGCTCTACTGCTTTCTATATACTGAAGTATACACTTAATACAAATATCTGCATAAAGCAGAATTCAAAATTAAAAGTACTACAAAGCAAAAACAAGCGATTAAGACGGACTTGAAAGTCTGTCAAAAAGGGAAAATATGTTGAAAAAACAACAGACACCTGAAGTGTAATCCAAAGAATATATGCAGAAATAGAAAAAAAATCCCTCTGGCAGTAATTCTAAAGATAGGAAACATACGGACAGCATTTTGAACTTGTAATTTACTATCACAGCAAGAAAGGTCACAGGGAGTTCCACCAGTTCCCAACATTTCATCAGAAGCAAACATATAAAACTGAAAATCATTACATGGAAGTACATTTTTTCTACCTATACACTGCAGTTCAGTAATTTTAAAACCAAGCTGCACAGGGCAACAAAACCAGAACTTCAAAAATTAAACTTGGCACATGTCTAGCTAAAAAAAAAAGCTATCTCTCACTGCTTACTAATTCAACCAAATGGAAACAGTTAAAGATGAAAAACTGATTATCTATACTTAAGAAAGACAAGTAGTATTTTCTCTTGGTGTCCTTCTGTAAAACAACAATTTTGGACATGCTAAATCAACATATAGCAGTAATACAGAACCAGGTGCACAATATACCTGGCAAATACTGATCCTACTAAATAGAAAGTAAGTTTCTGGGACAACACAAATAAACCTAGACTGAGGATCATTTCCTAACTTTTCAAATTAAGAGTTCTCAAGGTAAAGATACTGAAATGAGAGAAGTCATACTTATTCAAGACACTATTATTGAATGAAGTTTCCTAAAACACGAAAATTGAATTAAAACAAAATTTTACAGGATGCCTCAAGTAAATGTACAATGTGTTGCACTCTAAGAATAACCTATGAAATAAAATGAACAAAACCATGAGCTGATGAATTATCATAAATCTGAAGCTCCCAACCTCAACAGTTTGAGAGATATTTACAGTGGCATTGTTTTCGGCTTTTAGATTTTGTAAATTGAGACTGTGTGCATTATTTGCTTCCTGCTCATTGTGATGACCCACTGAGTAATTACAGCTGGTATAGTAACACCAGCCACAGAATGCTTAAGAGTTTGGTAAGTTTTTGTTCACAATATTGTGAGGGTTTTAATAGATAAAATAGTGGCTTTGCTTTCCTTTCTATTTAAGCAGTCCTTGGTTCTTTGCTGAAAGGATAGAAAATATTAAAACCCACCACACAATATTGTTGCTTCTTTTTCCAAATATGACTTACCTAAACCCTACATGCCGGCTCCAGGCTCCAGCAGAATTCCATGGTGAGTGCTGTCACCAGTATAACGCACACTGGGGCTTCACAAGGAGCAGGAGCCAGTGGGTCTGAATCTAAAAAAGAAAAGTGTCATTTAAGCCAAATGTGCTGAATCTCCCCTTAGCTTGTCAGTTGGGAGCATTCAGCACATAATTTGAAGATTTTGCATTCCTCATATCTATCCAGGACACTATTCCCTGGACTTGCCAACAGCCGAAAACATTAAGACATTGTAAACATCTCTGGTGCTCAGTGATTTGATTAAACTAAAAAAATCTTCCTTATTTTGAAAACTTGTGAAAAAATGCAAAGTGTATTGCTTAAAAAAAAGGATATTAGCAGTTCCTTAAAAAGCATTGCTTCCTTCAGTAGCAAAGACTTTTAATAAAAATCACCAGAGTAGTCTAAGCAAGACAATATTCAAACTGCTGAAAGCTGACTATCAACCAAGTCTTTCAGTGGGATTCCGTGAACATTTTCTGATAACATTGCTGCAACCTTTCATGGTAAGAAAAGCCCCTTAAAAACATACACTCTGCTTGGCATGCTGGGTTTCATGAGACACCACAGAAGTTAAATACTGTTTTCAACTTCAAAGTCTAATGTCATTTTTCTAATAACCATGAGTAGTAACAGACTTCCCCCTTTCCTAAAAGAAACAAACTCACGCAGCACTTTTCTTAGTTAAAACACACAATTTTGGTTCTGCCAAATACAGCAAAGTAATTCAATTCCTCATTCCAAACAGAATGGTACACGGCTTCCAATTCATAGCAAACACTGAAGTATAGCTTCAAATTATGTGGTAAGCACATAAAGCTGAGAAAGTACAGGCATGATTTGAAGTAGTCTTGAAATAAAGAGAAATTACTATTTTGAGCGCATGGGTTTATTTAGTAAGTGATAATCTCTCATCAGTTATGGAACTATATATGGATGAGTATTTCCCTACGCAACTAATATCCAGATAGTAACTCAGTGCCAATTTAATATTTGTACATATTTTTCAGCAAATGTAAAATCAAAGGCAACAAAAAAAAAATCTACGAATAAACAACTGAGGTGGCTTGTATATTTATTTCACTTACTATAACAAAGTGTGTTCCATATGCAATATTTTCATATTTTATGAGGAAATAACAAATGCCTTCAGACAAAATATTCAGATTTTGCAGAGCGTAACCCTGTTTAAGCAGTCTTCAAACAAAGGTACAACAGATGTTCAAACAAGGATTATGTCATTCTGAATCCCAGAATCCTAGTAGAGTAACTTTTGTGTACAAAGCTCTGATTGAGTCCTTTTAAGAAGCTGTATTCCTACTACGTCCTGTATTTACAGGATGGAGATAAGATTGCAGCTATGAAAACATTATTTACTTTGTGAACTGTTGATCGTGGAAGTACAATAAAAATCTTATACTTTACATTAATAGCAAAACAGAAACTGGGTTTTTTTTGCCAGAATTTCTCTTACCTCCTTTTTTTTTCATTCTCTTGTGTCACTGCATTCATTCACCTTACTGCTTACATACTCAGGCTTTTGTCTGCTAGCCAGGACTGAGGTTAAGCAGTAATAGGTGTCCCTGCATACAGTGAAAGCTGTATTTCCATAATGATGATTTAAAACTCAAATTCCATGTTTTCCATTATCCTCCTTCTCTGCTCTCTCTTGGGATCTTATCATTATTGCAAATCAACAGTTTCTACTTTTCTTGGCGAGTTCAAAATCTCATTCACTCCCTGGCATTTCATAAGACACTTCTTTCATTTCCATTTCTGAAGTTTCTTGCTATGAAATTAATAAGCTCCATAAGTTAGGCATTATGAAACAGTATCTAAAAACTTGTTTTTCACAAACCTGTTTCACTGCATCTAGGCTTATTATCATAGGTGTGTGCAGATTTGTGAGAACATCAGATGCGCCACATGCTAAATACAACTACTGTAATACAAAACATTTTATATAGTCTGAGAAAAGCATGCTTCATATTCTGATGCCAACATTCTTACCTCAAGCATGTTATAGATGATGTAGAGCTTTATGACAGACTGTCCCCTTATCAGATGATACATCATAGAGTAGTCAACATAGTGCATCATGAAGTAGCAGATGACCAGTATAACTCCTTTGAGAATGTCACATACCTGAGCAGGCTGTAGCAAACGTCTGTCACTGAAATACAAAGGGCAAAAAGCTCCACTAAATGTCATATACCCACAAAACACAGATGTTACTAAGTCAATATGAATTTACAGAAGCTGTTTATCATGGATATATATTATTGTCATTTATTATGCCCCTTCCCCTGACCTTCACTCCAACACCATGAGCATGATACACATTTATAGATCACACTCATGAACAGGGTCACAGTCTCTTACTTGCCACATCCCTGTAATTAAAACACTGTATTTGTTGAGAGCTCCCACTTATTAATAACCTTCTGCATGCATGCCCTTTGGAATTTAATTTACCTTCCCTCTTCCAGGCAATTCTATGATTTTGACTTCCTCAGGTACAGAAATTGTATTCACTATGATCAAAAAGAAATGAAGCAGTCACCTTCAACTTCAGTATAATGAACCAGATGCTGAGGAACAGGTAGTAAAATCTGTTTCTTCATTTAGCTCTAAGCTCTGCAGCAGTAAATGCAAACAATTTGACATCAGAGCTTGAGGTCGATTGTGAACCAAATGCAGAGCTTTTCTATCTATAGTCTCATGAGTAACCCAGGAGACTATAGGAATCATTACACAATTTCTTCCTATGAAGTAAAACTACAGGAAGAAAATAGCTTTATCTCAATTGCCACAACAGTAGCCATAAGCATAATGAAATTGCAAGGCAATATTCACTTGTCTATTTATTTAGTTCAGTATTAATAGGATGCAAAGCAGTTAAAAAGCCTTTGAATTACATCAAAAGGTTGAGAATCAAATACAAAAAAAGGAGGAAATAATTTCTATTACATATATTTATTTTTTAAATACACTGAAATACAGTGTATTTTTTAAATAAACTTTAAATACACTTTTACAGAAGTTAATGTTTCAACGAAGTTGGAAGCAATTAGCAGACTTCAAGTAATGAATTTTCAATTTCTGTACTCTTTAATCAGTAGGTCATCCGGTGGTTAGGCAATGTTCCCATGAACTCATAACACATTTGGAAAAAAAAAATTAAGAGTTATCTTGTAAAAATGTACGCCATTTATAAAAAACATCCGAACAGTTACTTATGACCTCTGGAGTCATTCTACAGACCCTGCAGAGAAGTCAAAAATCTCTGCTACCTCAATCATTCTATTTAAGTCACAGCTGGAGTGCTGTACTTTGGGTTTCTTTGTTATCTTCCATTCAAAAGAAAAATGCCCTGAAAACAGCATTCACGCATTATATCACTCCTGGAACCACACAGTGACATTCCACAATGGGGAAATAGGTCGTGCTCTTGCTGGGAGTATGAGCAAGAAAGTTTCCAGAACTCTCAGATTTACAGTATTGTGCTTTGAACAGAGAGCAACTGCTCCTTTTATTATATACTTCTTACTGCATAAACTGCATTAAAATTAATTACATTCCGAATATAAGAATTCAACCTAGTCCAGCATACCAGAACTGCTTACAGTGGCTTTCTCTCCCTAAGAGACATTTTCTTCTTTCAGAAGTCATCCAGTAACAATATCCACACATCTTAATTTAGCCTAAGTCCTCAACAAAATGCCTCAGTGAATTTGCTTCCTTTCAGCCCCCAAACTGAGTTTTAACTACAAACATCCATTTAAAAAATTAAACTGAACGTGTACCTTTTGCCCACTGCTTAAAAAGCCTACGACTGTCTTTGCATGACACACAAAAGAAGGCACCCTCCCCAACCTACCAAATCACACTTTGAAAATTTTCTGCCTTATTTAACTACATCTGACTTAAATGATTATACTTATTAAAACATAATAGTATATTGAAATGTTTACAGGACTTAAACAAGCCCATGATTATGATTACTGCTCATGTGCTGAGTAACAGCATATTCCTTTTTCTCCAATCTACTTCCCTTTTGGAAGTGTATTCAGTCATTTCTGTACAAGTCTCTCAACCAACACTCAAATGCTGAAATACAGATTGGGATACGGTGGTAAAGGTACTATTATTCCACAACAGTAATGCCAGGCCTCAGCACGTGAAAAAGAGCATCAGAATTTATTACTCAGAAAATTAGCATCTTCATTCTTCCAGCCAACAACTACTTTACGATTAGAGAAGTAGGGAGTACCTTGTGGAGAAAACCTGATGAACAAAAGAGACACTCACTTCAAAAGTCTGTCTTTCAAAAGTTTGGTAAGGTACCAGTTTTAATGATAGGATGGTCTCTTACTGATATGCACTAGTGAGTAGAATCTGTTTAGGAAGCTTCTGAAGCAGTCAAGAAAGATTCTCACAGGAAAATGCTTTGATGTCCATAAATCAATACAGACTGAAAATATCACGTCAAAGGTTTTCTGGCTTACAAGTAACATCAAAGATGCTCTACCACCAGTACAGTCACAAGTCGCAGATGTTCTGTGCTGTTAACTCTATCACTCTTCTGCTTGTGCTGATTTTCATCTGTATGACTACACTCAAGTAGAACCAACTCAGGAGAAGCCAACGTAAATGCAGACAGCAACCATCACCAGGGAATACAAACTCTGAGAAGAGACTACATACAATCAGGAGTACAACTGCTCTTCTAAAGGTGGTGTCAACTCTGAAAACTATCTCAGGAGATTAACACTGTACGAAGTTGCATACAAACTTGCACACAGCATCCTATACACTGAAAAGATTAAAAGATTTTCAGAATGAGCTGTGTACAGAACAAACTCGATTATCACTGAGATTCAATTCAAAAGCTGCCCTAAAGAGTCAGATCAACTACTCTTGATTGCTGTGTTTTACAGGAATTAAATTTTTGCAGAACAGATCACATTCAAATAATGTTTTTAGAGAATTTTAGAATAATTTAGGTTGGAAAAGACCCTTCAGACAATAGAGTCCACCTGTTAAGGTATCACAGCCAAGTCCACTACTAAACCACAGTCTATGCGTCTTTTAAATACCTCCAGGGATGGTGATTCCACCACTTCCCTGAGCAGCAGCCTGTTCCATTGCTTTACATCATTTTGGTGAAGAAATTTTTCCTAATATCCTATCTAAACCTCCCCTGGTACAACTTGAAGTCCTCTTGTCCTGCTTCTCAAGGTGACTTGGATTTAGTTTCTCAGTAGTCTGTCTAGGAAAAAACTGCAATAAACAATTAATATTTTTTCTGACATTTTAATTAAAAATACAATCTATTAATGTTCTATTCAAAGTTCTACATAACTTCTTGTGCTTCTCATCTACATGAGAAGCAGAACCAACAGTAATGCTGTGACAACTTCAGAACAAGTATCGTGGTTTGGGCTGGGACAGAGTCCCTTGTCTTTTTAGTAGCTGGTTTTTTGGATTTGGTATGAGAGTGCTGATAACACACTGAATGCTTTGGTTGTTGCTAAGAAGTGTTTACCCTGAGTCGAGGGTTTTTCAGCATCTCATGCTCTGCTAGTGAGGAGCTGCACAGAAAGCTGGCACAGAGTGTACCCAGAACAGGATGTCCCAAACTGGCCAAAGGGATATTCCACACCACAGAGCATCACACCCAGTATATAAAGTGGGGGAGTTACCCACAACAGGGTCTGTTCAGGGACTGGCTGGGTACCAGGCAGTGGCTGGTGGGCAACTCTGTCACTTGTTTCTCTTGGGTTCTGTTGGACTCTCTCCTTCTCCTTTTCATTACTATTATTATTATTAGCATATTTAGTATTATTATTAGCATATTTTGTTTCAATTATTAAATTGTTCTAACTTCAACCCATGAGGTTTACCTTAACTTTCCAGTTCCATTCTCCACAGGTGGGAGATGGAGGGAGTGAGTGGCTACATGGTACTTAGTTGCTGACTGGGATTAAACCATAACATCTTAGTCACAAAAATATCCCCATAGCTTCAATTTCCTCAGTTTGATGACAGAAGAGCTGCCAGCATCTCAACCCCCTACTCAGTACAAGGGATTACTGCAAAGATTGACTACAGAAAACTGCTTTCCAGAAAGTAAGAAGAGTAAGAAGATCCTGGCATTTAAAATATATTCTGGTTTTCTTGCATTGTACATTTAGGAAAGATTCCTTCATATTGACTAAACAAGTAATCTACAGTGTACCGCTAATATGTTGCCAGTTGAGAGAGATTAACCATGTCTACAACATAAATCCATAGAAGCATTTTTATTGTAGCAGAATCATCTTCTGCTCTGGTTAATAACATTTACAAAAGGATTTTGAGGTGTGGTTCTGAATATAATATGGAAAAGGGAAAATTATTTCCTACAAAGACAAGGAAATCAAATAAATGGATTAAGTCTAATGCTTTGTCACCTTTTGGCAAATACACAGAACTGACTACAAAGCCTGCAGTAATGAAAGGATGTAGTCAGGGTTCAGTGAGAGCTGACCATTGAAGTTTTAGCGTATGATCAGGCTCACACTGGTTCAATCTGTATTTGGCACAAATCATTCCTATCCTTTGCATTAAGCTGTTTAATACATATAAACACACACAGGCTGATGTGATTTCATGCCTGTCATAGCATCTTAGCGTTCTGCATTCATTTTTCTCAATATATGTTTTTACTTATTGTCTCCAGTAACTACTCAATGCCAACACCAAAAAGTACCGTCAGGACATCTTAAGCACTAACTAATCAGACCTCGTGATTAATATCACATATAAACTCATACTGCTGTAGTCATGCACATTACGAGTACTAGAGAATCTCAAAGAAACAAAATAAAAAAGCTCATATTGGCCAAGCTTTGACAACTACAAAAAGGTCAAGAAACAAACAAGGAAAACATAGCAGAGTGCTGGTAATTTCAATACCTCACTTGAAAGTAGGGACCCAAGTCTTAAGAATTAACATTACTGAGCTGATGTGATAACTCAGAGTGTGATATTGTACAACTTTAGAAACCATTGAACAGAGATATGAGAAGCTGAAACAGCTTTACTCACTTCCAAACAATTCACATTTTTACAGCTGTGCACAAAGTATGACACAATACAGAGTGAAAGATTTCACGTGAAAATTACATATGGGTCTTTTTTCTCATGAGTGATGAAATGAGAACAATAATTAAAGAGCACTACAACTTTACAACTCTAATCATTCTGGTAACAAAACAGTGAGCAGTAGAATCTCTCTATAGATAGCAGTTAGTCTTTTCCCTCAAAGCTATCCCAGGCATACAGTGATGCTGCACAACTGAGTTAAATATTAATACTTGCCTGACTTTAATGAACTCTGCTCTTAAAAGATAGTATCATGAGAGCCTTTGTCCAAGATGTAGTTCCTCTTAATATCCTACCAGATTCCAGAAATAATGGTACATGGTTTCAAAATTTGGCTGAATATAATTTACAATACAATTTTCACACCTCAAACCAGTAAATAAAAGGATTCAGGGCATCTGGACTGTCCTTCAAATGCACCTTATTATAAAACATGATTTATATCTTTTCACCTAATTATTTTCTGCCATTATTTGAGCAACCTGGTTTAGTGGAAGGTGTCCCCACCCATGGCAGGGAAGTGATGATCTTTAAGGTCCCTTCCAACCCAAACCATTCAATGGTTCTATGATTATACCATTACCCCTTCAAAGATTTTTTGCTGTAAGTCATGCTCTTTAAGATGCTCTTTACAGAATTTTACAAATGGTTTCATTATGCTAAGTCTCAAGTTCCCACGTCAGCTGTACAGCCTAGACTACCAAGGAATCAAATTTTAAAACTTCTTCAAACAGCAAAGCACTTTAAAACTAAAGAATAAGACTTACCCATTCTTTCTACTATCCACTATGTACAGTCTTTTATCGTTTTACTATTACTAACACTGAATTTACCAAAATGTTTAAACATGAGATGATCCTTCGATCTGCATAAATTCAGTGAAAATCCAAGCATTCCTCTACAGAGAAACTCTCTCACACTGTAATGTTAACCTGCAAATTATGACAATACAGAAAAAAACCACACAGAGATTTCAACATTCTACAGCATGTACTTAACAAGATGTTCAGCCTCCTCAGCCTTTGGGTATACTTATCATTACATCTACTAATTGACAAAAAATCTCCACTGAAACAAAGCCTTACTTCTCAAAATAATATAAAGACAGAAATGCATATTTAAGGGGATATACAAGCTTACTATTCATTTTAACATGAAGTGATGTGCAAGCCATACTACTATACCTCCCTATTCCACCACATCATGCTTCTGTTTCAGCCCGCTCAATTGTTAAAAAAGCAGAAGCATGCCAAGCTCAATGCTTATCACACAGTATTTAAAACAGTTGAAAGTCAAACTATGGCAAAATTTCTACAATGCACTGACTGACATAATCAAGAACTAGGAACTGAGCAAATCAGTCTTTCATAGAAAAAACCAACTTTTTACAACACAATAAAAATCAAGGTTTAATATGCAAGCTTCAAACTTTCCAATTTATGGTTTGTCCACCATGAGACAAATTTAGAAAGTGTAAATACAAGTCTTTCCTCTGTTTAGAAAACCACTGGATCTGTGTATGCCCTCTCCCTTTGGAAACCTAAAAGCAAGCAACTTCAATAAATTTAAGGAAAACAACAAAAAAAATATTTTTTTCAAGATTACTTGTAATACTTGTAAAAAAATCCCCTCTGTTACAAAATCATGTTACATCACGATCTACATGAAAAAGAAAATTCTAGTGTGGAAAACCAGTGCTCATCATAAGCAAACTCCTTAAGCAAGTGAAAGTTCAAGGAACTAGTTACCGGTCTGTAATTTTCAAGGTATTCTATTTAACATCATACTCAAAATGCCATGATCCACATTTTATACAGTAATAAGAGTTCTGTCTCCATCTACTGGTTGAAAAGCATTAGGTTCAATCATCCATGTGGGCTACGACTACACAGATGGTCATACTTCTGATCCTTAATGTTTGCTCCTGAACAGCATGATGGATTTTGTAGTACTTTCCCTTTAGCTGATTAAAGAAGCAAACCAGCTCAAGGCTTTCAGAGTATTGCTATCTACCCCACCAAACTCTTTTTTGTTCCAACAGCTGTACAACTGAAGTTACTCAGCATCAAGCAGAGTGTTATTAAAAATAAATCACAGTCTGCCAACATTTGTCTTTAATATGTTCAAAATCACAAGTAGGTAATGCACAAGATTGCTTAAGCAAGTGATTTCCAAAAAAACCAAGACTGTGTGTTAGGTATTTTAATAAGCCTTGCTTATTGAATTTAAAGTCATTAAACCATTTGGAACATGAAATGCAACCTGGACAAAGAGAAATTTCTTCCCGATGTATAAAAAAGTCTAAAAAAAAGTCTCACTACAGTTGTTTCTGGTATGCTTTTCAACAACTGTCACTATAAAATGAACAATGCTTTCACTACATTGTGTAATCTGAAGACAAGTACACTTGTCTGAATACTTAGCTACTTTGGCATCCAACGCATATGCACTCTGAATATATTATTTTAAACTTAACTGCACAGACTGTCATATGATTTCTTTATTTTTGTCTTCCAGGCCTCCTGGTCCTCCTCAATTCTTCACTACTCTGATTACATATGGTTTTCCGGTCATCTTTTAGAGTTGTTTGGGTTTTGTTTTGTTAGTTTTAAAAAAATCAATAGGCATTCAAGATTTTTTCTTGTTTATCTGTACAGTTCCCTGCATTTTAATTGGTTCCTTTAGTTTAGACTATTTAGTCGCATCCAAATAATTCAGATTACTCTAAACAATTACTCCTTTGAAGTCAACACATATAAAATTTCCAATACTTATGTCATATATACATTAAATATATGAATACACTGTCACCACAAAAATGTTTTAGATGTGTATTTTCATCTTAATTACATACATACAAATTCTAAAGCTTTTGTAAGAGTAATGTTTCTATAAATGCTGACACTTAAAAAATCCTTTTTGTATAGGTTTATTGTTCAGCTAATAATGCACTGAAGAAGTCTTTTAGCATGTTACAAGTTTAAGCATGTATTTTACAGCAAGTCTTTTCTAACTATATTATTCAACACTAACACTTTCAAACAGGCAGCCATTAAGGTTTACAATATATTTCAATTATCGATATGATGGTCTAGTCAAAGTTTTGCTCAGGTATCTCTTTCTCCATTTTACATCACAGATACTTGCACGGAAACTGAACAATGGGGTTTTGTTATACATGTAGTCTTTATCAAACTCTCAATTCTTCAATGTATCCTTCATTAATGAACTGTGGTGTCATAAATCTCTAATCTTACATGAAGGACTAACAAAAATTATTACGTTAATACATAACGGGATATTTTCCTGTTAGCATAAGTGAAGATGTCATGGAAAATAAAATCCAAGCAAGGTTGTCTGAAGTGTATATTTGCCCACATAACTACACACTAAAATTTTTTAAAATGGACAATGTGACCTATTGGAAATATTTTCCTACAATTATGCTCAAGTTTGGCTTCAGGAAAAAAAGCTATTTTGATCAAATCTAATTTCCAGTTTGAGATTTTAAAAAGAGGTACACCTTACAGTATGCAGGACTTCACTGTTGTAAAATTGTAATTATATAGACTACAAGAAAAATATGTCCCAAATGAAGAATTCTAAGAAACTGAGAGCTGAGCTTGCCAAGATTAGGAGGCACTGCATTTCTCAAACCATAAAAAGCCTCTACATGCACACAATACAGCACGAGACCATGCTAAGAATGAAACGAAACCAACCTTGCTGTCAGGCCCCGATGAGAGCTGTCTCAAAAAAATAAAAAAAAAAAAACGAGGTTTCAAATAAGTGACAACTAGAATAAGCTTTCATTAAGCTTTTATTTTTTAAATAACAGAATCAAATATAACTGAAGTCAGTAAACAAACATATGCTAAAGTGCTGTATTTTATTATGCATGGAATTATCTGCAAGTCTAATTAATCTAACTAAGATGAACTTTCAGAACTCCCTAAGATTTAAGTTAAGCATTAGAAAAAAACCTCTTTAAGTACACCCAAAAATATAGCTATGAACCTGACTGAAGCAGTACTTAGAAGACACATCAAAAAGCTTAAGGCACTATAAACTGAAGTACAGCAGGGGCTACAGTTTTTCCAAGATACCCTTTTTTAAAATGGGCCAAATTGGTCCACAGGCACTCTATGTGAAAAATGCCTTAAATCTAAGATCACAAATTAGATCTTATTTCCACAAAGACGTAAAGTTACATAAGAAAACATACCTACCACAAATAGCACTGAATCGGTTTCATGTGTTTGTTATTAAAACTCTTTGTTTCTCCTTTGAGGTATGTTGGTTAATTTAGCTATACTATTCATTTGTAACCAGCCTTTTTACTGATTACATGTAGATGTGTGAATTTGGCTGACAGCACAGAAGGAAAAAGAAAATCAGGATTTACTCACCAAGGAGGAATCCCTGTGACACCACATTCCATCCTATAAAGGAAGTGAAAGTGCTCTTCCCTTCGGTCTGATTTACAAGAAAGAAAGAAAGAAAAGGTTGTAATGTTGCTACACTATGCACTGTTATGGAAAGGAGAAAGGAGTACTTGATCTGAGACTATACTACAGAAAATAATGAATGCATCTTGCTTTTTTTGGTTGGTAGAAAGCTAACATTTTGGTGGGCAGATGCACAACTTCCTCAATGAACTTCAGGTGACAATAGCAAGTTTATGGATTTCATAGCTAAATTCCTTGGCAAAAAAAAAAAAAATTAGGCTTGGGAGTAAGTGTGCAACAGAGGTTCAAATTCATTTAATAGCCTGATAACATGAAAAAATAAATAATGTCTATAAGAAGAAGGCTAGTGTATTTGTTCATTTTATTCTTCCAGATAGGCTTGATTTCTACAGTTTCTTTCTTGAAATAAAAGTTTCTTTCAGTTTCTTTCTTTCTGTTTCTTGCTGTTCTACTTATTTCCTACTGAAAAACATGAATCTGTGAATTCACAGGAAGTCAATGGGAATTTTAAGAGGTACATAGAATACAGCTGAATTTATTGATGTTATTGCTGACAGGACCTAAATTCACTTATTTCAGAGAACAGAGTAAAAGAAAAATGCAGAACATGTATTTATAATCTATACCTACTTCCACATGGAAGATTTCACAGACTCACAGAATATTCTGAGTTGGAAGGGACCCACAATGATTGTTAAGTCCAACTCCTAAGTAAATGGCCTGCACAGGGATTGAACCCACAAGCTTGGTGTCATTAGCATCACGCTCTAGTTCCCAGCGGGATTCAGCTCTGGTGTGAGGCACTGGAGGTGCTGGAGCACGTGAGGGGTAGGTGGATGCTGCTCACACAAAGCAGGATCTTTTTGGGCTTCCACCATCCAGGCGCTGCCCTCATCTCTTGGGAAGAGCTCAAAGGGTCCTGGACCCACTCCCAGCAGTGCAGTGTGGGGAACCCCTAGAGATTGGGGGGGGGGGGGGGGGG
>VZTH01001839.1:145289-213889 GCA_013397815.1 Aleadryas rufinucha
GGGGGAGGTTTCTCTGGTAAAGGTTTTGTCAATCGATCTTTACATATAAGAAAATTCATAATTTTCTACTGTATTTTCTTGAGAAAACTAGAATTTGGAGGAAAAAAACATTAATTTTCCCTAACAAATCCTTTCTTGCTTTGTGGAGATCATGTAAAATGTCTTTAAACATAATTAAATTGGGAGTCCCATCAGAGTTTCACTAACATAGAATTCTAGCTTTCATATGATGGTGTTTTAAAAATAAAACAGAAGAGCTTTTCCACATTCCCACATCACCTTTTATTGGTATGCAACGTATTTTCAAGAAAAATAATAAGTTAGCTCTATGAAAGAGTTTCAAAACACTCAGCAATATTAATCTATCCAGAATCTCTGGGTCTGAGGTACTGATAAAAAAATTGTCTGAATTGTAAAATGAAACTGTACCTTTCAACCACAAATAGAGTTAGTTTTAGGAACCTGTCAACAAGGACTGTAATTCCAAACAGAACTCCACCAGGTCTACTTCTCTGTCTACCTGGGCACATACTCTGCTGGAACAGCAAACCTTTTATGCTGTCAAAAAAAATTTTAATAAAGTGAGAATAGTCTACAAGATCCAAAGAGAATAATTTAGGCAAGTTCTTTTCTTGACTCAAAAGAAAATACAATAGAGATGATTTTCAGTAATTTCAGAAGATGTAATCTAATTTTGTGAAGTGTTTGTTAATTTTTTTTTAAAAGCACCCTGCCACTTACAGAGCATAGAAGTAATGAAGTTGCACCTGCCAAAACTACGACCATGTAATGATTTAGCTTTTGCCAGTTTGATCACAGTAATTAAACCAGCAGTTTAATTCACTCAATGACAGAATCTTGGATTCTTCTGACTTAAGTTCTTGAAGTTTTAAAAAAATTGCTTTGTTAGCACCAATATAGCTCTGACAAAAACACAGAACTATATTTGCTCAAAAGGACAGATTAAGTGATGAGGCAGGATGACTTCTGTCAAACTGAAGTGTTTACACTGTCTAGGTAGAAAAAGGAAACTATTTCCATTAAGATATATTACTCTTTGTTTCCTTTTAGAACTCTGTAAAATGAAATATTACAACATGTGGAAGAGGCTTTAAACTACTTCCCCTATATTTAAGCACTTCTCATATTACACCATAGGTAAGAATTAGCCCATTTATATAGAATGTTGTTTTACTGTTTTAAAGAAATAATGGGTAATACAATCTTCCTCTACACTGAAAAGAGAAGACAGAATTATGAGGAAATAAATAAACTGAAGAGTAAACTGGAAGGGAAACAACACTCGCTGCTCAATTACTTCACTGAGATGTTGAGAAAAAAATCAAGATGAAGGGAGGAGCACTTTTATTTACTACACAGAATGGAATATGATGTGGCAGGTTCAAACAACAACCAGTCAACATTTATTTGATATTTGTGAGGAAGAGCAAGCTAAAAGATAAACAGCCACCTGCTTTGTAAGTACCTTTTGTAATTACAAATGTGCTTTACCTATTCAACTCTATTTTGTTACAAACACAAAAATGTATTTCCTGAGCTGTAAGAAAACCACAAATATTTTTTGCTGTAACAAATAAAATCAGCATAACTACAAAAAACAACAAGAAAACCCCCATTCAGGCTCAGAATATTTGGAAATAAGAATCATTTAGATCTGAAGAAGTTCCATTACATACTATAGACATGAATTCTAAAACTAAGTAAAAAGCCACCAACTTTAGAACATGAATGAATTAGACAAAGCCTCAGGTACTGAACAAGAAGAGACTCTAGCAAACTAAATTCCAAACACATTGGAGGAAATTGTGATAAAAGAAATTCCTTCAGGAGTTGTTACAAAAACAAAGCCTTCTTCACTCAAGATAATCTCAGTTTCCCTGCATCTTACTTGATAATATCTTAAAGTTAACACAATCAAGTTCAATAGATTAAACCAGCTTCTATTGTGCCTTACACACAAAATACTGTCAAGCAAGCAGACTAAATATTAGCATTGCAGGTGCATGTATGTATATATACACATATCACATACATGTGAGTGCATATGGTGTTTTAAATGTCACTTTCTTCAGCATACAACAATATTGAACAATAACCAAAACTAGCAACTGGTCTTTGAAATCTTTAATTGTAACTTCAGAAGAGCAGAAAACTTTTTACCAAAAGCAAAGCTGAGTTTATAAACCAGGAAGAACATTCTTAAACAGAACAGTAGTAAGATTCAAATGATACTTTGAAATCCATTACATTTACCTGAATTTAGTAATAGCATATATATAGGTATCTACAAATAGGCACATAATTTGCCTTGTCACCAGGCTAAAACCAAATAGCTGTCATTTTTACACAGCTAAGAAAACTCTCTCAATCTAATAGAAGTCTGAGGTTCAGTTCAAAAATAATAGCACAATAAAACATTAGAGACTGCCATCTAGTGCCTATGTTAAACATCACCAAATAGAAACATTTCAACTTTAGACTATATTTTAAAATATTATTTTTTTGTAACTAGCCTAGCATTTGCTGTAACCAGAACATACATTTCTAAACTATGCATCTACAAGACCTTTACACATACAAGACAAGCAACTTGATTAAAAAAAAAAAAAATTTAAAAAAATCAGTAACCATAAATCAACTTCAAGTTTTGGAAAATACAGAAAAAACCCCCATCAAAACAAATGCTCTAGGCTACACTTAAGGCTTATACAATCACCTTTACTGTGAAGTAGCAAATGTTATGAAGGAAATTAATTCTATCCAATTTTTGATGTCTGTGCCAGAAAGGTAAACTAAAAATCTTATGTATTAGCAACTTCTTAGTATTGATGTGAACAGAAAAGCAAGGCTTTAAGATGCAAAATTTCTTAATATTCTGATTGGTTTTCCTCTCCATGTTTGACTCCCTAAGATTCTTCAGAGGAAAGAAAAGAACACGCTTTATTCAGGGATCTTTTTGGCAAAGTTTTCCATGAAAATAAGGAAAGCTTTTAGTGTTAAAAACCAAACAACTTTTGTTTCAATATTAAAGAGCCTATCAAAAGACATAAGCCAAGTCTAAAATTTTAAAACAATGTTCAAGCAGATGTTAGATAGAAGAACAAAAAACTGTAAGGTAAGGTTACATCTCTCTCCTTTACTAACCTGAATATGCCTAAGTGGTGCTGTTATCAAACTGTTGTGTCTGAAGGAAGCAACGATGACAGTTAGCGACTGCAGGGAAAGCTTAAAGGTCCCATATACACTTTGGCTAGTTTAGACCGAGACTTCTATTTTACAGTGGAAGAAGTCATTAGTAGTTCAAACGGCACCGAAAGGCCATAAAATGAAGCACACACATAAATGGTGAAATATTACTTAAGGGTACCAACACCTCTCTCTTGAATCAACTTACCGTAAGCCATAGCAAGGCAAAGTGATGAACCGGAACATTGCCAGAAAAACTCTCAAAGGAAGCAGGGTGAACACATACAGAAAAGCATCCAGGCACAAAAAGATTCCAAAAAACATCAACTAAATTACAAAAATAAAACAGAAGTATGTTAGTAGTTTATAAAAGTTACGAAAAGTCTATAAAGAATTATGTTATGAAAAATACATTTACATAAGACTAATTAACCAAATAAGCACAATATTCTCACTTGTTCAAACAGCTGAACTGTAAGAAAAATTAACATGCTACACATTTGAAGACTGTTCAGCAAGAATTCTGCACCACAAGGTCCAAGCAGTGAAGGCTTTTGTAGACTTTCACAGCTCACTGAACTTATTTAATCTTAATTTTATCTTTATTTAATATATAAACTGCACTTGAATATAACTGTAGCTCATTTTCCAATGGTGACTTTCCTCTACAGTTACAAAAGTTCATGTTTTAACCTTAGGGGGAAAAACTCACAGAGCTGTGCGTAAATGTGCACAGCCATTTCCTGCTTACCTCCTCTTTCAGTACTATTTCCTCCCCCAAAAAATTTTTCTATTACCTTGTAAATTTTCTATTGCACAGCTCATTATAGCTGTGGCAAATCTTCAGAGAATAACAACCTCTTCCATACAAAGAATATAAAATATGAAGAGGGAAACTTCCAGTTGCCCTCAGTTTAAATGCTTTATCCTTAATTTACTGAAACATTAAAGCCATTCATTGTGGCTACAAGCCAAGCAACTCTATGATAATTTAACTAGACACAAACTCTAAATTTGAAAGCTCCTACATACCAGACTCTCCCCACATGACATTCCTTCTTTATCTGCTCTTTAAATGATGCTGTGGTTCTACCTGAATGGAAGTCTAGACATAGGCTTTTATGCTTCTGTCAGACCATGAGCTGGTATTTTTTTCTGCAAGGATAATCCCATAGAAGCCAGTTTAACTGGCTACACAATTAAGACTACCAACATCTAAGCAGACCTAGATATCCATGACAGATATGCATTTACATGTGAAAGTTGGATGTACTGCTGATGGGAAAGGAAGATACTGGGGTGGGGGTGTAAACCAAAGAACAAGTAAATTACTTTTATCTCTCACAATCCCTTTGCCTTTCAAAGTCCCCTCTTTGTCAGCTTGTGCAATGGCCAGTTCCATGTCTCGTGAACACTCTTGCACCTCATGCATCCTTTTAACTTGAAAGCAATCCTACAGACTGCACTCCAGAACATCTATCCACAAGCCACATAAGATGACTGACTCAGGCACAACAGCATTGCCATCATCCCTGAGTTTTTACTTTCCCTGACAATGTTATTCCAACCAATTCTACAGTGGTAGAATACTTCAATACCATCATGATGTTAAGGTCTCTTTCCTGATATTCACTCATTCACCTCTAGTACCATTTTCTAAAATTTCAGCATTTTGAGTTATTATTCAAAGTTATCAGGAGCAGTGGGTACATGAACTGTCAATAAATTTATGCACTGCATTATTATGCTATTAAGCTACCTATTTCTTTTAAGATAACTTTTAAACCAGGTGTTGAATATTCAAGCACTGGAGACGACTGGAACTGAACACTTACTATTTTTAAACTCCTTAACCCAAACAAAACAGAAAGCCTGTCATTTTGCCTGTGTTCTTTGTGGACATCTTTATAATCTCAAAAAGAACATTACTTTTTGTTTTAGATTTAGACAGACTTCTTGTCTGCCTGAGTGTAATGACATTTTTTCACATTCTATAAGCTTGCACTAGTATTTGCAATTATTGTTTAATGTCCTTATTTTTCCAATGTTTTTAGTACATGCACACAACGAAATATAATCAGTGCTGAACCTTCCACTCCTTTCTGTAAACATTATTTTTGTTGCTCCATTCCAGATATTGAGGAACTAACAGAAAAGCCTACAGAGCTTTTCCATCATCATAACTATAATTTAACAAAGGAACACAAAGTTTAATTTTGAGATCAACTGAAAAGTGTTACCTTAAGATGGTAGGAATAGAGACCACCTTTCATTTAGTATAAGTAACTTACTACAATGAAAAGTTTCCACTGAAAATGCACAAAATGCTTGAGTGGAAGTAGTGCTTACATTGTAAATTATCTAGCTTCTCTAAACAAAAAAGGAGTACTCAGAACAACAACAACAAAAATACTACCCTTTGAACATCACATCCCTCTCTAAAACTATGAATGTTAAGTAAGTGCCTATTAAGTAATATCTCCTGAGATTAGACTTTGATAAATTTACTCCAATTTTTTCTCACTCTACCTGATTATAGTTTTCATTCTTATTCTGTAATTTATATTATTAGGTAGTAAACAAAACAAGCCATTAAGAAAATTCTTCTCTTCCTAGTGTCTCACATGTTTTATTTCAAGTAAGCAGATTTTTGTATCACATAGCCAAGTGGTTTCTGCAACAGGTGATGATCTGTACACTATTTAGCTGATTTCTTTTTTAGCTCAATTTGATACAGTTAGTATGCATACTAACATGGACTAAGCCAATGCAAAGAACTAAAAAATTATTTCATAATCTCACTGTAAAAAGATAACCATCGCTTTTTAAATCTCTTTGTTATTCAGTTTCATAATATTTCATATTCAAAGTACACACTGAAGTTTGATTTACCATGCATAACCCAACAACTGCAGCATTTACAGCATTTGTCTTATTTATAAAAAGACTGCTGGATATTATATGTTCTTACACACTGAAAGTTTCATTGAAAAGCTATGGTGACAATCCTTCAGAATAATTTCTGTGCCTTGGAGACAGCACATAATAATCTACATAATTTAAATGGAGATGATGTAGAAATGCTGTATCATTGAACTGAGTCTCTACCATAAGTGGAATATTCTATCATAAACTGGAATGGATAAATACTGAGGATGCGAAGACACCATCCCTGGACATGTTCAAAGCCTCCAATCCTGAGCAACCTGTTGTAGGTGACACAGCTTTAAGCAACAGCATGGACTACGTCATCTCCATGGGTCCATCCCAATCTCATTCATTCTGTGATTTTCTGCAGTAACTGACTAGGAATTTAATTTGGTAAAGCCAGGACTCATCATGGCTGAAGGATGAATTCAATGACACTGAAGGGGGAACATGAGCACTACTGACCGAGGGAATCCTACCCACCCTTCCTCCCTCCTCCACTGCTTTTTCATCTTTAGTTATAAAGCTCCCTTTCTGTCCTTGTCTAGACTCTGGATTCTCAAGAATATTGGCTGAGCAAATCAGCTCACTATCCTAGCACAGAGCAAACAGAGCAAGGAAAGTGAAACATTCACTGCCGAATTACGAGCTGATTTAAGTCCTGGAATGGTCCAACAAGCAGCACAGCTCATGCAAAACAGGCAGTATGCATAAAGCAGGAGACTGTAGTGGGAGGAAGAGTGAAACAAGCTTCTTCCTTCAGTGTAAGTTAAATTGATTTAGCCCTATGTAACTTCATCCCCAGAGATTTTGGGAATTTTAGCAGTATTAATTTTAATGTTGACATTACACTGCAGCCTAGCCAAACCTTATTACCAGTGTTGCCTTACTCATCATCCTTAAGCATACTGCTGCTGCTGCCTCCCAAATCAACATGGTTAAGCCAGAATAAAATTGGCTCACTGCAGGGCTAGAATGATATCTAAGCTGACACAAAGGAGGTGGCAAGAATCCCCCAGGAAGGGCCATAACACCAGGACAGAGAGGGAAGATGTGGTAAACAGTGGCAAGAAGCAAAAGAAAAGACTATGAAAATTAAGTCAAAAACCTTAGAAAAACTCATCTGTCACCACATTTTTATAAGACTGGAACTTTCTCACTCTCAGAGAATTTTACACTGGAAAAAAATCTTTAAAACAAATTTTTTTTTAATGTAAAATTACATTTTGCTGTAAAAACTTTTTTTTGTTTGACTATTCCTTTAAGTATCAGTGACATCTTTATATTTGAATTAATTTGTCATCATCTGCATTTGTTTGTCTCTGCTAATAACATGAGTTGCCAGCAGCAACAAGCAAACAGGCAAAAAAACCCAGAAACAAAAATGTTTAAGTTAGTAACATTGAAAAATAATCATTATAGAGGCTTACATCTTATTTTTGTAGCAAAAGTGTTTTAAAAATAGTTCTTTAAATAATTTATTTCAACAGATTTCATCTCTAAATTGAATCAAATGTTAAAGCATACTTCACCTTTTCCAGTTCTTTTGGTATCCGCATGCATGTGTACACTCTCTCTCTCCGCTCTGTGTATTTCGCTTCATTGTGTTCAAGGAAATAACCTCTTGTCAGCTCAGCACTGATGAATCTCAGCAATGAAAGATCTATTCAGAAAAACACATAGGAAGAAAGACACTTCAGGCATGACCTCCAGAGGGTGAGAAGCTGCTACACTTCTGTTTCTTATTACTTGCTACATGTTTCATTTACATGGCCTTTAACACAAAGGTTTCTGCTCATGTTTAAATAACTTCGTTTGGAAGGAGTTATAGGAGATGCAAGTCTGGTGCTCTCCCATCCATTCCCCTGCTGCCTCCCAACAAACAAGCTACTTTTCCCAGGCAATCAGACATCCCACTTCTACAAAACATTACTCAAAGCCGCTACACAAAATGCAATACGCTGAGTAAATCTAATCCTCGATGTATTAACAGTCCTCCTAAATTTACTAAACGCTATTTTTGACTTCTTAAAAGTTATTTTCTCTCTCAGCAACATTAGCAACTTGTTCTTTATGTTAAAGAATAGCTTTCTGAAAGAGCAAAATGTTCACAGATACACGATCCCAAGCGATTCAGTGCACAAACAGTACAAGCATACTGAACCTTTGGTGATCAGGTCCTTCACAACCAAAAAGCCATCAAGCACGTACAGGTCTCCTGGGTTTTAAAGGCTGCAGGTAAATAACTTGAAGGCTGACTGACCTGTGTTTAAGCAGCTCGTATGGCTTCTAAAAAAGACTTTGTACAGAGTAGTCTTGCAAAATTAATAACATATGAAATTATAATTATGAAATTCAGGCTGTCAGCACAAGAAGGTTGAACTTAAGCTTCAACACTCACTGACGAGGTCTGACATTACCACCTTACATGTAACACTTCAGAAGTGACAGAACACTACAATGAAGTTCAACATCTCTGGTTACTGGCATTTAAAAACAGAAAAAATGTTCACACAACACCCAGAAGATGAAAATCACTTATCTAGACAAACAAATGACAAGCTACAGACACTTACTATGATAGAAGCATGTTACAAATTGTAAATTCCAGTTTTAGCCAAGGTCTTAGGGACTAGAGGAGGGGGCAGTAACCTTGCATGGTAGAATGCTCTACATTTTTCAGGGCAGGAAGAGGCTGTATATATATCCTTAGTAAAACAGCTTAGGTAACAGTTGCTAAGAGAGGAGTGCAAGTATTGACACTGTGTGAAGAATTCACCCAAAACTGTCTGAGGCAATGCCTTCTCAATATTCATCACACTGAAGATGAAGACTTTAACAGTAGCCAGAAGATTACGAAGAGTTTTAAGGCAAAGAAGGAATCAGCCCAAGCAGAAGTATAAAAGAAGCAAAAAAGGGTGTGTTTACAGCCTGCACTGCCTTGGGTGGGGGGGTGCGATTAGAACTCTGGAGGATTACAGGCACTTTGTAGTTTGTGGGGGTGCATTAATATTTCTCCGTATCTCCAGTATTGTGATTTATCATGTTGCTGATACTGATCACAGCTATATAACTGACTAACTACTTGTTAATTATGTGTTGTAAATAAATCATGATTTCCTTTAAACTATGAGAACTGAATTATTTTACTGAACCATTTTCCCGTGTATGAGCTTGTCACTGGATAGTGATTTTGACCAATCCACTTCTACTAAAAAGAAGTGGCCAAAACCACTTGAAGTCTTAAAGGCATTTATTTTACAACAAACAAAACAACATGTTGCTTAATGAGTAGTAAAAAACTAATATTTATGTATAAAGTTTCAATCAAAGTTCATTCCCTGAAATCATTGCTCAAACTTCTTGCAAACTTGTTTTCTGGAGTCTTCCTTTGTAACACTATCAATTCTAACTTTTTTGGTTATGCCAATTTTTCCTTGTTTAAAAACTTGAAAGTAAAAAGAGATATGTATAAGCACACCAAGTAACTACTCTGTTAACTGCCCAGGTGTATTTTCTTCCACCTCAAATAACCAACGTTCTCTAACTTAGAGATTAAGCAATCTCAAACAACTGAAGTTTCCTGCACGGTAAATACATGCATACGGGCAACCACCATGGAGTAACTTACGGGTCCCTGCCACCTTCAGATATTCTAAGATTTTAGCTATGAGCTATTTGTTCCCACCCCTTCTTACCTCACACAAACTATTTTAGAGGCCTGTAGCTGAAAACCAAAAGATTTTAAATTTTCAACACCTTAGACTTTCATGCCCTAGATATTGAGGGACAATCAATCCTCACAACTGAGGCTGATCAATACACAGGTTCCAGACTGTGACTGCAAAATCATGTCTCCAGTGACACGGGACGCACTGGAGCGCACAGTCACTCAGCCACCTCCCTTCTCAGCACTTATTGCCACCCAGCACCAGCCTCAGCTCAGTGCCAGCTGCGAAACAGATTAGTGGCTGACCCTGTAGGAAAAACACAGTAACCAAAAGAACAGCATGAGACACCAAGGCAGAACAAAGTAATAAATCATTTGAAAAACAGCTTAATTCTGCTATCAAAGCATCAAGCAACATTTTCTTTTAAAAGTATGCTCTACCTCCTACTTCAAATTCCTTCCCTACTTCAGATACCTCTCTTTTGCAGTCAGAAAGTTTTAGACTGTGGCCCAAGTTTAATCTGTTCAGATAGCATACTTTTAATGTTTACAGTATGCTCATTTATCTCTACACCTCAGGACACGAAACCATAAGCATCTTCAAAAAACATAAAAGGACACAAATTCCTTCAAGGTAAGAAGATAATGATTTAACTAAGTTATAGTTCAATGCATAGCTGCACAAAGGATAACCGTTAACCAGAAAGGAGAGGAAAAGTTGTGGAAATGTGAAATGCAATGCACTTCAGTAAGTTTCTATTATATAATCATAAATTTAATCCCGAACACAACAATTCCAGGCACTCACTTCACTCCTGTCAATCCTAAATACACACTTCTTCCACAAGCATGCCAATTAATCAATCAAGAAAATATATCTTCAAAGAAAGTATTTTCTTCTCTTCTAATCAACTTCTCTTTACAGTACTAGTCCTGCTTCATCAATGTGAAAAAAACCCTACTTCTATTATTTAATATATTGTTACCCTTAGATGAGTTAGAATTTTCAGTTACTCAATCAAGAAGCCTGTTCTTATAATGTTTTCTTGCCATGAAGTGTCAGAGACCACCAAAGATTTTTAACTATTTTAAAATTTCAAATCAATTGCATGAACAGTTAAGTATTCTCCACCATTCAAATAACAACCCCCTCTTCATAAAGTTATTTGTTCAGTTGTTCTTCAGGCACATCAGCATGTATCTTGATCATTCTTTTTTTTCACCTCAAAGAAATTGATACTACTACAATCAAGCCAAATCCTTTATAACTACGAAATTTACATCACCCTTACATTCTGTGGTGTTCGCCAACACCCCAGAACTGCAGTCAATGATGCTTCATGTCCAGTGATGTAACACATCAGAAACAGACACAGCACCCATCAAACTCAGAAGGAAAGCATTCAATTGTTGGCACATTATTAAAGTTAAATCCTAATTCCCATTTCTTTCCTTTTTTTTTTTTTTAATAAAGACTTGTGTTATCACATTCAAGCCAAGACTGAGGGAGAAAGCCTTGAAAGTTTAACACTTCAAGCACTTTCCAAATTTTCAGCAAGCCTATCAATTAAGAATATAGTACTAATAAAGTAATGTATAACCTTACCAATATTAAATCAATCCTGACACACTGAGACAGGCAGTTTTTACAAAAATGGCAGGGCTATTTACAAAAATTACTTGGTTGATATCTGAAATGACCAGTTGAAGTGCGAATGCAAATACTGCTGCAGATTGATAGCAAAGGCCATAATATTTTCCCTTATAAATAGCCAGTTGGTAAGTTTCATTTACTTTAAATGACTTTGAATAATCTGCGTACAACTTCAAAGCTCTATCGGCACTGTTACTACCAGCAGCAGAAGCAAAGACCACTGTGCTCATAGCTGTGAGCGTGTAACAAGAACTGGTAAGACGATGAAACATTTCTAGCACTTCAGTAAGAAAGTTGAGCGAACCCGCATCCTCCCGGCCCGCGAGGCTCGGGAACGCGGGGCCGCGGTCTGAGCGGCCCCTCTCCGCTCCTGTCACCCTCCGCGCCCGCTGGAACTGGGCAGGTATCGAGCCAGACGGCCCGAGTCCCACCTCCAGGACACAACACACCTCCACGGATGATGCCCGTGCTGCTTACAAACCTCCTGATCACCAGCAGTTGACAAACTGCGTGACAGGGCACAGGGACCCGTCCACCCGCGCTCCCGTTCCCCAACAGACTCGCGCGGAGAGCCGGGGTGTGCGGGAAAGCTCCCTGAGGGCCGCCCGGCGGTCCCGGGGCCCGGTCGGTCCCGGCGTACTTTCTGAAGTCGCTCGCCCAAGTTCGCACGGGCGGGCGGCGGCGGTGCTGCCAAGAGCCGCCCGCCCCGGGCAACACCGCCACGGCCACCCCGGTTCCCCGTGGGGGCCACCCTGTCCTGGGGCCCCTGCTGCCGCGAGGAGGAGGCCGCTCGCCCCGCCGCCGCCCCTCACCCGGGAGGCTCCGCTTCTTCTTCCTGCCCCGGTCGCTCTCGTAGAAGCCCAACGTCTCCGTTCGCTGCTGCGGGGACGGCTGCCCCGGGCCAGCAGCGGGCGGCCGCGGCTCGCTGCTCCCCCAGAGAGTTTTCGGCTCCCNCTGCCCCGCGCGCGGGGGGCGGAGGCGGGTGGGCCGGCGCGCCGCCATCTTGCCGCCGTTAACCCCTCAGGCGCCGGGCCCGTTTCCCAGCTCATCCGCTGCTCCGCGCCGAGGCTCCCCCTGGCTCTGCGCATCCTGCACGCACAAGGCACCAGGTCTGCGCGGGGGGACAGACCTAGCGGGCCCCCTGCCGCTGTTCGCAAAACGCGTGTGATGGTCACGGTTTCATTGCCCCCCCTTCCCCACGGGCCGTAGGACAGCAGCTAAAAGCAGTTGCAAGCAACGTGATTAAACCTTGCGCCACGCAAATAAAGACCTTGTTCAAAAATGGAAAGCGAGTGGTGAATTATTAACTTTAAAGCCAGCAGGGTTTCAATGAACTGCAGAGCACGAGGTGGCCTGGGCCGGGCACTTGAGGTCACAGCCCCGCTCTGCCCCGGCTGGGGCGGCCCTGGAGGGAGCCGCCGTGCCGAGGCCGCCCCGCCCGCCTCGCACGGAGCTCTCCGGGCCCCGCAGGGCTTGAGGAGCCTGCAAAGCTCAACGAACCCCGCCAGCCCGAAAAACAGGGCCTGAAATCGCCTGGCTCATGAAGTGCTGGAAATGCTGTTCGTTCCTGGCAGCGTGGTACTGGCAGTGATGAGGCTTGTCAGAGACCATACTAATGAAAAATAATTGTTCCTGCCACAGACTGCTTGTAATTTATACGCAAACATGATTATAAGAAGCAGGCAGCTCAAGGTAGCAGTGAAGCACTCGTTTGCAGGGGAATTTGCATGGGCACGAGGACAAAATACCTGGCCTGAATTTCAAGTATGAGTGCTCCTTCACATTCAGTTCTCGTGTTCTTATCATGCATTCGCAGGCCAGATTCAGTCAGCTTAATATTTAGCCACTCACCCTGGGAAAACAAAGAATGCTTTTATTGTTTTTTTGGAAGGCCATAGTAGTCTTGATCTATAACTCTAAGTTAATTGTACAGTTGTCTCAAAGAGCATTTCAGGCTTTGGATAGACTGGATGTGCCCATTTCCATTGCCATTAGTAGTTCTAAATGCCCCACATCTGGCATTTTCAGGTCAAATCTTGTATTTTCAATCCAAATGTTGTATCCAATCCAATTTTGTATGCAATTTTTGTATCCAAACCCAAATCCAAATCCAAATCTTGTATTTTCAGGCAGTGGAGTGCTTTTTGCAGATACTGATACTGTGTAATAAGAGTATCATACAGGGAGCTAACAGTGATAGCTGCTACACTACACATTATGAGTCTGGACTTTCATCTTTTCTCTTTAGATATAAAAAGCAGTTGGAAAAATAGGATACAGAACAAAAGCTCAAAAAAGAACGGACAAATTCTCTCAGCTGAAGGGCTGGTGCAGTCTATGCAAAGTTACATGACGCCCTGAGAGATGTTCTGCTTCTCTCCTTCCAACTCTGTATAAAAGTTTTATCCAACCATAAGAAGCATTGCATGATATTTAAGGGCAACAAATTGTCACAACCTTGTTATCAGTCTTACCGAAATGAAGGTTCTTGCAGCATCAAGCATCATCTAACATCTTATTCAGGCCCACTGAGAGGCTATCCAAAGAGTTGCTGGCATGAGTTGTGACAGCACATACATTTTTCTCTTCAGGGGTTGACCCAAGATAACCTTGCTTAGTTTACAAGATCTTCAGTTTTCTGCTTGAAGTAACTCAGCTGAAGGCACGATAATATTACGACTGCAATATGGTTCAGCTGAGAATTCAGTCTACTTCTGACGCTTCAAAACCACACTGAGCAGATATCTTTGAGTTTCTACCCATGGAGTCCTTCTGCCTTTTTTTTTTTTTTTTTTTTTCTGTATTTACGTACAGTTTATAATCATCATTTGGTGGATTTTTAGTATGTTCTTCGTCACATGCTAATATGTGTGTGTTCCAAATATAATGTGTGATATTTTGGCATGGTGGGGTCTTCTGGAAGGTCAACCCAACTGCATCAAAATCCAGTGTTTAGGTATTTGAGGCCTTGAACTAGTCAAGATAGAGGAGAAAAGTTGCCTGGTGAGAAACATTAGCAGTGTTCATATAGGAAGTAGCGGTTCATTATGATACCTGCTGTTGGGAGTTACCTGGAACCATCTGCTGTTTGGGTACGAAAAGCTGAATTTTTTTGCCTTCCATAGCTTATCTGCTTTGAGACATGCTATTGAGTGACTCTGCAGCAGGTTAGAATCTGCTTTACAGTTTCATAACTGCTCATGAATCTTTTTCCTGAAACAATTTTCTTAGAACAAGACACAGCCCTGTCAATGTTCCTAGAGCTGCAGTTCCACCTTTTTCCCTAAGAGATAATTAGCAGGTGGGGAGGAGAGGGAGGATTGTTTCAAAAAAATGACTGCCTCCCAGGAGAAAAACCCAGTTTCATTCATAGAACAGCAAAAACCACTAGGATAGTGAATACGGACTGAGAAGTAAGGGCTACTTAAATTTTATTAGAAATGTCAACTCTATTGATCTTTGGGGCTTTCTTTGCACATACTACTTAATTTTTTGCCTTAAGCTTTCCATACATATAGTAGACTAATGTTTAACTGCTCAAAAAGTATCTTACATATAATCATCACAGATGGGTTTTTACTAACTTGATATTGGAAAAGTTTTTCTGTCACTGTTAAGTATTAAAACTTTTATAGTGTGTCTAGCTCAGCTGTGCTTTAGTCCCTGAGTACTCATTGCTGCAACTATTCTCTCTCCTAGTGAGGGGAGTTCTTTTATTCTGAAGAACATTTCACATGATTTAAAACTCATCCTTTTCTGTAGTGGATTTTTTCCCCCACAAGACTCAACAAAAGGTTACTAAGAAGAAGACTCAGAAAATGCATAATAATTTTTTTTGTTAGTGCTTTTTGCTGGCAGAACTTTGTTGTCTTTTCGGACCTTGCCATCTATGTCATTCACCCCCACCAACTCAGACACCCCTCTTAAGAGAGATGATATATCAGTGATGTGTGTTAAAAAGAGGTAAACTAAGATTTTCTTTTTTGATAGTAATAGAAACATGGAAAAAAATCTATCACCAAAATTATATTTCATATGAGAAATAAATTGTGGACATAGGTTAGGAAATGTGAAAGAAGTCTAGAGAAACTTAGTGTGCTGCCTCAAGCAGAGTTAAGTGAAACAAGAATACATTAACTAATAATAAAGTAGAGGCAGGTGTTAAAATGATGATAAAAACAATGCAATACTCATAGCTGTATGAAACAGTTACAAGTAACTGAAATACTCATAACTATGTGAAAACATCTGGTTTCTTTCCATTGTAAGCTTTTTGTTAGTGGGGCTCAAACTTCTTTAGACTTTGCGATATCATTCAAAACAGACTAGATACTAAAAATGTATGGTTTAATTATTTAATTTCTTGAGTCTCCTGCAAGAATTATCTTGAATTATGATCTTCAATGTGATTTTGAATAATTTTTCATTTTTAAAAGTGTCATTTCTGTGTACACCTTCTCTGAGAAGGCAAGTTAACAAAACTCATGGTGAATTCAAAGTGCAATAATGCTGATTTATTTCCACAATAAAATATTTTTGGCCCATTTTGTAATATAAACAATTTATTTTATGTTAGGTTTGTGACTTCTAGTTCATCGGTCCACTTATTATGTGGGTGCATATTCATTCTTCTACTAAAGGCAATGCATCTCTTAGCAACAACTGATATTAACAAACTTAGTTCTAAATCTTTCAGAGTTGCAGCTGTCATATATTTACAAGGTACAAAAGTATTGGTTGGAAATATAATCTAATTCTGTCTCAGTCAGTTGTGTTTGGTAGCTCAAGTTAAAATAAGCTGATTACGCCCACAGGAGAAAAATCCCGTAAAGACTTTTTCCTCCGTTTTATGTTCAACATCTAAGCAGCACATTAATTTTGCATGGGATAATCTTCACATATGAAAAATAATCAGTATGAGAAATTGTCGTTTGCTTTTTCTTTTTTTTTTTTTTTTTATATCTCAATAGAAAATACACAATGCTAGAGTTTAACATATTTTTTCCTGTGTTGTAAACTCAACGAAAGATTAGGTTGACTCCTAGGTAAGCGAAGGGCATTACTCAACATCAGCATGTCCTTGAATAATGAAAGTACAAATCATGTTATGCAATACTACAGTACCTGAAAGTCAGGTTTGACTTCTCACTGGTACATTTCCATTGTTTGTTTGCTTTGGATACCTCATTAAATAGAACAGGAGCTACTGCACAGTTAAAAATCAATGGTGCTTTCCAGTGACATCATGATTTTTCACACCTGCCATCTTTGAAATTTTTGGAGAAAGAGTTCTTTGAAGATGCTTTTGTATGGCATTTTATCCTGGGACCATAGTTCAAGCAGAACTGAAGGGAAGAGGTACAGAAAATTCAGTATTACAGGTTTTTAAATGCATGCACACATTATCTTAAAAATAAAATTGATAATATTATTTGATTTTTATTAAGACTTCTAAGAGTTTCCTAGTGTGATATTTTTATATCTCTTTCACTGTCAAAAAAAATTGAATTTTTTTTGTCAAGGCAGTACTTTTTCTATGACCATCAGTGATAGTGTTTTCCTGCCCATGACCTGATCTTCATTTCTCAGTGTCAAGATTTCTTCAGGTTTTATATATTGATCAAAATGCCACAACTAATACTTAAACTGCTGCCTCTGTTGGAGTGCAGATATCTGAACCTCTGACGGCTTTTATATAAGAAAAGCAGCAAAGCGTCTTTTCAACTTCAGTATCACTGAACTCTGTGATGGGGCATTTCCCCATGAAGTTGAAAGTAAAGTAAAGTTTGAAAATAAAGTAGTACCAAGATTCCTAAGTCTCTTCAATTCCAAGTTACTTTTATCACAACCTTCACCCTGAGATGCTGGAAGGAAGGTTTTGTAATCTCTTCTTTTCTCTTTTTTTCGCATTATGTATCTGTAGCTGCATAACATCCAAAGATGGCTCTATACATGACAAGATAGTTTTAAGTGTTATAAAATAAAAGTGCAGCTGCCTTTGACTCCATCTTCAGCTGCTTCCTCAGGAAAGCTAAGCCAGACATGAAATGTGAGAGGACTAGGTGGGAGGAAATCGGTGGAGAAAATGCAGATGGAAAAATGGTTATAAAGAGCTCCAAAAGTCAAGAATTAAGAAGAGGAGAGCACCTGGAGAATAGGTCTCAGCACCTAAACATGAGTTTCCTGTACCTAAGAATGAAACTTCCAGTATCATGCAGAAAGTGGTTGGTGTTTTGTTTAGGTGTCAGAAAATAAGATACCTCTAAAAATGGGTTTCCTAATATATAAGTTTCAGTCTACCATTTCTTCATATTTTTCAGGTCCACGGAACAGAAGTGAAATCCTAAATTTAGAGCGTCCGGGGTTTTATGACTGAATTTACAATATGAATTTTCAGTCATGCCTAACCCAAGTGGAGATGGAAATCTCTGTTATAAGAATCATTAGCAATCAGGTTTGCTGTAAATGGTCCTATTGATTTTAATAAGTTGAAAATCTCAGCGAGGGCATTTTTATTATGATAATGTATGAAGATGTATAGGTATAGATATGTAGATATGTATAGGTATACATACATACAAGCTTTGTGCCTAAAATTAGGTTGTGAGATCTCTAGATCTTAAGTCTCTTGCTTCTGGGAAACATCTCTACTGAGAAGAGAATTCAAATGTGTTAGATTTAAACATAAGGGTAAGTGTTTTCTGACTTCAAGCAGTAAAAATCATTGAATCCCAGAATCGGTAAGATTGGGAGGGACCACAGTGGGTCACATGGTCCAACCTTTTGGCTCAAGCAGGGTCATCCCAGAGCACATGGCACAGGATTGCATCCAGACACTTCTTGAATATCTCCAGTGAGGGAGACTCCACAACCTCTCTGAGCAACCTGTTCCAGTGTTTGGTCACCTGCACAGTACAGAAATTCTTCCTCATGTTCAGGTGGAACTTTCTGTGCATCGGTTTCTGCCCACGGCCTCTTTTCCCATTGACTCGCAGCACTGAGCAGAGCCTGGCTCCATACTCCTGGCGCCCTCCCTTCAGGTACTGATAGATAATGATGAGGTTCCCTCTCAGTTTCCTCTTCTCAAGGCTGAACAGGCCCAGCTCCCTCAGCCTTTCCTCATAACAGGGATGCTCCAGTCCCTCCATCTCTGTAGCCCTCCCCTGGACCTGCTCCAGGAACTCCAAGTCTCTCTTGTCCTGAGGAGCCCAGAACTGGACACAGCACTCCAGATGTGGCCTCAGTAGGGCTCAGCAGAGGTGCAGGATCCCCTCCCTCAACCTGCAGGCAATGTTCTTCCTAATGCACCTTAGGATACCCTTGGCTCTCTTGGACACAAGGACACTGCTGGCTCACAGGCAGCTTGTTGTCTACCAGGACCCCCAGGTCCTTCTCCACAGAGCTGCTTTCCAGCAGGTCAGTCCCCAGCCTGTGCTGGTGCTCAGGTTTATTTTTTCCCAGATTAAGGACCCTGAACTTACCTTTGTTGAATTTCAGATGGTTCCTTTCTGCCCATCTCTCCAACCTGCCCAGGTCCTTCTGAAGGGCTGCATGGCACTCAGGGGGATCAGCCCAAAACTCCCAGCTTTGTGTTGTCAGTGAACTTGCTGAGGAGGCATCTGGACCTTCATCCAAGTCATTGATGAAGAAGTTAAACAATCCTAGGACCAGTATTGAACCCTGTGGGACACCACTAATGACAGGCCTCCAGCTAGACCCTGTGCCACTGATCATCTGGGATCTACTGTTCAGCCAGTTCTCAATTCACCTCACTGCCCACACATCCAGTCCACAATATTTGACCCTATGAGGGTGTTATGGGAGACAGTGTTAAAAGCCTTGCTGGTGTGAGAGTAGACAATATCCACCGCTCTTCCTTTATCCACCCAGGTAGTTGTTATCCCATAAAAGGCAATCTGGTTGGCCAAGTATGATTTCCCTTCAATGAATGCATGCTGAGAACTACTGATCACCTTCTTGTCATCCATGCGAATAGAGGTGGCCTCAAGAATGAGACACTCCATTGCCTTTCCAGGGATAGAGGTGAGGCTGACTGGCCAGTAGTTCCTCCTTCTTGTCCGTTTTGAAGACCAGGGTGACATTTGCTTTCTTGCAGTCCTCAGCCACCTCTCCTGATCTCCATGACCTTTCAAAGATGATCACGGGTGACCTCACTGTAGTGTCAGCCAGCTCTCTCAGTACTCATAGATGCATCCCACCAGGGCCCATGTGTTCTTCAAAAATGTTGAGCCTCCTGTAGGACTAACTTAATCAATTAAGAGGTTCTAGGACACTAAGTTTAGATTTCTATTTGTGAAAATCGTGGTTCATTTGGTAATTACACTTGCACATGAAAACCATGAATTTTAGCATACACAGAAAAGGAAATGTATTGCTTAGAAATGTATGACTAATGGCTTTGAGACCAAATCTTCAGTTATTGTAAGTCAAAACAAAGTCATGACCTTCACTGGACTCATGAAGTGTTCATGAGGTTAGGACTGGTTTTGAAATATTTGAAGTTTGAAAGAATAAATGTTTTATTGTTTAATTGTTATTTGTTATTTAAACAAAGCTAGAATAGGTACACTTAATCCACTATGCACAATATAATGAGGGTGAAAAACCTTATACAGAACTGCTTTTCATGAACACACATACTGTTTTTATATATATATAGACACACAAATGTTTATTTACATGTATATGACAACAAAATGCTGAAATCAAGGTCAACTTTAAGTATTGTTTCAACATTAAAAATGTTCTAAAATCAGGTATTCTGTTACAGGATGGGGTGCAGTGATGTGTTTTTTAAAAATAACTCATCCCTTTAGATTGATTTTTGCTTTATTTATTGGTTTTGTTATTAGCTCTTACAATCCAGTTGTCAAATGTGAGAACAGACTTTGGATCAAATTCAACTCTAAATTAATTTCAGTAACACCAATATAGTCTGTATGAGCTTTTATATGTTAGTGTGCAGGTGTAGAGTTTTGATATATTCACAAATTCTGTCTATCAATATATCAAATTGTGTCTATCAATAGCATAGTTAGAGCATCAAGGGAGTGATTTCTTATGTGCCAAAGACCCTCAGTAGTAACTTGATGAGATAAGAACCCGTCATCAACTGGAACTCAAAATTTCCTGTCCTTTTTTTTGCCCAAGTTTTGTATTTTAAGCAGGCAATTTTAATTTGGCAGGCTCCATACAAGTCCAATTATCATTTGGAACTGCAGGAGGATTGCTCTACCTTGATGAGTAACAAGATGCACTGGAATTGGGATTGCTCTTTCATCCCTGATAGATAATTAAGAAAGGCACTTGACACTGAAAATGCTTGATATTCCTGCAAAGTAACCCCACCTGCCCTACATTTGCATCAACTAGCACAACATTAACTAACTGTGTCTTTCCTTTCCATTTTCAAATTGTTATTGTTGTGAGATTCTGTAATTTTCAACAATTTACATGCCCCAGAGTCACATTTTGAGTTGACAGAACTCATGGAGAGACATCAAGAGTAAAAGCTGAGATTCTGTTCATCAGTTGCTGAGTTCACATTTGGAATACCAGAACACAGGTATTGGGGAAACCATCAAAGGTTAAAAAAATCTAACAATTTAATTGAAACAAAATGAAATATATCCCTTTTTGGAAAATCTTATGAAAGCACATGTTCAAACACAGGCAGATGACTAAGAAAAAGTAATGTAAATTATATGTCTAAACACTATTATGTTTAAAGTAAATGACAGCATTTGAGTTAGCAGGATTTACTATGGAGTGCTATATTAACTTCTGTCAGCTTTATGAATATATGCTTCTTTACATTCTAATGGCTTGTTTTGCCCTAAAAAACTTGCACCAATATGGATTGATATTCATGTTTGTTTAGAGCACCTGCACACAGAAATGCCTGTTCACCTAACCAAGTACCCAGTATTCATAGAGGTGTTGATGAAAACAAGCTTTGACCAGCAATTATCCAACCAGCTTGCACAAAGATGACTCCCATGCATATGGATATTTTTGTGGGCATTAGTCAGCTGCTTGGTTATGATAACTTGATCCAAAGTCTGACTCTGGAGTTGTTTTAGTGACCAGGATGCACTATTTTAGTTCTGTATTATAAATCCCTATAATATAATTGCTGACAGAACCTTTATTGCAGCACTGCTAACAGGTCATTTATGATCATTATGGTCTGCTAGAGGATCATTTATTCATTCAACCCAAGAATAAATGCTCGATACATAAATTTTAAAAATTGCAGCCCTGCCCAGTCAGGATGACCCTTTCCGAATGACTGGAACTTACATGACTCATTCCCCCTTTTTATATTCCCAACTGGTACATTCAGTTCCCTCCCAGTACTCCTATATTTCACAATCCATAACAATCATTCTCCTATTTCCCTAAGTGAGATTGTTTGAAATGAAATCAGGAGATTTATAAATTGAAATAAGAACAGTTGAATGCCCGAATGTTGCCCCTTGGATGAATGCAGAACTATCATCTTAATTGAAAGCAGCATAATTTAATGTAATATACAAAGTATAACTTTTGATTATCCTCAGGGCACAAGCATACATTTAAATTGGAGTCCCTGATACGGACTAAAAAAAGAGATACCTGAGAATTAGCAGAAAAAAAGTTAATAATATTCACAGAATTACTGTGCCTTCTTATTTGCTCTTTCCAACTCACAGCATGCTCTTGACTTCTGATGTTGTAACTTAAGATTACTCATGATGTCAAATCACCCTTTTTTTTCTACAGTGTCTCCATGGCACATCTTGGTTTTGCCCCCTTGAACATGTTTGGCTCAGGTCTTCGTCAGCCAAACTTTACAACTTTGCCTGAACAGTATTGTGGACTTTTCAGACCTCTAGCCCAACTTGAGTGAGCACATTTAATGCCTGGCTGAATCAGCCACATGATGAGCACTACAGTGTCCAGAAGGCACAGCCAGGAGCTGTGTGTTTCACTCTGGAAAATAACTGGTGTCATGGGAGAGAGGAACACCCTCCCATTTGTTTGCAGTGACCACTCAAACACTGTTATGATAGAAGCCGTCTGTTCTAGGAAGTTAAGGAATAGACTGATCATGGGCCAGCTCTTTCTGTGCAGCTAAGCCCACTTTCTATGGGCTTTCAGGGATCATTGAGCAGGTAATTCAGTGCTGAGAAAGTGAGAACACTGTGTCCTGCTGGGTTAGAGGCAGTTGGAGGTGGCAAGCAGTTTTGTAAGGGAGTAATTTGTATTTAAAATTTTAGATCTGCATTGTAGAGTGTCATTTTAGATATTCAGGCTTGAAAGTTGGAACTTAAATTTAGGTGTGAGTTAACAACTGGACTTTGTCTCTTGTGGGAAATGGATTTCCAGGTTGGGAACTACTCTAATAGGCAGTTTTCCCATTTACTAAATATAGCTATTTGTTTTAATTTGCATAAGAATATGGATATAAGTCTGCAATTACTTTAAAAGCAATGATATGATGAAGTAATTAGTTCAATGAGAAAATGATATTACGTAGTGGAAAGCTTGGTTTGCCAAGGATCAATTTGTTGACATTTGAATCCAACTAGAAATGGAATGTGTGGAACAAAAGGTAGAGTATTTTAGTAAAAAGCCATCTCATCAATTTGGATACAAATTAAAAGCATCCCTGCTTCCCAGCCAGAGGGGCTAAGTAAGGGATTTCTCTGCAGTAGAAGACTCACAAATGACCACTTAAAATATGAGAAAAATAGAACAGTGTGTGATTAAGGCATAGGGAATGAGCATGTTTCTTTCTTTATTCCAGATATAGAATCATTATTCCTATAGCACTTTTTTCATATATATGACATGAGGATACTACTACATATGCCACCTTTTTACCAGAACTGTGATGCTTGATCCTGGAACATGAAGTCATAGAACAATTTGGGTTGGAAGGGATCTTAAAGGTCATCTAGTTCCAACCCTGCTGCCATGGAGTGGGGTGTGTGTGTTTGTGTGTGATGTGTGTAATGAGTGTTATATCTGTGAAATTTCTGAAATCCTCAAACAGGAAATACTACAGGAAGGGAAGTACCATAACTTCGGTTCACATCTGGATTTCCTTTGTATGATGGCTGCAGTTGTGTATGTAGTCATATAAATTCATTGCATCGTCCCTACAAATAAAGCACAACAAAATTTTGTTCCAAGAATTTTCCTGTCGGGATGGGAGATCATAATAGATACAAATCAAGTGATAACAATGGAAAATGAGTGAACTACAAGGGAATGAAGAATACAGCTGTGTGAGGTGAAAAAGCAGTTACTATGATATACACATTTGATTAGTTTGTCCAAGAAACAAAAGGGAAGGAAAAGGTGCTTTTTGCAAGCAGGAGGTTTTCTTCCTCAGTACAAGATAGATGTGAAGGTTGCTGATATAACAGGCAAGTGAAGGATTACATGAATTATCCAAAGCACAATGAATTTTAGTTATTATTGAAGATAAGAGCAGTTTTTAAATCTTTCAAATCAGCTTAAGCTTGGATTTAAAATATGTAGGCCCCACATGAAAATTTTATTTTTGTGCTATTCCTAGAGTCATATAACTACAAAAAACTAACAAAAGCCATTAATTTCTATTCTAATTAAACAGAATAGTAATATTTAAGATCATTCATATCAGGTTTGGATGAACACTCAGCAAAAAGCTAGCAGGAGTTCACTTTGTCATCTAGAGATTGTGTAATCGTGCCTGTCAGAAATAAATATGTGTGTATATATATATATATATATATACACACGTATAAACATCCACCCTGATGAAAAACATTGAGACATCTCCCCAGCTGCAATTAAATCAAAATAGGGATAAAGAAAAGTGCTTTTAACAGCATATAGTAATGCTGCACAACAGCTTCAAATAGGAAATGAAGCTATAATATTCAGAATTGAATTGGCAAAGATTCAGTTTTGTCGTAAGAATTAATTTTCATTTTTTTGGACATGAATCAAATTTTAACTGATGAGAGTTAGAAAAATGTGCCTATTGGACCACTTTTTATTCCAGCCTGGTATGCTTCAGGATTTCTTGCTCTTTCCTTTCCTTTTCTTATCCTTCAATTGGGATTGAAGATAGGCTGCTGGAGACAGGATACTGCCTCATAGTTAGGAGAATTCTCATCAGCTGTGGCCATGCTTATCTTTTTATCCAAAACATGCACAGATTTTGTGAATTCCAGTACGACAGGTCTTTTAAAGACTACACAATGAGCAATTACCAGTAGCTGAGAAGAATTCACCACTTAAAGCCCAAAGGGGCCTCTAAGTGAATGAGTGCTGCCTTTCCATGTTTGCTCTCCTGTGGATGAGCGACATCAAGTAGTGGAGCAGCTCTGGCGCACCTCATGCTTCTGTGATATTCTGCTTTCGCCCCCTTTTGCAGCTTTGACAAAATTGGCACAGAAGTATTTCAGGCTCACAGAGGTCATTCATGTCCTGCTGATCGGTGGACTCTGGTCTCTACTTCACACTGCTGTTGTAACCTGGAGAACACTGGAGGCAGGACCAGGGCATCTGACTCCGCCTGAGCTTCTGCTTCCATGTAATCCTGGTGGCTTTCTTTTCATCAGCAGTCAGAAAGGAAAGATTGCTTCTGGGTGACTCTCATGTTCCTAACTTGTAAGTTGGGAGCTTATGCCATTTTGAAGGTGAAAAAAGTGCAGGGACTGATCATGTGTGTGATGAAGAAATTCCATTGTGTCTGAGTGTGCATGGATTATATAGGTATTTTGGAAACGTTAGTGACATAGCTATTGAATCTGCATACCTGTAATAATGGTAACAAGCCCACAATTTCTGTTGACATTAAGTGATTAACACTTTTAGTAATAATACAAAGCACTGTGAACTGTGGAAACAATCAGCAATTAATTATATATTGTATTCTAGAGACTTGCTACAGCTAGGTTAACAAAGAATGACTGCATGGCCAAACCAAAAGGCTCCACAACACACCTGCATGCAGCTGGTGGTACTGACACACTGCATCTGCCCACCACTTGCAGAACCACTGTGAGATGTGTCAAAGCCACCTTGGGGGAATATTTGAAATAGGAGAAAAATGTGCCCTGGGTAGTCTGTCATTCCACCTGTGGCTTGGTTCTTGTAAGTTCTGGGGGGAAAAATAAGCAGACAGCACAAACTATTGGAGACATTTAGTTTAGGCAAGTATATACCAGGGGCTGCACACACCTATGGTAGCATATATCCTTTTTAATGATGACTTTTCTTGGCTTTCTGTTGATCTCAGGGACCATCAGCTCAGAACTCTGTTCACTACTCGGTCTTACTGATGTGTCCAGTTATTTATGAGTTTTAAAAATGCATCTTTCACTGCACTGCATTTTTTATTTTCAATGTGGACTTAGATCTACATAGTTGCTAGTGAAGAGTTCTTGCCAGGAGGTGAATTATCACTAATTCTCTAATTCTGACACGGGTATAAATTTTGTATGCTTGTCTGTTTATAAGAACCGTTTCTCTTTGAAAGAGTCACTATGGAGAAAATCAAAAGGTAAGCAGATTTTTAAAGAAAGGCCTGAAATTCTTTAGGAAAATTTAAACTAAATATTTGACTATGCTTCTATAAAATATATAATAAATTTAGCGTCAAAGGTTAAATGTTTTGGGCACTGTTAAAAATCCTCACTGTTTGTTGTGTAAATCAACGTTAACTAAATCACATAAGCCCAAATACAAGGTATCAGAAATCTTTAATTCTCTGCTGCCATCTTGTGACTACTCTGTGACCTGCTGTTGTATAGCAAAATTCGAGCACTTGAAGTATGACTGTACATCTTGGTGGAGACGTTTTACTGCAATATTCTTTCTGTTCTTATGTGGTCAGTCCATACTGAACCAATATCAGGGAAAAAAACCAGAGAAAATACTTTGATTATTTGTGCCAATGCAGTTATCAGTAAGGAGTGCCAAGCTTGGCTGTCATTGATAGGATGGTTACTCAGGGAAGTCCTTGTCCATGCACATTTCTGAGAAGGAAACTTCTGTAAGCATCCATTGAACCAATTCCTGCCTATAGGTAAACAGATCGACCAGAAGCCCATCTTCAAAACTTCCTGGAGAACATACCAAGTCAGTTTTTCTGTCACTGTGAGAACGCAACATGAAAATCAGCCAGCCTGTGAGTTCCCTCTCCTCTTTGTAACATAAAGAAGCGGACATTTATCATGGAATGAAATTCGAACTTGAATTAGATGTTATACAGCATAATATCCTGCTTTTCCTGCAGCTTGGCTTTGAGAAGTCTATTGAGGATGAACGAATTAGCACCAGTAAGGGAGGTAGCTCTTAGCTGCTAAACACGTGGTAAGACAGGCAGTGCCACGCACTGTAGCATAAGCACAAAGAACAGACAGCATGGAGGGCGTCTGCTTTGGGTGATGCCACTCAGGTTGAAGATTTGCACATGAAGACACACCAGCTTTCTAGTAGTGGGTAGAGTAGATAACTGTGCTAACCTTCCCACGAATCACACTGTGGGAACAAACTTTCAAACATGGAGAACATAATGAATAACAATAACTCAAAATTATTTGAGGGTGGAAGAAGTAATTTTTGATGCAAGTATCATCCAATAGAATCAGGGTGTAAATTATCCAAGGATGAATTTAACTTGGAATTTAGAGAAAAGTGTCTTACCACTTAATCAGTGAGATTCCAAAATGGCCAACTAGGAGAGCAAAGGAAGCCTGGCTACTAATAGGATTAATCTTGTTAAAGTTGTTGAAAAAACACTGGCCAGATTTCAGGTTGCCTGCAGTTCGGTTCAGTGGTGGGTGCAGTTAATGAGACCCACACTTTTGAAAGCTCAGGTAAGAATTATAATTATATAAACAAATGGAAAGTGCTATATTTGAACAAAATATTGTAAAACACCCCAACACTTGACAGGTACAGATGCAGCTTGAATTGAAAAAGACGAGAGCCCGAAGGACATAGAGCTACATGCACAGAGAGGAATATGAAAGGAAATGGAAGAGACATGAAAGATTGAGGCCTCTGTTTTACTCATGATGGGTTGAAACTGGCAGATTTAGAGTTAAACACCGCTGGATCTAAGTGTGCCTAAATTTATCTCTAACACTGATGAAACCTGGCAGATTCACTTTTTCCCGGGGAAGTGCACCTGCAGTGAGGTGGAGGAACTTCTGTTGGAAGAATTTGTGGTGTGTAGCTCCAGTTTGGAAGATGGCATAGGGAAGAGTGAGAAGTTCAGTTAAGACAACCACATGGTATTTAATGCTTTAAATATTTTCTATTTTCTTTGTTCACCTTCAGTTTTGATCAAATAGTACATGATCATGGTGAATTAAGAAATAGTGTTTTGTAGAAAGTAGGTGTAGCTGATTTTTTAGCACATGAAGCAGGTCTGGTATGTTGCTCTCTGTGCAGGATAAAGTGTGTGTTTTATGTACACAGATGATGCAGTTATTACCCATATTTAATGACTCACACATTTGCTAAACTCCTGTGAATGCAGTAGTGCATCTCATGATGTATCTGAGCTGACATACTGAGCACATTGTGTACATGGGCAGAGCGGCAGTTCTTTTTGTGTTAGAAGGTATTTTCAGACAGTTTGAGGAAGGCAGTGGCAACTAGTTAAGTGAGTGGCAGAGATGGAGACTACCTTGAAGACTGACTGGTGAATAGTCTTGAAGGGAGCCAGATGTTACTATAACAGATATTTTGAAATTATTGAGTTACAGCACGGGAATATGTAAGATTAGTGTAGGAGAGGTGTGGCATTTAGCAGATCTTTCGAATATTCCACTGGATGTAGCAAAGTGAAAATAAATACACTGCCGTTTGCAGGTGCTCAGAAAGCACAGCATGCTGGAGACTGATGAGAGGTATCAGACAGAGGAAATTAAGCTCTTGAACCTGTATGTGCCATGATGTTCCTGCTTTCTCACTGTTTCCCTTGACAAATGCTAACTGCATAACCTGCTTTCTCTGAACTGCAGTGAGCTAGTGGTTAGATACATTGCTCATATACCAGCTAAAGCTACATCCTTTTCTGAACCTACTTTGTGGTTAGAAGGCAAAGCCACATGGTAAGAAAACTGGGTTGGGTGCCATTTATTAAGTCCTCATGGCTGTAAAACCTTTTCTTCACCCTGTACCATTCCCCAGGGAGCTCTGCAGACCTCCTGCATTCTGTACCTTAGAGATACCTCAGTAATCCAGCTGAAAGGTGACATGCAAGTTGCAGCCATCTACAGAATCCTAACTTCTCTCATGTGCCCCTGCAGCTCCCTGCATCTTTGGCTGAACTAGGCTGTGCTGTGGCTGGATGTGCTGCACCTTGGAAGAACTGTGAAGCTTCTACCTTTGCTGCTTCCCTAACAGGTTGAACTTGTAGTAGGAAAGCTGGCCTGTGTTTGACTTACTCAGTGGAACTGCTGGCTTTAGAAAATAAATAAAATCATATATGGATCATTTTTGGCAGTGGGCCTTCTTGACTAATTCAGTCACCAAAACAGGGCAACCTTGGTTAAAATAATTACTTGTTAAAATAACAAAGTTTCAAATAAATTGAGGGGTTTCTAATTTATTATGATGGATTGTTTTGCATGGAATGGTTAAGTTTATTTCAGTTTTTAAGGACCACAGACATTAATGATACTGCTTAAGAGCCAGCTAGATACTCATAGTTAAGTTTGACAACATTCAGGTAAAAGACCTGATTTGTCTGGGGTCATGCATTTGTTTCAGTATCACTGTTTCTATTCTTTTGACTTTGAAAAATAAATATCTTTTTTTATAAATATCTTTTTTCTCTCAAGTTTTCTGAAAGTTTTCAATACTTGCAAAACTGACCTATGACTCATTTAATCGAGGAGGTTGCTCTGCTTCTTCCCCTGTCTCAAGTCAAAAATTTGTCAAGAGCTTCTATTTCTGCTTGTGTTTGCTTTTCCATAACATTTACTTCCATTGCCTGAAATTTCTCTGAAGTCTTCTATTGCTGCTTATTCCAGCTGTCTCCTTCATAGTTCAGAGTATAGGCAGTGTATGTACTTTTGCCCTTTCTAAAGTCATCTTCTAAAGTCAGTTATCACTTTCCTTTCTCCTTTTCTGCCTTAATCCTGCTTCATTTATGTTCTCTTTGCTATATTGGTATGCAAGAGGCAAACACTTATTTTTTCCTACTCCATACAATCCATCACACACTATCTCCTCTGCCCAGATTCAGAGGGGTCAGCAAATAAATACTTTTTGGTGAGATTTCCATCTTCTGCTCAATGCTAATTAAAATGAAAGAGGTGATGACCTCAACATTAGGGTTAGGAAGAAGAATATGTGAATATGAATGAAGTCCAGCAACTTTTCTCTGATGAGGAAATTACCATCTACAAATGCTCATATAGTGAACATGGAGACACAGCAATGCTCTTTGAACATGTGTTCTTCCCTGGTTTAGGTTATGTTGCCTGAATACAGCATAGGTGGATCATAGGTAATACAACAATATTTCCATAAATCCTTTCCTAGCAGTATTCACTATCCTGCAATGTGTGTAAGAAAAAAGACAAGACAAGCTTTCAGGTACATGATGATCCTCGGGGTGTCCTGCGCAGGGCCAGGAGTTGGACTCAGTGATCCTGATGGCCCCTTTCCAACTCAGCATGTTCTATGATTTTATAAGAGCAGCAACCAGGCAGCATGTATGAAAATTAAGCTTTTTTTGTACGTCCTTGAACATGCCAAACCTCAAGACTGTGCCCCACATTTCCTATCCCTTTGAGGGACCCAGTTTAATTAACCTGCTTTCAATGCACTCAATTATTGTACAGCTGTTCATCACAGCCAGCCAAGGTCAGGGTGAGCATTCACTCAGCTATGCCCATTGGAAATACCATCTCTCCCCCAGGTGTATGGCTATTTGTGTATGCTGGAGGGTCCTGACTCCAGGAGGAATCTTGTCAGCATTTGCTGCTCCGCTTCAGACAACCACAACTGGGTTAATCTAAACAGCTGATGAAACTGGTTTGCACTAGCAGAGAGAAGATTGCCAGAAGCATTTTAGCAAATCTACCCAAGATCCCTTCCAGGAGCAGAGCCTCCAGGACAGTGCTGGCTGTGCAAACAGCTGGGGTAGAATGGTTGAACAGGCATGTGGGATCTTGCAGAGAATGTCTGTCCTAACCTGAGACACTGGGAAAACAAAAACTAGTCACAAGAGCAACATTGAATAAGGACAGAGGCCAAATCAAGGCTTTGTCTCTCATTTGATTACCACAGATGGAGTTTTCAGCTAGAATTCGCCGCTGACGTCCAAATGTTCTCCAACATCACAAGGAGTCTTGTCCCTCATGAAAAATTCTTTAATGCCCCTAAGATTACCTACAGTACTTGAGTGTCTGGCTTTGTAACCCAAGTAACCTCTTGTGCTTCATCATTTCAGAAGACAAAACAAAATGAGAACAAGCAAATAAAATGAATATATATTTTATAAGAAATCTTCTGTATTGAAGTTCACAAGTACAGCTGGTTGCTTTCATGCATTATTTCAAGTAGCAATGTCTGCCTCTGCTCCTTTTCTCTCAGTAAGAAAATGAAAATCTAAAACCCAACCTTTTACTTCTCTCCACCCTCACCTCCTTAGTCAAGTATGTAACTCAATTCTTGCATCCATATTTCCATACTTGTGGTAATCCAGCCTTCTCTAGGCTGCCTTTTGCTTTTTTCCCCCCAAATATATTACTACCTCCTGTATATTGTCCTGTCTTCCTTCCCACCATATTCCTGGCATGTTGTATGCCTCATGTGCTGGATGAAGACATTATCCGTTTCCATTATTATAAATAACCTTCAAAAGATTTAAATTAATGCTAGATTTAATATTATGCTACTTCTACAGCTATGTTTCAAGAGCGTGAACACAGAATGGCCTCATCTGGACTGGTTTTGACTGCCATGGTGCTTTATCCTCCACAGGGTGAGGATCCTGTGGCCTGCATCTGATGACAGGATCAAAGACAAAGCATCAAAGACAGGAAAATATAATCTATGAAGCAATAAAAATCAGTAAGCTTCACCGTGAATCCATCCACCCCCTTGTTTACACACCTCCAGATAGCCAGGAACATCCTGCTAGATAAGATGTTTTTATGTTATCTCCAATTTGTATTGCATTAGACAGCAAAGTTACATGGTCTGATGTGTTTTTACATGGTCTGATGTGTTTTGCTGGGGAAACACTCACTGCTTATTAACTGGATAAAACCTGATATTAGCTTGGCTTTGTTTAATTTCTAATGCTATTTACTCTGCAATAACAGACTAACCTCAGTTAACATTGTGAATTGTTTGCCCTGTAATGACCAGATATTCCATTACATTATGTAAATTATTTGCATAGTGATCAGGATTTAATGTTATTGGTAATTAGAATTATTTGCCTGCTGGTAATGCTGTATAAATGATCTGTCATTAATCACAGGGCACACCTTTCCAAGATCTCTAATGAGGAAAGCTGCAGTTTAATGTCACTAAACTATTGGTCTCCTCTGGGCCATTGTTTTACATCACAGGGAAGTGTTTTTTGTATTTATTGATCAGTCATTGACCATAACCATAAAGACCTGGGGCTTTGTAAATGTCTTTATTCCTTGATGTAAGATATCATCAGACTTTGAGTCACAGTAGTTAAAGCATGTAGCTGATTAAACTTGACAGATTTTCACACTTGCAGTTTTAAACCACATGAGAAGTTCCTCCTCTTGAGAAGAAAGAAGTTCCATAATCCACACGTCTCACATTGGTACTGATAGAGCCGAGGGCCCATCTTTGCCAAAGGAAAATTTAAAAGACAAAGGCTGATGAGACCCCAGCCAGCAGAGCATTATCTTATTCAGCAAAAGACACTTCCAAGAGGAAGCTCTTCTTCCCCTGCAAAAAGCCAACTGCAAAATGTTATTGCTCACTTTTATTAGGAAAATACACTTTGATTCACTGTATATTCTTCTTGCAACAAGCTACTAGTAAACTAGTTAGTGAGAAGAACAACAGCAATAGTCTCAACCTTCTTCCTACCCCTATTTAGACTTTGCTATGCCTAACAGAGAATCCCATACTCTTGGAAAGCTGAGTGTCCATTTAAAGCCGGGTGCCAGAAAGACAGAGCTGTGAGCTCTGCAGTGATGAGCCAGTGTGTGAGAGCAGTATCCACACTGCACATGTGTAGTGACAATTTCTGTGTATAGAAAATAGAACAGAACCATTAAATGCCAAGATCTTCAAGGTAGGAATTAGAGCTTAAGGCCCCAAAATCAGGATTTAATGTACATTTCTATGCCTTGGACCTCCAGACCATGAACCGGTATGTTGAGCTCATATGAGAAGTCTGAGGAAGACTTTCACATACCCATAGTAAGTGTAAAACCTGAATGTATTGTCTTCTTGGGCTCTGAAGTTACTTAAATCAGACCTATCTGATTAACTAAAGTTAGATGATAGAGTTATTCCCAAATGAGACACTTTCTGAAATGAGATACATGCCTAGGAAAGAGCCTTTCAAGTGACTTAACTGCAAAGCATTTAGTATAAATACTTTTCCTAAGTATCTGAAAGTGCTAGAACTGTATATGAAAATGCAAATATTTGTCACGACAATTTCTGTCATTTTTGTGGAATAAAGAACTGTTTACCCATATAGTGATTCATCCAAATTACAATGCCTGTTTATCATGATAAAAGATTTGAATAGTCTGAAAGAAATATTTGTACTGAAAAGCTTTATTTCGAATCAAAAGGAAAATAGCTGAAACCTACTGAATCAGCAAATGTATGCAAAGGAAGATCAATGTGAATAAAATACATCTTTTAATATTTTACCAGGAGAAAAAAAAGCATTGTTAATGTTACTTTTAATTTTGACCCTCTGTAACAGTCTTGATTTTGTCTGGTAAAGTTAAGCCATAAGTGTAATCAATTGTACGAGGGAGAAATGGATAATAGAGGAAAATGAAGAAGAGATTAATATATATAAGAGGCTACTTGAAGATTGATCAATGCAAATAAATATAGAATAAGAATTATTTTGATGAGCCTTTCTCATGAAACCTGTGTGCTTCATAAAAGCTGAACTATTAAAGTCAGTAAAAGGTTTGGAAGACAAGCGTTCCTACATTCTTAATAAATAAAGACAAAAATAAAAGGGTGAATACATTTCAAAGTATTTGGAATTGTTTGCACTACTCTGTACCCTTCATAAGATACCCACTGACAGAATTAGGCAGGCAAACAGTGAGATGTGCACACAGCAATGTATTGGAAACATGGTGGGTATCTTTAGTTATTCAAAATACAGCAGCTACCTTTTTTGTGAAGCCAAAAAATTTAAGTGAACAGTTTGTCCACTAACATTGTGCTTTTCTCACATAAGAACATTATGTTTCTCCGAGTCTTTTGATAGACGTGGACCAATTGCCCCATAATAACAAAAAACCGAGGGAGTGTGTTCTATGAGTTCTGTGAGCATTTTGCTAAAATAGCAGCAAATGACTTTTTCTATGAATGTAGGGATGGATGTGTTTTGCATTTTAGTTCATTTCATTAGACTTATTTTTTTCATCGACATATGAAACCATAGAAGAGTACATTTTTTAATTTAGAGTTAGTTTTTTTTTTCTTAAAATGGTTCCAACAAATGTATTTCAATTTAGGTTACAATAGTGCCATCTATCAGACAGTGCCTTCAGCTGAAAACACTGGAATCCCACAATCACGGGCACTAGGCAGATGCTATGGGTAGCAACAGTCCTGCTGCAGATCAGATATAGAGAAAAACCAAAGGCACAGGTATGTTTTAAAATGTGGAAATCCAGACTCACATATTAGCTTCATCCGTGTCTGTGACTTTTTCCTCCCAAACTTGGTCAATTAATGAGATTGGGAAATGCCTTTGTGGAATCCTCTGAGTCTTTGCACATAGGCAGACAAAAATAGCAGGGAGCACAGAAAGGCATTGGAGAGAAGGGGTTTTTACAGATCTTTTAGTTGCTTGAGGTTTTTCAGAACATATTTAATGTGGGAAAACAGTCCAGCTACACCCCTGTATTTATTCCCTTCCAAGAGCTGGGCCAATCAGAGTTTACTAGCAGGAGTTTGTATACAAAAAGAATATGAAAGGAAGCAGCCTTATGGTCTGGAGGGGAGGGATGATGCAGGACTGCCGTGTGTGCTGTATCCATCACGTCCCAGACCCCTCCTGATCCTCTTGGCAGTAGAGGATCAGTCTTTGTGCAAACTGGGGCACAATGATTCTTCCTGCTGAAAGTCTTCAAACTCTCTTTGCTCATTCTCCCTGAGGAATCTGCAGGATTTCTAGCCATTCCTTTCTTCTCCAGGCTGAAGAGACTAGATGATTTGTAGCTACTGGATTGATGCCACACTGCAGAGACTGAAAAACTGCCTCAGCAAAGAAAATGGAATTATATATACACATATGCTAAAATACAGCCTGTACAGAAACTTACATAGCACAGAGAGGAAAAAAAGTGCAAGAAAATACTGAAAAATGCTAAACAATAATTACTGCGTTTATTAAAAAAAAATCATAAAACTGCTTGCAAGGACAGACAAGTGTGTATGTTATAAAATAAAACATATGGCAGTCCCCTAACAGTTTAATTCTGAGCAATATTGACCAAACTTCGCTTGGCCTTCAGCTGAGAAGTAAAAAAAAAAGGCAACATCTTAGTATTATATGTAATACTACCTCAGTGCCTCCCTAATCCATAATGGAAGCATTAATCACTCTGTCTTTGTCATGGCAGCAGAGCAGTTTGCAGTCTGTCTGGGTACTTGATTTATGAACAGCTGATGGCCATTGAAGTGCAGCAATCCACCAAACAGTACTTCCTTCTGATTTGAGTATAAATGTTACAGAGCATAAACATTATATTTTACCTAATATATACAAGGTTAAATTTGTAAGCTCCTCAATTTTCACCTCTCTTTCCTCTGGTTTTCATGTCTTGCTTTTTCTTCCTCCATCACAAAAGATATTGTTGATCCCAGACACCCAGCTCACCACCTTGCTCCAAAGTCTGGGCTTTGCTGTGCTCGAGAGCAGGAGCAGCACACATCTACCTTTCAGCATGGTCAAGGTGAGCGCCTGTCTCAGCTGAGAAAGAAATGGCATGGTCCTCCAGACTATTGTCCTTCACCTCTCTGTAGGTTTCCACTTGTCCCATGAGTTTCATAAAAAGTTTGGAGTTTCAAGGTCTGGTGCAGATCCTTTTGGGCATAAGTGCCCAGTATGGCCAAATTACATAGTTGCTTTGGAAGGAAAAAAGAAGGGGACTAGATTTGCATTTTGTTCTTTCGCAGATCCCTAAGAGCTGGGAGACTCAGAGCTACAATTCAGAAACACCTGGGCATTCAGAGAGAGCCCCCTGCTCAGCTCCCAGCTCCCATTCCTTGTTTGCAAAGCATGTGTCCTGAGTCCATGAACATCCAGCTCCAGTCTCACCAGTGGGTGGAGGGAAGTGGCTCCATACCTATGGTGGCACAGCAGCTGTGGAAACCCACACACTTCATTAATGTGCTTACTCTGTGTGTCATTTCTCTTGTGGCCTGCTCTACAGGGAGATTTTGCCCAATTTTGATGAAATAGCTGTGTCCTCCCTCTTTTGATATTTTCTCATTCCTTAGGCCTCCTCTGTGCTCTGGTCTGCAATTTTTAAAAGCCAAGGCTGTGTCCAAATTTCTATTAATTACAAGACTGACAGAGCAGAAATTACTGCATTTAGTAGTGCTTAGGAGGGTATTGCTTTGTAAACTGTACGTTGCTATTCACCATTGACTGTAACAAAGCACTTTTTGTTGGTTAATAGTGTCTAGAAAATAATGGTTAAATTTAAAGCCTCTCCAATTCTGTAAAGTGTGTTAAGAAAAAGAAAAGAAAAAGTCAGTCACTAGAAAAGCTTAGGTTTTTAATGCTGTATCTCACGTCTCTTGGTAAGAGAATGAGGGATGTATTCACAAATATTTGAAGAGTGGCTTGAAGAGATAGTGCTGCCCTACAGGAACTCCTGGCATCAAAGGGTATATATCAAGGCATAATGGGATGAAATTAGGCAATAAAGCTAACCAGATAAGTAGTCTTTCATCTTGGAAGTACATTCCAAATGTTGCATAAACGAAATAGCAATTGCAAACATTTTTGGGGGAGGGTTCCTACCATTGAGATCTGCCAGGTGTGGGCAGGGACAGAAGAAGGGAGGCTGAGCAGCACCCTTGTCCTGGCCAGCACAGCGTGGGCTCCCACGCAGCCCTCTGCCACCCCAGAGCAGGTCGAGCTGTGTTCCTTGGGGTTCACTCCCCAAGGAGCCCTGCTGCAAGCCCTGACCCCTGTAAAGCTGAGCTGAACCAAAGCATTGTTGCAAGGCTCCACCTCACATTGGTGGAAAAATCCCTAGGGTAGGACCAGAAACAGGACTTGGCCCCGAAATCTCCATGAGGCCCTTGGCCCAAAGCCCAAGTGGCTCCGTGGGAGCCCATCCCTGGCTCCATGGGCATCATGCCAGCAGCAGGGAGAGCAGGGCAGGGTTGGTTCCCATGCACTGCCGTGGCTGGCACCATGGGCAGCGCTCTGCTCACGCGTGGGGACACAGCGTACATTCATTTGGGCTATAACCACCGTAAGTGATGAGAACAAATTACTGGCCCATTTCTCACAACAGAGTTTGGGAGAAAAGGTGGGATGCAGCGGAGGCATGTCGGGTTGTGAGGCTGCAAGAGGGGGGATTGTGGTGGTTTGTTTTACCTCCTTTGATTTGCTATTATTTTTCAATAAAGAGCTTATATTACCGTAATGATTTCTTTAAAATGCCTGAAAATTTAAACAATAATAGTATTGCGGGAAGCAGAAAACCACTTCACCTCCACCACTGCCCACAAGATGGAGCTCGCAGCTCAGGAGCTGGGACGACGTTCTTTGTGTCGCCAAAAAATGAAACGGTTTTACTCTCACCCTTTTCTAATTTTTATCTTTTGCTAATATAATTCAGATTGGTTTTATACATTATTTATGGAGCCCAGAACTAGTATAGGGAATTCTGTCACTCATTTTAATGATTTAGATATGTTTTTTATTATTATTATACTGTATAGAGTTTGAAAAACCTTCATTTGGATCCCATTTAGAACACAGGAAGTTGCCCAAAGCTTGGATGTGAACCTTAATTTACTGAAATCCTTGTAAGGCTGAGAATATTTACTGCTGGCATTTATTGCTCCTGTGAGAGTTAGAGCGAGAGAGAGTTGGGGGGAGAGAGAGAGGAAAGGAAAGACAACAGTAACTTCAGCCAAAAAAGCAAAGAACATATGTTGGAGTTATGCTCGGCTGTGCGCATGCAGAGCAGGGTAATCTGCCTCTGAGCTGCTCTGCTGGGACAGGAGGTGCCTTACTGCCTCTCAGATTCAGGAGAACCCCACCAGGACTTGGTCTTGAGGAGCTGAATCTGCTTTTTCTAAAGCTTCTCTTTATAAAATGGGGTTCACAAGCAATTAGGACACTTGGTTTGATGTACCCCATAAAGGACTGGGTCCTCTTTGTGCTGCAGCAGAAGTCCCTTTGGACTTCCCACTCTGCTCTGCCGATAAAAACCATAGGGATTTTAGCTGTGCAGAGTTGCAGAGGTTCCAGTGGTGCCCAAGGGAAATACGGTGCATGACCCCAGGTGACCTTGGCTGGAGACAAGGGAGAGCTGCAAACCCTGTCTTGCAGGGGGTGGAGAAGGTGACCCAGCAACCAGCAGTAATGGAGGCAGGAAAAGATCTCTTAATGTTCTTCCTCTTTCCAGTTACTTTGTGCCTGCACAATAATAAATAAGCCTATTCAAGCTTGGTTGTTATAACTTACAGGGAAAAATATTCCTAGGATGGGTCAGTCTTTGCTCAGGTTACAAGTGCAGGCAATTTCAGCAGTCTCCAGTTTTTCAGAAAATCAGACTTCTGCACTTCAGGAAAAAGAACAGGTGCCTCAGTAAATCCCATAGCATTTTTTACTTTAAAGAAAAGCAGAGCAAAATATTTAATTTTTTTTAGAGTATTTTTTTTATGCTCCTCTGTTCCTCCAGCCTTCTTTTATTCAGCTGCTTAACCTGCCTTTCAACTGGTCTCTCTGGTGGCTTGTTTGTCCTGCACCACGACAGCTAAAACAGCTAATAAAGCAGCTGGCAGGAGGGTGAATGAAGGGACCATGCCAGCTACTGCCCCTACTTTGGAAAAAGACCCAACAGTAAAACTTTTATATGTCCACCTTGAAATTTCCTCAAAAACCTGTATATTATGGAGAGTTCTTAAATGAAAACACTGTTTTGTGAATCTCTAAAGAAATGCAACGTATTTTCTAAAGAGCAGTTTAATTTAAAAGATTGCCCATTTACATGAAATGTCCACGACTGTTTGTTACTATTATTGCTGAAACAGCTTTTGATGATATACTGTCATTATTTTGAATTTAGTTATGCTTTGTTAGTATTTATTACCGGCACCGTGAAAGGATCAAGGCATTGCTCAACAAGGCATACCAGTGCATGTCAAGGAGACAGCTTTCCTCACAGCCAGAGTTTAGTCCTGCAAGGAAGCAGGATGGGGTGAGCAACTGGGAGATGGTAAAAGCAGACAAAGTCAGTCTATGGAAAGCTGTCCCCCTCTAATGGGCTCTATATTGCGTGCAATAGCTGTATGGGGCACAGAGACACAAGATTATTGCCAAAGTCTCAAATAATAGTTCAGTTAGAGAATGTGATTCAAAGAGCAAGTACATAAAATTGGAAGATCTGTGTTTATGATACACTATCTAGATACTTACCGTATAATTTTAATCATAGCACCAGATTGCCTCCCGCATAAACATCTAACATCTCAGTAAAGGCCTCCTGAAGTACCTTGAAAGACATGCAGGTAGTTGAAATATGCAATGTCTGCTTGTAGAATTAGGAAAAGTGAAATGAAGAGAAGGAATTTGCAATTGCCCATAGAGCTGGAAGGTTAGTGATCATTCTTTATCTCTTATTGTGTAAGAGGGCACCCATCATGAACAAACTGCTAGGCACAGTTGTTCATTTTTAGATTAAGATGTCATTTCACATTAATTTAAAGGACTCCAGTGCAAAATGTGGTGGCATGGTTTAATTCTTAATAATCTTGTAAGGATTGCAATTTTGAGAAGATATTTAAGCATTGGAAGAGATAAGGAAATTGTGAAAATTCAATCATTAGAACTGTTTAGAACAAGCTGAACAAATATCTGCCAGGAATGACATAGGTACAGTTGATTCTTCCTTGAGGCAGAGAAATAGACAGGATGACCTATTTACTCTGTTTTCAAGGACTTCTGTGCGACTAGCTGCAGGTGCTTAAGTGCAGAAAATATTCTGTGTCAAGAAAAAAGACCAATTGCACTGAAATAAGGTTCAATTTAAGCTCAAGATAAACAAGAAGTTTGTAGAAATCATGTAATTATCCAAAATCCAACATAAATAATATCTAAAATTTCAAAGGAAATTGGCCTTTTAAGGAAGTACATAGAAGATAGTATGAGAAATGCTCAGAAACAGCATCCAAGACAGCTCTGCTGTCTAACATTATCAAATAAAATAAATTATTCCAGTGAGGGGCATTTTGTGTTTCTAGTTCCAGATTCAAATGTTTGCCTAAAAATAGAAATTATCTTTTTTTTCCCCCTCTTTGTGTCATCATAGTGTTGTCATTAAGAATATAGCCAGCAGCTACTTTCATTAAGAGAAGCCTGTGATCTCAGCTGCAAGAAGAACAATGGAAACATGCTGTTCTTCTCAAAATGCCTCTGTGGATATAAGCTTCTTCTGCTCTGCTTTTTCATCATAAGCTGTCTGCACACCAGCGCTGCAAGCCTCAAAGCAGCCAGGGAAGAGCAGGGTCAGAGTGGATTTCTGGGTGCCTCTGTCCCTTAGCATGGGCTGGGGCTGTGCTGGTGGTGTGTGCAGGTTGAGCTGCAGGATGACCAGGCTGCTGCTCTGCATTGCTTTTGCCGTGCTGGTGCCATGGTCTGGCCAACAGCCTGCAGACTGGATTTCTTGGCATCTTTCCTAGGAGGGTACTCATCCTGTACCTCATATCATATGCTACAAAGGTACCTGGGACTGATGGGCAGCCTGAGTTTTTCATGCTGTGGACACTGGGAGCTCAGCTATAACCAATCCTGTATCCATCTGTATATGCCCTCAGAGATCCAGGGCAGGGAGTCTGGTGGGCTGTATTCTGACTCTGATTATTTAAGCAGGCTACAGATGCAGCTTCATACCAGGAAGTCACTTCCATTTAGGAAAAAGCAACCATTTTGAATGACAAATTTTCCACACTGTCCATGAAATTTTCTGCAGAAGAACTTCTAGAAACAACAATGTTTAAGGGGGGGAAACTGTTGTTAATCCTACAACATTGTGTTATAGGGCACAGTCTTTCATAGCTTTAAGTACTTCAAGAATATAGAGAATCCCCTATTTTACTGAGATAAGAAGATCAGAGGAACAGAGCACTACTTTTATTCAAGATAACCATTTAAATGAAAATTAACTCCCAAACTGACTGCCCTGGTTTATTTATAAAACCTTAAAAATGTTTATAATTATTTTGTGCTTTCCCTGTTAACAAGGTGGGTTTATTTGGTAAGGCTGTGACCTTCTGCTACCATTTTTTTGAGGTCTTCATTGACTGTTTGATGGACCTTTGAGTTGACACTGTTTTACTTCAGGATATCTACTGCTAGAATGACATTGTCTTGTTGGCTTCATTTGATGAATTCTTGCAGGTGGGATTCAATTGAATGTGTAGCAAGCAGTGCACAGTGACCTGATTATTTATCTTGTCAAATGGAGTCCCTGGACATAACTATCAAGCTGCCATTGACACTGGAATATAACCAGCTCTGTATTAAACTGTCCAGCTGTGATGTGAAAAGCGCACCAATTATTTACTTAAGGAGCATAACTCAGAGTGCTGAGGACGTTTGAGAGACTTGAGAGCCTGGATGGCATTAACTGCTGCCTCAGTAGCCTCTTTGAGGCTGTACCAATACCAAATTTTCATGATACTGCTCTAAAAGGTCATGTTTATGTCATATTTAGCACAAATTCATGGAACATGCCCACAATTGGCAGGTTTTTAATGATTTCATCAGTCACTTCATTCAATGTAGCAGAATGTGATCAGATAATGAAATTTCTAGATCTTTCCCACAAACAGCTTTCATCAGGCTTCTTTAGCACAGTCGTGGTACCACTGCAACTTGAAGGGATCTGGTACTGGTGCAGCATGTTGCAGTTTAACCCATCAGGCAGCTAAACACCACACAGCCACTTTCTCACTCCCCTCCAGTGAGATCTGGGAGAGAACTGGTAAAAGGGTAAAACACATGGGTTGAAACTATGACAGTGTAATAGAACAGGAAGGCAAGGGAAAATAGCAATAATGATAAAGGGATATACAAAACAAGCGCTGCACAATGCAATTGCTCACCCACCCACTGACCAATGCCCAGCCAGTCTCCAAGAAGTAGCCACTAGCCCACAGCCAGCTCCCCCCTGGTTTTTGTTCACTATGATGCTGTATGATATGGTATGTCCCTTGGGTTTGTTGGGATCAGCTGTCCTGTCTGTGTCTCCTCCCAGCTCCTTGTGCACCTGCACCCTCCTCACTGACAGGCAGTATGAATAGTTAAGATGTCCTTGACTTAGTGTAAGCTCTGGTCATCAACAACTAAAACATCAGTCTGATATCAATATTATTGTCATCCTAAATCCAAAACACAGCACAGTACCACCCATTAGGGAGGAAATTAAGTATATCCCAGCTGAAGCCAGGACACCCCAGTTTTCCTGACAGGGCTTTTTCAATTTGTTTTTGAGTTGAGGCAACGATGATGTGAAGAGACCTTTCAGTCATTAATGTCAGCTTTAGCCAGTAAGATTTGCCAAAAAAAAAAAAAATACTAATACTGAAGACTTGACATGTCCAGTCCACCTCCTAGAGCTGAATGCCTGTCATATCTAGCAGACTTCTTTGGTGAAGACCAGCTGTAGAGAAGGATGGTGACTGGCTACATCTCTGAAGTAGCTCCACTTCAGAGTTAACTCTTGACCTGACCCTCTTTGCATACTGTATATTTACAACAATTAGATTAAACAATAATTAGCAACTTATCTTAACTGCAATCTATTTTTATATAGTACAGCTGGTGCACAAGTTTTTGATTAATTTTAACTACATGGAGAGTTGAGAGAGTCTGTAGTTTTAAGATTATTCAGGTCAAAGAACAGATGTTAAATTTCTTTAAATAACCAGTTTAATTTTAGCACAAATTAACAGATTTGTTTTTTAGTGCTCAGAACACTCAACCTGTTTCTAAAGGATGAGAATTGTGAGATTGGAGAGGGGCGCTCATTTTTTGTCCATAATAAAAATGGTAAATCTGTGCTCTAGAAGCAAGAGAGAAGTCTCCCTAAACCATAGGGTTGTGACCAAGGTCTTAAGAACAGAGCTGAGAACCTGTTAACTTTGTGAGCAGCTGGGGCAAGTAAGCCTTTTTCAAGGAGGTTCTTGAAGTTGAGATGTTTTACAGAGGATTTGCTGTGAATTGGACCTAATGCAGGGAGTCCCTGCAGTTGTGCGTTGTCTCTTCTCCATCCTCCTTCCTCTGACAGGCAGCCCAAGAGCAGGGGGGCTGCACATCCCTTCGGTGCCACACTTCATCCCTGTGGTACCTCCACAGATTGTTTTCTGCTTATCTTTTAAATACTCTGGTCATCATAAGCTGGTGTGTGATCCCAAGCTATGAAACCACACTTCATTTTAGACACAAGAACCAGCTTTGAGAGGTCCCCTATGTTTGCAGAAAATCTAAGCATCAAAAAATGCTGTATATTAACACCTATCAAAGTCTGTGATTCCTGGTATTCATGGGAATTAATTGGCTGTGTGAAATTCGAGAATTATACAGGTTCACTGCTAGAACTAAGTCACAATTAGTGCCAAGTGCTTTTACCACTAAAAAAAGCCCCATGGATTAGGCCTTTCAGAAGAGAGAAAACCTGCTTCTGAACTTTTTGCCGCAGTTGGATACTCAGTCATAGAATAGTCTCCATACTGCCAGTACATTTACAATGTAAACGCTTTCTTTTCAAGGTCAGGGTTTTAAAGCACTAGACTGCTATTGAAACTGCAGGGGCAGAGCCTGAACAATTCTACTGGTTTTCTAAAAATAAGGAGCTTTATAGCTAAACTGCAGGATGTATTTTAAAAGAGTCTCAACATTTTTCTTTTTACTGCTACTTGTATCCCATCTCTACCAATTTTTACTGCTTTACACAAAGGCACATTTATTGAAAGGCATGGCATAAAATCAACACTCTTCCGTTCTAGCAGTTAAGCCCCATCTTACAATGTTTGTGATGTGCCACAATATTCAAATACATTAAAACAAAACCTGACCCACCAGAGGGAATATGGATTTACAAATAAAATGACAGAAAGGGAGAATGCCTACTTCACTAGTTCAGACTTCTTAGCTGCAACTACTCTGTTGAATTTTGCATTAAAATGTCTTATTTTCATTTAAAACCTGCATCCCTCAAATACCTCATGAAATACTGCAAGACTCTGAGGCTTGAATGAGGCTATCAATTCTTTCATTATAAATGCTTAATTCTAATCAATCAGGGCTTAGTATTCCCAAACCTTTAGAGCGCTCTTGTTTAGCTTTTGCAGTGCTTGAAAATATTTATTGACCAAAGGGTAAAATGCTTTTTCTTCTCATTGGAAAAGATTTGCTGTGAAGATACTTAGCACTAATTTCCTTAAAATACTGAGGACTAGTTTCTGGTCAGTTTGTAGCTAGGTGTACTGACAGAAAAACAGTGAGGTCTTGGCACCTGCATAAGATTACCAAAAGATTGTCTGGGGTTGCAAGTAAAATATCATATACCTGCTCATATCCATACTTTCCTGGAGGCTGTAACAAATGGTCATGTGCTTTCAAGTTTAGAGGACAACTGAATGTGTACTTGGCTGTCCTTGCTTCAGATTTCAGGGTGAACTATTGTGCCTGTAGCCCAGCTGACTGATTTGCCTGGCCCAGCTGCTAAGCACTGTCCCAAAGTAAAGGCCAACAAATCAATTTAAGTGCCACCAGTTTTGCTTTCCTGGTCCTCACTGAGAACCAGGACCGAGTCAAAGCAGATGATGGTGAATACCCACCCACATGGATAACAAAGACTCATCTCTCATTTTCTTCTGTAAGATTTTCTCTTTAGTTTTAGTACCACATTTAAAGCTGAAATACTTAACCTCTCTTTTATAGATATCTGAAGATCTTTTTCTTCAATTCCAAGCAAGTCCAATACTGATGGTGTGTTATTTGTCATTACCAAATGTGGTAAAAGGGTAAGTTTTACAAACTCTTTTTTTTCCTCTATTCTTGTCATTTAATAAAAAAATAGAGATACACATTTAGATAGCGTATATAAATTTTTTGAAGTCGGACTAAGTGTGGCAATTTAATTGTCACAGTCCAAGTATGTCTTAGCTGAATTTGGGTACTGGAGTGTAAAACTTCATTTTCATTTTCTAAACATTGTTGTTGCATCCGCATCTTTCAACCTGTTTTTCTCTTTAATTGCTTCTATTAAAATATGCCAAAAATATAAAGGGTAAACTCTATCAATTCTTTTAAAAATAGCGGAATTGTAGTTGACAAAATTGGTACAGCTTTCAGGACAAGACTCAAGTAGGAAATATTTCCATTCTTTAGCATATAGAAACTTACATATGGTTTGCTATCACTGCTGCCCAGCGCCAAAGCCAGCATCTCAGTCTGTGCAAAGAAACAGGAGGACAGTCAGTGGGTGGGCTCGAAGCATGAAACAGAAGGAGGGAGAGGGAGTGAGTGGGGGAGAGACTGTGTGCATATGTCCAGAGGAGTTGAGTAGTTAGAGTATCAGTTAGGGAGATGAAGAACCAAGATTCTTACTCTTCTCTATGATCCACAAAATGTACTTAAATTCAGCTCTACCACATCCCCCATGGGCAAGTTATTTGGTTATTCTGTACTTTCCAAATTCCAAATGAATAAATAAAAGATATGCCTTGGAGCAGGAATATTCTGTTCATGTTAATTAACAGTATTCTATATGTTCTGCCTCTCTTTGTTCCTGTGCTAACTATATCAAGTGAACAGCAGCAGTGGGACAGCTGGAAAGTTTCATCCTGAACTGACCCAGGGGATGGAAAATGTTGATTGAAGTTTGTGCTGTGAATGGGAGCAGAGCGTGGTTGCAGGATGTGTCTCATTCCTTGGGATCCCACTGAAGCAGCACACCTGATCTGAGTTAGGTGCCCAAATCCATGCACCTCAGCCTCTCTATCTCCTGCTTGTCTTGCCCTCTGAACTGCAATTGTATCCAGCAAAGCAGCTCTCTCTTCTCCCACAAGTGCTCTCTACTCCCACAGGTTCCTAAATCAGGAAAGGAGTTGATATTAAATGGCAATCATCTACAAGTAAGATATTTCAGTGGCTAAGTTGAGGATTTATTCATAGCTTTTACCGAAATCAGAGGGAAATGCTCATCTAGATTCCTCTGCAAGTCAGCCCTTAGGAGTTTCAATGGGAAAGGAATGTCTGGGCATCATCTGTGTTATTAAATTTTATTTTTGATGCCTCCATAGATTTTATAGTTTTGCAAAAACACGTAGCAAACATGGAATTTATTGCTCATAGTTCATCCAGGAAATGTGTCATAGTACAAGATGGACTGAACGTAAAAGATGGTTAACAAGTATATGGCAATGGTCTGTAAAACTGTTCAATAGGTCAATAAATAATTCCAGTGATAGCATATTGAATTTCAATATTCAGTGAAAACCAACAGTTTCAAAATGCTGAATTTTGCTTTTCTAATGACTAAGTCTGTGTCACTTTACCGTAAATACTCAACTTTAGCAATTATCATCAAGGCCCTATTTTACAAGTTTCTAATTTTAACAAATGTGATTTACTGCAGTAGTGAATTGTTGATATGATACCTATTCTTTATTCCTTGATGAGTTTAACCCATAAGTTGATTATATAAGTAAAAATGTCTGCAGAGATTTTTTTCAGTTAGTCTAAGGAATAGGATGGGGGAGTAAAGCAGTTTTGTTATGCTCTGGGGATACAGAAATGAAGGCCCCCCTATGTTTGAGTTAACTGACATCCAGAAAGCTGGCAGCATCCAGTCTTTAGGGAGAAGCTCAGCTCTCCCAACCTGTCTGGGTAGCAGGATTTGTTCTAGGACCTTTGCTGTGGTTATTTGGTGTTTACATGGGGTCACCTTCAATACTGTAATGCTGAAAGTTGTAGCACCACCCTTGCCACCCTTCCATCTCAGAGATCTGAGATACCAGATGGAAGGAGAAGTCAGACACTGAAGATACCTCAAAGGGACAGAAGACTTCCATACCTGACTGGGAATCACAGGCAGCTTTCCAGGAAACAGAGCCTGAAAAAGTAAAGCATTTCATAGCACTGGTTTTAGAAGAAGTTAACTGAAAATGTTGAAACCAGACCACTGTAAATCAATTATTGTAACAAAAATTCTGAATAAAATATGTAAAAAGCAGCATAATTTTATAAATGTAACAGAAATAAGCCTAACACCAAAATTCTTTGTAAAGAACATAAAATCCAGTAATAGCCAGCTAGTCAGTTAGGCCTAAGTCTTGTCCAAGCTTTTTACAGTTAAGGTATGAGGAAGTGAGGACCTCTTTTCCCTGCAGGTGAGGACCTTCAGCTGCAGAGGACTGCTGCTTTAAGGCATGCAGATCTTTATTATCTAATCATTAACACCTTATTATACAAACATTAATGCAGGATGTATTGTTACAAATAAAGCAAATGGATGTATTTCCAGAGAGACTGGATCTACGTGCATTGGTGTGTATTCTGAGATTAGCTAAACCAGCCTGATTTCAGTCTGTGGTCAGTCCTACCTGTACCAGTTCATTCCTTTTTTTCACCTTGATTTTTCTTTTTTTGTCAGCTCTTCTGACCTAACTTTGGCAAATAGACTTACTTTTTAAAACACTCTGTAAGAGAGTCTTATAAAATGTGCAAACATCTATTAGAATTGCTACATCTCCTCAGACATACTCTTTCTGCCTTATTCCTTATGCCAGGATCAATCTCTTTTTGTTTTTTAAGTTGATGTTTGTATAGCACCCAGTCTAATAGGGTTTTGGGTTCTCAGGTGCAGCTGCATGGAGCAGTAAGCCAATTGGATATATGAAGCAGACAGGTATAATTTAAGGCCCTGACCAATGAAAAATGAAAACAGAAGCTGAGCAAAAGCAGAAAAAACACTACTACCCTCTGAGGTAATCAGAATTACCTATTAGACCATGCACCAGACAGGTGGCCAACAGGGACTGTACCCATCAGATGTGTTCATATTAGGCATGAAATATATCCTGATAGTGCCAAGAAGCTTACAGCTCTGGGTGGTACCTAAACAGGCACCAGATTAAGCTTCTGTCAGAAGGGGAGTGTTCACTGTGAGCCAAATGGACTTCCCACAGTGGAAAAATATTTCTAGGTACAAGTTTATAGTGAAAAAAAATTTCATTATAACTTGTTAATTTGGACACAATGCTCAGCAAAGCTCCTCTGTTTCATGAGTCTGTTATTAGGCTGGAAATTAAAGGGTACAGTTATAGCCACCAAAAAAAAAAGATACAGGGATGTCATGCTTTCTTGTCTGTGACCCACTCAATAGCTTCCACAGGTAAACAACCTGGCAAATGGCCTAAAATCTACACTCTCCTATTAGGATGAAATTATCCAATGACAACCTTTTAGAGCTTCCTTTCCTTTCACAAAAAATAAGTTGATTTGCCATGCAATTCCTCTTCATATCATGCGGTGTTATTTCTCATTCCTGTGTAACATTGTCTTCTCTGGATAAATAACATACACTAAGTCTGTAAGGCTTGTGGAATTTGAGCATTTTTCTGGGTTGATCTGGTTGTTCTCATTCTGATTCGTCCCATTCCCCACCACCCTTCCCAACCCCCCCAGACCTTCTTGAGTTTTACAATAACACTTTAATGGTTTTGTGACCTACTCAGCACAAACGTTGTGGAATGTGTCTGGAAGCTGTAGTTTACTACCTATATTTTAATCCAAATGGAATAATTTAATACAAATATCGGGTTCAGCTTCTAGATACATAAAGTATTTTGATGTTGTCAATGAGTTACTAAAATCACTTCAATCCATAGGGAATTAATTATGTATGTGAAAAGTAGAAAATTCTAGAGGAACCATTTAATGTTGAGAAAAAAATATACCAGCCCAATGGCTATTGCAACAACATTTTCATTATAACAGCAATAAATTTTCCACATTCATGAGATACTCTGATAAGGCAGAAAGTTTAGTAACTTATACTGCTGAAAGTTGCACAATCACCTGTAATCCCATTGCTTCCAGTAAGTGTACTAAGTACCAGCTACTTCTGAATAAAAGGTCTGTGTGGAAAATTACATTGTTATTTTTGTTTGCCTTGCACTTTATTTAAACAAGAGTTTTCACATTCATGGCAGCAATTTCTGTCTCTGAAAGCAGTAATGATTAGGTCTCTGTAACAGTAATGGGAGAAATACAGATTTTTGTACTTTTAGATAAATGTTTCCACATTATGAAGTATTAATGCCTAATTACATGTTTCAGCAAATAATCAAGCTTTGTTTAACAGTGCAAATATTTATACTATTTGATTTGTCTTCTTAGTTCATCCTCATTTTTGTATAGATATATCTATATATATCCTATGGTAGTCTGCACCAAGCAACTCAAATTGGCATGAAAATATTACCTCACATGCACATTAAAATGATTTATAAAATAGAATCAGTAACAAAACCCCAAGTGGACTATTTATCACTGAAAAGATCATCGTTTCTGGCACTTTATATAGTTCATTTATATATCCTGAGCTGGAGCTTTAACTGAAACCTTTTCTTGCCTTCAGCAGAGCTGATCTAGCAGGGACGAATCATGAACTGAATCTTTGGTCTTGATTCTAACTTAGTGCTAGCTGAAACTGTGAGCTGCTTTTTTGGTTGTTCATCTCCATGTTGAAGCTAGGGCAGACCTTTAGGGAAGGTATTTCCCTGGAGAGTACAGGTTTCAGCTCTACTCTGGACCAGTTGTAGAAACCTTAACAAAGGTCTCACAGTCTGCTAATGTCATGATTCATATAAATATACTTGATTACTGTAGATCTTAAAGAGGTCTAGGGCTTCTTTTAGTTGTTTTTTTTGGTTTGGGTATTTTTTTGTTGTTTTTTTGTTTGTTCTGTTGGTTTTTGTGGTATTTTTTTGGTTTTGGTTTTGTTCTTGTTTGGTTTTATTCTTGTTTTGTTTTGGTTTGTTTGGGGGTTTCTTTTTTTGTTTTTTTTTTACTTTGTTTTTCTCTGTAAGTACTTCTGCTACTGAAAGATCTTGACTTTTTAAGGAATCTGGATTAGTAAATACTAATTCAGAACATGTTGAAGTTCTCTGCTCTACTCAGAAGTACCCGTAGCTGTGTAACACCATGCCATGTTATGCCACCCAACACCATACAGAAATTTCTGAACTTGTGGGAGGACATTTTGTGACATATTATTCTCACTTCTGGTCCTGGAGAAGGCTTGGACTGATGCTGTTTTGGGTGTTTGCACTGGAATTCACTGAGCTGCACAGAAATACTTGTAGCCTGGGGTGATCCAAGCCTGGATATAAGCTCAATCTGATCCTTCCAAGAGGTGAAATTTTTCCCATGGACCAAATCCTTACTCTGGGATTGCCTTCTTCATGTTGCAGCCTAGGTGCTTACCCTCTGATGACCATCTATACAAGAGGACTCTATATTACACTGTACTCCAAAGGTCATCTTCACCCAAATCAAATCATCTCAGCTACTCTTCCTGGCCTAGGTCCTACCCTGAAACATCCTCAGAGGCTGTTCTGCCTTTTCTGTGCTGCCCTTTCAGGCATCAGGCTTGTCAAGTGGAGTCTTTTGGGTTTGTCTCTGTGGAGAAGGTTGATGCAGAGGAACACAGAGTCATAAACTGAGATTTTAGGGATTTTGCAGCCTGCACTTCCAGTGTTCCCATTCTGTGAACCTGGCTCTGACAAATTACTCAAGGGGAAAATCCCAAAGAGAGGGCTGTGAATCTATTACACTTGTCCAATTTGATGTGAGAGAAAAGGAGCTGCAGTGTTGCAGGCCCGGGCATTGCCAGATGCGGTGTGGATCTCAGTGAGGTTGGTTCCAATACCTGAATTCAACCGGCACCCCATCTGCAGTGGAATTTCACTTCACCTGAGTGGGTTTTGTTTAAGCCTTGTTTTGCTCCTTTGTTTGCTTCCCTTCGTATGAGTGTGTAAGGAGGGCTTAGGTAAGGAAAGGAACAAGTGCCTAGTCCAATCCTGCATGCTGTTTGGATATGTCTCTTGAAGCGACACTGCTTGTTCCCGTAGGATGCCCCAGATAAGTCAGCAGTGCTCTGCTGTCAGTGGCATTAAAAAGCTACACCTCACTGCTGCAGCAAGGGCTCTTGCCCTCCCTCACAAATGAGACAGGCAGTGCAAATGGCTCAATTCACCATTAATGGGTTGCAAACTTTGCCTTCTTTTTTGTTGTTTTTTTTAGAGTTTTTGAGGCATTGCTCACACACATGGGCACTCTCTTCTGCTTTGAGAGTTTTAAGCAGCTTTAACTTCTACCAGTAAATAAGTTTTAACTTGATCCCTTCTGCTCTGCCAAAACCCTACTGCACCAGTTTAGCCAAGCTGCTGGTTTTATTTGCTTTTAGGCACATTTGCACAGTTTGTTAATATACTATAAAAAGCCTAAATATCAAATTACACCATCTTCACATTTCACTTATGCACTCTTTAACTTCCTACAAGTAAAGCGCTCTGCATCTTATGGTCCAAACTACCTTTGTGCATGGCCTCTGTATTTGCTATTTATTTAGGAACAAGATTGGGGAATATCAGACCATTACAAATCCTGGTTTTGAAATATACTCTTGGTATAATTTTTGAATTATTCATTTTTATCACATCTTAACTTTGAATATCAGAAATCCTTCTCTTGTGGATAAGGGTAGTTATTGCCAACCTAATTTCAAATGGACTTTAAAAATTCAATCGTTTTAGCTCTTTAGGTTTGATTGTGCATGGCTTGTAGGATTACAACTTCTTAGTTTTAATGTCTATTTTTGAATGCTGATTTGGGGTCAATGGTTAGAAACTCTCAGTATCATTTTTAGTTCTGAAATATCCTTTTGATTTACATGTCTGAAGCGACAAAACCTCTTATTGTTATCATATTTGAAAAATTGCCAAGATACAGCCAAATCTTTCACCACTTGCTACACAGAATGGGTTCTTGCCTTCATGTACTGTAGAATTCATTATTGTAATGTCTTGTTTACTTACATTTCTTGCTGGTGATAATAGGCTTTTCAGCCTTCAGCATTCAAGGCCTTTGTCCGCAGAGGAAAAGAAAAATCAGGCAAAACATCAGGCTCTTTCATCAAGCTTTTCAAATCTCATTTCAAAAGTTTGCTGTTAACCATTTCAGCATCACAGTAGAGGAACAAAAACCTTCACAATGAAAGACCCAGAATCAGAAATACTTCTGCAGGGAAACAGTTTTTGTTCCTAAAGCTGTTTTGATGCAAAGTATATCTTCCAAGATGCATATTCCCCTTCCAGTGGTAAGGGCTGCCTACCTTCACACACCTTCTCCAGTGTATTACTTTCAATAAAGTCAGATAGTAATGTAGTAGCATCCTTCCTATTGGCATTCTGTTCATGGTAATAAATCCAACAAAGTACCAGATTTAACTACTGGTCTCTACTTCCCTAAATGCACAAGTTTTCTTGTTCCTTTAGAAATGGCAGCCAAGGCTATTGGGTTTCAAGAAGCTGTTGAATAATTTCCAACCAATTATATTTATTTGTAAACCCAAAATATTATCTGAAAAAAAATTACTGACATTATCAATCATATTTTATGAAAAATGGTTTTTTCCACTTTTTAAAATAGCAAGTGTTCACAAAATGGTGGTTTTTCTCTTTAAACATATTTTGTGTTACTATTAAAGAATAAACTGGGCTTTCTTTACTATCTACAAACCTGTAAACCTGACAGTGCGAAAAAATAGGCTTTTGTTTTTCAGGTAATTTTAAAAAGTTTTGTTTGATTGTTTGTTTGGGTTTTTTTAATACTAACTTCACTGCTGTTGTAGTTCCTCAGGCTTTCCTATTTTAATACCTTCCTCATGATGCCTTTAAGTTTGTGGTACCTTGCTGGTTTGATGTCACTGATGTCTGGCTCAGAAGAATATTTTAGAAACTTCTTTTTAATTTCAGTGAACACAAATAAGTGATTTCAAAGAAGTAGGCAAAGGGCAAGCTTGTATTTCTCATGTTGGACCCCCGTCACATTTCCCCAGAAAAGATCTGCTCATCAATTGAACATTGCGCATTCTGGGCCCTCGACATGGTGGTGGTTCAGTGGGAAGGAACAAGAGAAATGTGTCATCAGGTGTTTGAAGATTACATGGGGCAAATTAAAGTTCATCAGTCTTCTGACTGCTGAGTGCTTGGCTTTGCACCTGTGAGCTCTGCAGGCCTGTCTCCATCATCATCAGTGATTTGTCTGGCCACTCCTATTGTGAGTTCCCATGATTTTGTCAAATATAAAGCAGCTGGTCTGAAATGTTCTGTGCTTCCTTTCTGCCCCATGTGATACTTTTTGGAGATCTTGGGAATCAGTACTCAGATGGCTTTTCCAGAATTAGGACAGATTTTTGGCTTTTCCAGAGTTAGGGCTCCCTTTCTAGAGTTAAAACACTACTTTTTAAGAAAATCTCTAACATGCTCATAATTAGAGCAGAATTTGGAATCTGGCCAAGGGGGTTGGTTTGGTGTCAATGACATTCCTTTTTTTCAAGCTCATGAAAATTCATCTGTGGTTTCTTCTTGCCCTTTTGTGACTCATCAGAGTTTTGTGACCAATTGTCAGTAGATTTCACCTACACCATGCAGACTCCATCTTCTTACAGCTCCTGTCTGCCAGTTAGACTGTTCTGTGTCTGAGCCATCCCCCAGCATAACCAAAATATATTATGGGCTGCTCAGACTTCCCATAGACAGACTTCAGCTCTGTTGAAAGCCTTTGCCAAGTGATAATACTGGCACTGTTCATACCAGCAAGGTGCTGCTTCTCAGACTTGTTCTACAGCAATTGTGCATCTTCCAGTAGATCGATGAGAACTGTCAACTCTGAAACTCTTGAATTTATGGTTAGTTTGGGGTTTGTTTACCTGATGCTTCTGCTCTGGCTAGACACTTTTAAAACACCCAAGCTCTTCATATGAATACCTACCCTTCCCCATGCAAGACAGTCCACCTGGAAACGTGTCACAGGCCCCATAAGCTTAGTGGGAGAGAATTTTTCCTTTTTCCATCACTTATGTAGTATTCACTGACGGCTAAACAACATTACCTGAATTTAAAGCTTAAAAAAGCAGAAGCATATTTAAATATGGAATTTGAGTGTTTTAATAAATTGCACACATTTGAAAATAGGACATATTTCTATTTTACTGTAAAAATAAACAAACCTTTGTGAGTTAAGGTAAGGATTAATGAAAACAAACATTACCCTGTGCTTTCTAAGCATCTTATCAATGAATAATAAACTCTTTTATTTCAGGAGTCTTGTAATAATATAAAGAGTTGAATCTGTTTGGAAACGTGTTCCTTAATGAGTGCATGCTGCAAGCACATCCATCTGTAAAGCTGAACTTTAGCATTCAGGTAATAACTGTGCTGTCAGTTTGGCATCTATCTTATGGTCAGCACTATGGCAGTAAAATAATTAAGAAACATTAAGTGTCTTAAGATCCTCCATTTGAAATGCTGCATTAGAAACAGTGTTCATAAGTTATTTTTCTTTTCAGTGTTGGCAGAGAAGTTTCTTTTCTTTTAAGGCTCCTGGAGCTTGGTGGAGTCCCTACATTCTGTACATTCCTGTGGGTTTTGAATTGCATTTAATGGGTGAACATATGAATACGTAAAAATGCTTTACCCCCTGCCATAAATTATTCATACCAATAGACCACTCCTGCTGCTTCTGCACAGCCTGTGGAAGTTGGACACATGGACAGGCTGATATTTCTAAGAGCCTTAGCATGAATCATGTTGGAGAGGTGTTAAGACAGCCAGCAATTCCCTAAAGATGGAGTGTATACGCTTTCTTCCTGGAACATGTGCTCATAAGAAACTTATTCCCCAAGTAGAATGCATTAAAAAAAAATTCTTCTGTGTACATTAAGTAAAACACTTCAGCCTTCATTCAGGTCTAAAAGAGAACAAGAGCATTAAAGATAATACTTGCAAACAAGTTAGATATGATCCTGAGCCTGCAACAAGCAGCTTTCAGAAGGCATTAAGGCAGGATGGAGACTTCAGCCTGTAAAACACCAAATTCATCTGGCAGAGAGAAAGGGAGAGAGAGTGAATGAATAAGTGAAGCAAAGGCAGGAAAGTTCATTAGTGTGAGGATACTGCATCCCCATAGTCCAGAGCAGCTTATGCGGGCTGGCTGGGACAGTATCCTGGAAAATGCAAGCAGAGGTTGACATGTACAGCTGGTAGTTTTCTGGTTATATATGAAAGTCTTGACTAAAGGGTTTTTTCCCCCCATTTAATTTTGTGATGTCAGCAGATCCCCATTCAGCAGAGAGCAATGCTCTATGGTTGGGATTTGCACACATACACAACTGCTTTGCTGAATTAGGGCCAATAGCACTGCTGATATCAGTGTGTGAAACCAGAGAGTAGGGGTGTAATTGACTCACAAACCAAAACCCAGAAAGCTGGTATTAAAAACTGCAAAATTAGTTAACATTTTGTCTTGGCACCCTCAAGCAGTGGAAGGCAGATATATGAGACTTTAAACAAAGACTCTAAAAAGGTTTTTAATTGCTTTATTTTTAAAAAACTTTTATATGTTATGTCCTTGATTCTTTTCTACTCATGTTTTTAAAGCTAATAGCAGTGTTATTTAAAATCATTTTCTCTTACTCCAGAAGACATGAAGCTCTACAACATAAAACCAAAATAATTATTTCTCCCATTAGAAATTACTTCTTCATGAAAAAACCAATATGTTAAGCTTAAAAGAAAAAAGTTACAGTTGTTCAAATCTTCAGTCAGAATCAGAGGAAAAAGCCTCCTAACTGCATATCCATTGCACAGGTAGAACAATCTAAAGTATAAGGTCAATATACTTGAGCAGAATCTAAGGATTACTGTAGGATTCTGGATGTTTCCTTTTCTTAGTTTCATGATTGCTCATCTTAAAATAAAACAGATTAAAATTGATTGGATTTCCTTACATTTATGTAATTAATATATCCTCATTAGAAATCAATTAGCTCTGATAATTCCCATTGGTGCCATGGTTGATAAACTAAATGCCAATCAGTGTAATAAAAACAGTGAAATATAATTTCATGTTGTTCCAAGTGATGATAAACTAATCAGCAGTAAATTTAATCAGAACATATTAACATCAATCAGTCATATTAGTGCTTGCAAACTATAATAACCAGCTACGTCTGACAAGTTAGGGAAGTTTTTCTATGAACAATTGTAGGCCATATGCACATTTAAGTATATGGGTTTTATATATATGTGTGAAAGCAGTTTAAACATATAAGAATATAAAATTTCCATGAATGAAGTAGTTAGCCCTGTAGTAAATGTCTATTGCTTGAACAGCCTACAGTTTTAAACTCTATACTGAGCTTTACTGTTAATGGATCCAAGACATGTTTATAATCAGTGCCAGCTTTTCTGCATGTCCTGTAAATGTGTCCATACTGCTTGTTCAGACAGAGAAGCTTTAGTCTCTTCTCCCTTGCTGGTGGGCATTAAGCAGGGAGAAAAATGGACCTAACATGCATTTCCCCTAGATTTCCTTTCCTTAATTAAACAGTAAGGAGGAGACAAAACGTGGACCCCCACCTGGATAGGACCTGCCTATAAGTGGGGACTCAGGCTAAAACTGAAATGGCTTTTACGGAATTCCTAAATTTTTATTGGATTGTTTTCATCCCAGTCACCAAAATTCAATATATTTAATGAAGAACTTGATGTCAGGTATATAGGATATGTGGGAATTTGTTAATTTCTATAGTGTAAATATAGGCTTCACTATTCAGGCCCTGACCTTTAAGATTGCACGTATTTACAGTATTTAATTCTGCACCACACATGTTCATGGTAATGACTGCATATCTGAAGAAGCATTTTGAAGGGTATTTATTTGATATTAAGGGAAGCATTTTAATTTGTCTTCAAATAGACCACAAGTGTACATCAGAGCAGTGTACATCTGTTTGGGGTTAGTTTCTATGGCTGAATGAGTATTTTGTAGTAAATAACCTAGTTAATTGTTTTAACCTTTCTCTGTTTGCATATATTCTGAAGATGCTTTATAATTTTCTTGAATTAGTGGAAATTAGTCTTTCAATAGGTTCTCTGAAGATTACCTGTGGATTGTTTATGTTTGCAAGACTCACTATTCAAAATTAAAAATGTAAGATAATTTTGAACTTCGCTTGCTACATATCACTATTTCTATTCACAAATTAGGAGAGATTTCTGATGAAACTGCTCTGAGCTACAAGTTTAAATCCAGTTGGTGAATAGTGTTATTATTCTCAAATATTCTTCAGCACTCCTGCCTGTGAACTCATCTGCAGGAATAGTCACAGAAAGTAAATGGAAAGAAGACAAACAGCCAAGACACATTCACTGTTTCACTTGAGTGAATATTCTTAGAAAATATTTAGAAATATTGGCTCTGTTATTAGTTATATAAATATTCATACAAATCTGTCTATCAGATTGCCTCCCTGAAATTACTCAGGCCTTTTTAGGAACTTGGAGAGAAAAGTCTCTTAAAAATATATTTCTGCACATTTTCCGGACGTATAATAGACTGGATATGGCCTTATAAATTACAGACTTTCCCATACTCATCCAGTCATGGGGCCAAATCTCAAAGTTTACTTTAATGGGATTTTGGCTCAGCAAGGTTGGAGGAAGGGCAGCAGAATTTAGCCTATGATTTATACTGCTTTCAGAAATTGCTCAGTGAAAAAAAAATACAGCAGTGGTACTTAGGTAGTACAGTTGCATGTAATTTATTTTCTGCATAACCCACATGAAATTTAATAAGACATAAAAAAGTCACATTTTTGACTGAAGTCTTAAAAATTCTAGCTTTAGTGAAAATAACTACTGGCTTCTCAAATGAGTTGACCAAGTAAGGCAAAAAGTGGAAAACATCTATTCATTCAAATGTGTTTTATATGATTATTTTTATTTAAAAAAAAAAGGAATTGTATTTCACAAAATACACTAACATATGATAGAAATTAGGAAATGTGCTGTAGCTGTGTTCTCAGCAGGGATGAAAAATGAGAATGCTCTGGCAGTCTAGGGAGATAGGGTTCAAACTCCAGGGCCAGCAGCGATATTAATCTCTAGGATAAAAAGACTGGTTTTCGTTAAGGACAGTGGTACCCACTGCCTTAAAAAATAATTTTCAAAAAAGTTTTGTATATGTAGGAACTTCCTTTGTAGAATATCATAAGTTGGAACAATTACCATAAAGAAAATTTTAGTAAGCCATGAGCTTTGGTAACTTTTCCATGGATTTTTATATACACCTGGGTGTGTTTGATGACCAGATGCCAAGATAAGGTGGCAGTCAAACCCTGATGTAGTCAATTCAAACAGATTTGTGGCAAATAAATGGAATTCAGGGAATAATATTTTTTATTGGCTTCCTGAGGTAAATCTTAAAGCAAAGCAAACCAAAAAGCAAAGCAGAGAGCTGCTTGCAACCACTGGGGATTATACCCAGCCTGCCACCCAAAGAGTAGCTGCAGCCACAGAGGCTTTGTTGTGCACCTAAGGAATTAAGCATCCTCTGCAGAAGAAAATTATACAAAATGTGCAATTATTTACACACTTTTACTTAGGCTCGGTATTAATTCTTCTTATGGAACATGTGCGTTGATTACAGACCCAGGGACTATAAAAAAGCCAAATCACACCAAACACAAAAATGCCCCAAATTTTAATTGCCAGCAGTTCAGTAAAACTTGTTGCATGCAGCCACAGGGCCACTATGTGCCTGTTGTTCTCCGCATCTGAGAGACGCTGGGTTTACGTTTGGAGCAAGGATGACTCAGATTAGACATTGAAACAGATTGCCTGGGGCATCTTCAGTGCTGGAGATCTATAAGAAGAAATTAGATAAATATTTGTCAGAAAGGCAATAGATATGGGTAATCCTGCCTTGATGCAAGGGGCTGGCCCCCCAGTGGCTTCCCAGACTTAAGATTTAAAAGCTAAAGCTATATATGTAAGGCTATGTATATAAAGCTGCAGCTTAGGTGAAAGCTATATATTCAATAAACAATAATTAGAATATCCTCACTATTATATTCTTTTGGCACCTAAAATTAGTTTTAAATTTGACCTAAAAAATTTAAAAAATTATTTCTCTAGAGGTAAATACAAGAATAATCACGGATTCTTTTTTTTCTTTTTTTTTTTGGAACAGGGAGGCAGTTGCTTTATGCTCAGAGGTCTACACTGAACATTTAGAATTCCACTAAGGGCAAAATCTCTCCCTCTCATGCAGTGTTCTCAGAAATGAGGTCAGGCATTTCTCATTCCCTGGCAAGAAAACTTTCTGACTCATTACTCCACCACAATGCATCCAGAATTTCCCCTTGGGTCCCAGTCAAATTGTTCAAATGTTTTGGAAAAATATATCTTTGACATTCCAAGAAAGGGAATATAGAAAAGATGTCCTCCTAGCATGAAAGGATTAGAGTCTTCTTAGATTTGAAGCAGAATTTCTTGCAGTTTCCAAGATATTATTATTTATTAATTTATGCAATGGGCCTCACAAACACTGAGGTACTTTATAGAATTACAAATTCTATTGCAAAAACACAGATGTGAAAGTCATGTTGTTACAGACACTGCTGACGTGACCAGCTTTCTTGTAGGACCCAGATATCATCAGAAATCCCCACTAATTTGGCACTGAAATGACTGAGCTTCTCCTGCATGATTGCTGAGGACTTCCAAATTCCCCAGAGCTTCTTGCCCTGAGTTTAAGACATCAGGTGCTCACTTCAAGCACTTTGAAGACCTCCTGTATTTTTCTTAATGATTGAGCCTATATGCTTATGCCTTGAAATGAATGCAGCTCATCCAAGCCTGCCAAGCAATACACAGTTTTCTGGGAGGTCTGGGATCCATTTCTGAACCATGAAGCCTCACATTTCTTTTCCTTATGACTGTCCAAGATCTGATCTGGGCTCATCCATTGCAAAAACGTGTTGATGCATTTCCACTTCATCCCTCCATCCACACTCAGACTCCAGCAGGTGTGAAGGTATTCTGGTCCAGGTCCTGCTCAGAGTAGGTCCAACCATAGCTCTTGTCCTGTTTTCCAGGGAGCCTGGCTTAAATACTAGCTTTGTTCCTTTTGTCTATTTCCAGTTTTTTGTTGCCAATACGTTGTTTATATAAAACTCCTGAAAGAATTCTTGTGGACAGAAATGGACTCGTGTCTGCCATGGTCATAACCATGCAGGTAACTCAGGTGACTGGCACTGCTTCCCACTTTTGTCTTTAGAGAACCTATCTACCCTGAGAATGGTTACACAAGAGGTGTCATTGTGAGGGCTCAGGGTTAGGAAGGAGGAAAGACAAAGGACAACACTGAGCTGATGATGAATTCATATTTCTACATCATGTATCCCTTTTAAGGAAAGGGGAAAAATGGGGTAAGCAAGGGCCACTCTCACTGTGTTGGACTTTAGACAAATTAAAACCTACCCCTCAATAAAATGGCAGTAGTAGAAAAAGTTGATAAATATGTAACATTTTAGTTTGTGAGAAAGCAGGTGAGATGTCCTGCCCTGTAAGGTGCTACAAAGCAGCTGCAAACCAAGTAGCAAGAAGCTTTCCCAAGAAGGGAAGCCTTTGTATGTGTACATGGCTGACCACCAACCACCACGTCCCTCCTCTGCCTCTTCTGAATTGCTCCTATAAATTGTAATACTGACTTTGGTACTGGAAGAACAAAGACAAAATGTATGATCCCCAGGTGGTCCCAGACACCAGACAAGCCTCTTCAAACACATTTGCACACCTACATGGTGGCAGTTTCTGCTTAAGCCTGAAGTGAGTAAACATATATAAAAAAATCAATTAGACCTAGATTAGTTTGTGATCGACAAAATGCAGAATTATGCTTTCACAATTAGCTGTTTCTGTGCTGAATTTAACAAGGCATAAAGCAGAAGGGAACATCACTGATTTGCTTCTTGCATAGGACTTGTCCTGGAGCTGGAGAGCCCAAGGGCTGGAGGGCTTCAGGGTGGCTTAACACCACTTCATACCTCTGTCATCGCACACTACAAAGGCCAAGTCTTACACATGTACCCCACTACTGCCACTTCCAGTAACCACATCATGCAGTCTTGTCTGGGAATTTCTCTCTGACAAAAAGATAGCTTTTCCACCCCATTGATTTCACACTGGAAAGCCGTAACAAAAAATCATTCATTTAGCACATGATTATACATCAAGGGCAAGTGGCAACATGCTACTTTAGAGAAGGTGAAGTAGTAGAAGTAGTAGTAGTAGCTAACATATTATATTCTAATATTAATAATTTGATTTAATATTTAACATTGCTTTTTGCTGTTTAGATAAGAATCCCTCAATCTTTCTCAGCCATCTCCCACACTTCAGTTTCTGGAATATTGTGTGCCCTGTCCCTCACAGCACTTATTCACACATTAGGAAAATATTGACATGGTGTTGTTATCCTATTTGTGCAAAGGTCTCATCTGCTGCTGACACGTTGTTCCTTTAATCAGCCATTAGAGTGCTGATGTGTCGCACAATCAGTGTCAGACATTTACAAGCTCAACCCAGTAGTTCTTCAGCATGCACAGATCCTATCAACTGAAGTGGCGGCTTTACATGTTTAAGGGCAGTAGGATTGGAGCAGTTCCAGCAAATGATCCCTGCCTGCATTCAGGAGGACAAAGTCAAAACTCTTGACTTTAAAACAGCATCACTGGGACTCCCTACACCACGTTTTTCATCCCTTTTTGGTTTTACGTAGCAATGATTATCCTCGTCAAGAAAGGGCTCGACTTTTTTTTCATTCAGGATGTCACAAAAACTTCTTTTTCTTCAGTCTGCTACACAGTGGTTCCTGGGGACTCAGCCCCTCCAAGGTTTCCAGGATCAGGCCCCAACTGATATCATTTCAGGAAATCTCAAGATAAGAAAAACTGGCTTTCTGCCAGAAAAATGATACGCATAGATTTTTCTGCTTAGACAAAAAAGATTAAGCCTACTGTCCACAGCTTCCTGATTGGTTAAAGATGTGCCTCTTCGAAACACTTTTATCCCAAAGTGGCATTAATGTTTCCCCCTTTTTTATTGCTCTGTTTCTGTCATTAAGAAAACCTGGTACATATTTGCTTTCTCTTTCTGAAAGAGCTTTTTTCCTTATTTAAAAAAGTTTAAAAGTCTGCCCATTATCCCTCACTTACACAGAGCTGCAGCCCAGGCAGCCAAGCAGTTGTAATCCAGCCAGTAACTCCCTGAGCTCCTCAGCAGACAGGTCAGACAAAGCTCTCCCTGTGAGCTGCACTGGTGATGGTTCCTGAAGCAAGGTTTGTGGGAGAAAGCCACAAAACCAGGAGTATTGAGCTGTTACACATCTCAGCTGCTTTCCCTACTCTTGCAAAAGAGTTTGTTCTTATACTGGACACGGCAAAGGACAGTAGTGGTAGTTTGCTGGGCTCCCGGTTTTTTTTATAGCTACTGTGAGTTTTCAGAAATTTGTAAGAAAATGAATCTCACCAATTCATTACTATTCTGGTTTTGCTACCTCAGGATAAATTCGTGAGCTGTACCACAGGACAGACACATTACATGTTGTGTTAAAATGGCAAGGCTATTCCTCCCGCCTTAGGCAACAAACTGAGGTGCTGAAGCTAAAAGCCTCATTTTCCACTTCTTACCTGAGCAATGGATTCAGGTAGACACCTCTGGGGCACTCCTTGGATTTTTGGGTGGGCTGAATCAGCTAATAGAAAAACTTCTTTTCCCTAACAAAGACATTATCACCTCATAATTTATTTTTGATGAGAGACTGAATACTTAAAGCTCTTCCCTCATATCCAGACTGGGTTCAGAAGTTTTGCAAGACTGAAGAAAACTAAGGAAAGAAACAGGGTGGATGACAATGAAGGAGTGGCAAATAACAGGCTTGCATATACCATTCCGAACAAGGATTTTCTGGAGGCTGTATTTTATTTTTATGGGGGTGGTGTGTGTGTAATTTAGATTTTGTTTAGCTTTTAAATTGCCAGTGAAAGAACAAAACAGGGAGAAACTTAAAATACACATTAACTTGGGCTCATCTTACCTTCAGCATTCTTTTGGTGCTGTGTTGCCACATTTTAAGAAGAAAAAACTACCATAAGGGGATAAAGCTTTGATTTGGAATTGAAATTTCTCAAAGCTTCAGAGTATGTGAGGTGAAAAATGTTCTTCTGAGCAGGTCAAATATAGACTTCAGTTCTCTTCACATCCTGGCATAGTCAGGGATCTGGGTTTTCATTTAACCCCATACATGTCTCTTCAGCTTCTCTCTTCTCTCCTGGGGATGCAAGGAATGGAAGGGTTGAGGAGGAGAGGAATTTATTTCATTAAAAATCAGAGAGATTTTATTATATTTTTCTGAAGTGTCACAAAATTAGAAAATGAATGGAAGGAACAGTCATTATGACATCTTGTCGTTTCTACTCTGCCTTTCCTCCAGCTCCCATAGGCTGCACTGAACATGCAGCTATCTGCAGATCTGTAAGGTATGAATCATCTCACACATTGCCGAGGTGAAACCTGGCAACTATTTAACAGCACTGCTGCAACACTATGGAACATTTTAAGACAGGAAATTAAGAATACCTGAGCCAACTAAAGCCACAGGGGGAAGTTTAGATGGACAGAATTTAATTATCCATTTTGGAATTTGGCCAGGACACCAAAACTTACACCCCAGCCCTCCTGTAAAGTGCCATCGGATCTTTAATACTAACAACTGTTCAAAACATCAGCTTTAGATCCGCTCCAAATGAGAACAGCACTAGAAGTCATCCAAGACCTGTTAAGGTATTCATTTACTACTGACTGACAGGAAGGGTACAACATATTGATTCACACAAACAAGCTAAAGTAAAGCACAGCAAGCAAAATATCTCTCCTAGCAGCACTGGAGGCTTAATGTTTTTAGGAGAAATCAGTGTGTTTTCAGAAATGTATCAAGTAGAAAAAATATATATTTTATTATCTCAGCAGTCAAAACATCCTTGTGCCCCCCTTGCAGAGCCCCCAAATATACTTCAGTGCTCAGCCTCTTGTTTGCTGCCATTTGTAGCATGGAAAAGGCACACTATAGTGAATAACAGTGTGTTGACTTTAAAAGGAAGATTAAAGCCTGAAAGTCTATACATTTTCACTCCTCACATTATTTTTCTAAAGCAAGCTCTATACTATTTAATGTTTATTTGTGGTGAAGATGAAAAATTCTTTCTGTGGGTTATCTTTTCAAGAAGAGTAGGATTTCTACAAATCACGGTTCTTGAAATTCCTTAGGCTGAGGAATTATGTCAGCCCTGAAAAGCATGGGTTCATTATTCACATCGTGTTACTCTGTTGACATAATTCCCTAACAGACTGGGACATGAGGTGTCCCATTTTGATATTTCAACCTACAGCCACTGCTTTTGCCTTCTCTAAATAGTAAACACTTCTGCCTCTGAGTTCCTGTTTTAAAAAATCCTTTGAGCAGTATATCTATATAAAAAAGAAAATCTGGGTTAGCTGTGGTCCACCAGCAATTTATCAAGCAGTATTAGTTATGTCTGTGGGATTTTTTTTCATTATCTGAGGATTATTAATAGAGACACTATATACATAGTGATTATTCCTTGACTAATAATTGAGATAATATCAATATGAAGCCTAGTTTCATTAACACCTTAGTAAAGAGACTACAATGTGAGGTGGTTTTTTTTATTCCCTACAATTTGTAATCAAAAGTTATTTAATAGTAGAATCAGTCTTTACTTATAACTGAGGTTGTGGACTTTGGGAGTTGGCAGAGCCAGCTGCTGGGCTGCTGGGAGCCAGACTCTTTTTGATCTTCATATTGAATAGTTTCCTTTGATCACCTAGACAATAGATCATAAAAGAACAGAGCTTTTACCCATATCTCCCTAAATTTGCAGGTAAATAATGAGATGGTCTGAACTCAGGCTGGAGTGTAAGATTTTAACAAACAATTCTCCCCTTTGAAGTAGACTTAGTAAAATTAGCATATAAATGAGCAATGCTGCTACATAAGGACATGTGGCTGAAGAAGGGGGATAATTGGACTGAGGGGGCTAGTTTCTAAATGAGGTCGTTTGCTGAATGGCCGGCAGTTAGACTACAGGTGTGTTCGTTTTGTGAGTCGAGGATGAGAACAGAATAATGGGGTTTGCTCAAGTTGGGGACCGTGGCTGGTGTGGGAGAGGACTGGAGCTTTGTAACTGGGCTGGAAAGTGCAAAGTTAGGTGGGAGGCAGGGCAGAGATACACCCTGCCTCTGCAGGAAGAGGCATTCTAATCGGTGCTGTGGAGTCAGGCTGTGGTCCATCACACCGACATTCACCTCTGTCATCTTCAACTGTGCAGTGCTCTGTGATATGATCCTCCATAAATCTCCTCAGAGCTCCCTTTGCTGTGCCTATGAAGAAGGACCGTTATGCTGAAATATCTGCACCAGTGGTTGCTGACAGGAGCTACATGAGCTGAATTTGCCGAACTCAAAAAGCCAGAACAAGGATTTAGTGTGGTGGTAGCAGGTTAACATTAGGATTTTGAGCTTCAGAGCTTTTTATTTCACCAAGATAAGTGGAATTGCCTGCCCCAGTGGGAAACTGCCACCCTGTTACATGGTACCTTGGACTCTCTCCCCTCTGCATGGCCAGGGCAGCTCCCCAGGACCAAAACACCCTTGTCCTTCCATGGCAGGGACACATGGCTGGAGCCTTCTCAGTAGCAGTGCTTCCTAATGTACTAAATGAAAAAGACGTTAAATTAAGTACAGATGTTTTGAGTCAGCTTTCAACAAAAATTTCTCAGTGGGCTTGAAAGAATCATGCTCGGTTCACTTGCTCCTTCATGCAATTTAACAAAAATCAAACTTGAGATTTATAGAGGACTGTGTATGGATGGGGCCATGATCCCGGTGGCACCTGAATAGCAAACAGGCCACTGTATTCTGTGTGGTGCAAAAACCAAGCTCAAATTCCCCATGACTTGCTTTGAGGATAGATATGGACTAAGTTTCTGCAGAAAGCATCAGCATATTCCGGAGTGACTCAGTATCCTTTGGCCCAGAAACTACTGAGATCACCTTTACCCTTCCCCAGGACATGAGATTGGCCCCTCTTCAGTGTAACCCTCCTGTAACATGGGAGGCTGAAGTCTGAATCCAGCTCTTCTACATCTTAAGTGAGTGTTAAGGGCAATATTTTTTTAAGATATAAATGACGCTTCAGTCTCTTGTGAATGTATCCTGAAAAAAGAGTTTCTGTACATCAGATATTCCCTCATCATAATACTCCTTTCATGCCCTTGGAGACCTGTTAGGACAGGACTTGGTACTGCTAGTGAGCACAGCAGCTCTCTGGAATCTTTGGATTGCTGCTGGAGCAGCTCCTGAGGCTTTTTCAGGAGGTAAAGATGGGCACAGTGGGCTGCAGCAGCCGATGGTGCTGGGAAGAGCCAAGAACCTGCTCTGACACAGATGAGTGAACCAAGAAGGGGCTTTGGGGAGGATTTTTGGAGGTGCTTGAATTTGGGGAGCTCTTGGTGGGTTTGGACAAAGGGATTTTAATGCAGAGCTTTAGAAAGATATGGGGATGGCAGAGGCTGGGGGCTCTCCAGCTGGGACCTGGGCATGTTCATGAAAAGGACCGAGGGATGGGGAAGGTTGAAATGGACGGGTTCAGAAACAGGAACTTTGTCACAGGAGAGGGGGAGAGCTGGAGCAAGGGCTGGGGGGGGAGGGCGATGGGCATTAAAGGAAATGGATTTATTAAACACCTCTGACTTAGATGTTGTGTTTGGGGCAATCTCTTGTCCTGTTTTCCTTCTCCTCCCTCCCTGGGTTGTTTTTTTGGTTTTTGTTTCGGGTTTTTTTGTTTGTTCATTTGTTTGTTTGTTTTTTCTTGCTGGCAACAGCAGTAGCCTAGCCCAACTAAACAGAGCTGATTAGTTCCAGAAAAATTGATATGAACTTTTTCTGCACTACTGAAATCTTTCTGTCCTCACCTCTTATATTTATTAGTTCAAAGTTATTCACCAAAAGTTGACCTGAATTCTCAAACTAGTTTTCTTCTGGCAAATAAACTCTTCACTAAAAACATATGTGCCCGTCACTACACTAAATGCAGGCAGTCTATTTACTTGCTGTTTGGCTGATAGCTGGCCCCTTCCCAGCAGCACAGAGGAGATGGAAGGCATTAAGAAAACCCTGAATATTGCTGGCTGAATAGTCTACAAAAAAAGGATAAGGATGACAGGAATGAAATCCTAGCACTGTTCGGAGGCACTTGGAAGATTTTGCTACAGTTTCTATTAAAAAAAAAAAAATCAATAGAAGTTATACAAACAAAAACCATGCACAGCACTTTGAAACCACACCAGTGTGACACCATAAATACATGGGAATTTAAAAAAAAAAAAGGACCTTAGTATGGAATAACCTCAAAAACACATTCCAGAACTGGTTTCTCCAACACATGGAGGAAAGGGGCAAACAGAACTGCCAGTACAGAGGCACAGCATCTGCTAAGACTTCGCTGCCTGGCCACTGCTCTAGCACAGTTGCCATCCCTGCTGAACACATTTCGTGGTGGAGCAGAATCTGGCCTTGGGCTGGTGGGTTGATCTGGAAGCTGCAGGCAGAAAAGGTCGGCAATGGGATCACCTTTATTAAAGCAGGAGGCTAGCAGAGAAGCTGAATGTGGAACTGGTGTTCAGCAACCCTGTTGGTACAATATGTAGGAGCCCTCAATGAAATTACTGTGTCAGTCAAAATATATTCAATAGTAAATGGGGTGAAGAAGCAGAGGGGAACAACAGCCTCCCAAAGGAACTGAACCATTGTCCTGGTTTGGGCTGGGATAGAGTTAATCTTCTTCATTTGGTACAGTGCTGTGGTTTGCATTCAGTGTGAGAATCATGTTGATAACACACTGATGTTCTGGCCGTTGCTCAGTGGTGCTTTAAATCAAGGACTTCTCAGTGTCCTGTGCTTTGCCACTGACCACATGCACAAGAATCCAGGAGGGAGCATGGCCAGGAGAGCTGACCCAATCTGACCAAAGGGCTGTTCCATTCCACAGGACATGCTGATTATATAAACTAGGGGGAGCTGACTGGGAAGCGCCAATTGCTGCTCAGGGATGGACTGGGTATGGGTCAGTGAGTGGTGAGCAATTGTAGGATGCATAATGTTTCTCTTGGATTTTATTCCTCTCTCTCTCTCATTTTCATTACAGTTGTTATTATTGCTATTATTATCATTAGTATTATTATATTTGACCTTTAATTATTAAACTATTCTTATCTCAACCCAGGAGTTGTGTATTTTTTTTCCTTGATTCCCCTCCCCATCTCACCAGAGAGGATGTGTGTGTGGAAGGGTGGATGGGGTGTGAGCAAGGAGATTTCTGGTACTCAGTTACCAGCTGGGGTTAAACCATGACAACTGTGCTGTGCCAACAGCTTGATT